>QRDG01001087.1:0-315884 GCA_012064385.1 Puccinellia tenuiflora
GCCACTACTGCTACCACAAGTACTGACATAAATAGCTTGTGCAGCAATAGTAAAGTTACAAAAAACTATAGACCATAATATGGTGAAGTACTTCTCAAGCTAAATCATTATATGAGAAAACCTGCTCTTCTATATATTCTGCTGTCTGGATATGGTGGATCCATTAACCCAGTCTGTTCTGGAAATCGTAGCTCAATAGTCAATAGTTGAAATCCAAACCCGCCTTGGGTTCTTGTTTTTGTACAGTAGGACATAGGTTATACCAAACCCCACTTTTGGGCTGTAAGATGACAGACCAAGGTCTTCATTACTTTTTTCAATTCCAATATCTTTAGTTGTTATGTGTTATGACAACTTAGTAGCTTAATATTATTATTGTTGGTCTTTTTTAGTGTTTAGGTTCCTTAGACACAAATTGTTGTTTTATTTTATGCTCTTAATAAATAATCTCAGCTAGTCTGCTAATTTAATTATACTTCACAAATTCAATCTTAAGCATATTATTTATATATCAATGAGAAGGATGTTCACTGAAATTTTTTGCCACGTGCCAGGAAGTGCGTATGCCTGCAGCTGGTTCGAAAGGGGGACCAAAAAATCCTAGTGAGCTAAAAGATGACACGAGCTCGTCTCGTGAAGAAAAACAGGTAGCGCTACTGCTAAGGGAGCAGCCCTGTACCTATAATTATGGAAATGGATCCCACATGGCAGATCCATTGGTTCTGACTGAAATGCAACCGCAGCATTATGGAAGATGGTGTAGTTTCTTGAAAGGGCTTTGTAAAACCTGTGTTTCAGTGATAGATGTGTTGTTTCTTGAAAATGCTTCTTAGAAGGGTGGTTCTGTGATAGTTTGCAAGAGTATATGCAATTTTGAGAAATTTACTCTTGATTAGGTAAAATTGGTCTTTCATTGTATCAGTTGCATCCTGAAGTCTTGCTGTATTTGTGATGACTGTATTTGCATATGTGGCCCAGTGAGCAAGCAGGAAACTATTATGAACTAGTATCAACTTAGTTTCCATAGTCTGTTTTTTCTCTTCAGCATACACTTCTACAGCTTCTTGCTTTTGTTGGGCTTAATGAAGTTATATTACAATCACTTCTTGATGGTCATGCAGATAGTGCTGCGTGCTTTGTCGAGTTCAGTTTTCAAAGACTACCGTGTCTGGTGGTCCCTTTCAGAATCAAATATGCAGGCACAGCTGTGTTTATGAAGAAGAAGTTTGAACCAAAGAAAGTGTCATTCAATTTGGATAGAACATGTAAGTTTGATTTTCAGAAATTGAGCAGTTGTCTCCCGTGTTACACTGTTTAAAAAAATGTCCCATACTTCACTAGACAGTCCCTTCTGTTCGTCATGTTTTAAATTTTGTGATTGTGTTATACGTTCTGATTTGGTCAGCGGTAAGCTACAGTTCCTATGATGGCTCTTCTTGTATTTTAGTTTTGTGGCTGTGTTATAGGATCTGCTTTTATGAGGTCTTAGATCCAAGAGGTCGTATTTTCTCCAGTAGCACATGTATATTTTCTACAAGCCATAACATCGAGCTTCTGAAGTGAACTAATCAGAGACCTAGGCAAATCCAGCTTCCCTGGCACAGTAGTGCTGCTGACTTCTAGGCTTCAGTTTCGATGGAAATGAGCAAAAAGCAGAAAAAATTTAGAGGCTGTTAATACTGTTATATTATGCTGGCAGGCTATTTATCAGAGTGGAGGAGGTGCTATGTGAGTATACGTGTATTCTGATGCCCATTCTGTGTGCAACTGTTAGAAGAGGTGCAATAACATCTGAGGGTGTATGCTCCTTTGTCTTGTACCTTTCTCTGATTTCTCACCCTGTGGCCACTGTGGCTGATGCTGCTTTGACATGTTGAGCTGGGACCTGAGGCAGCAAGCTGCTGCCCTCCTAGCACCTAGTGCTTCTTACATCACTCATATTCGCATTATCAAACAAAATCTTAACATTTATGGTCATTTGAACTGTAGAGGCAATTATCAGACTTTTTAATGGTCATTTATGAATACGAAGTTGTTAGCGGCACATATCATATTGGCCCTTAGCTGTAAGAGTAGCACATCGAAAAAATAGGTGCCATATTTTGAGTTATGATACACTGATAGTGTATTGGCATACTACTTTTTTCTCTTTACCCTCAAGATAACGGATGATCAAAGGGGATCGTATTCCTCGTAATCACTGTGTGTGTGTGTTGGGGGGGGGGGGGGGGGCTTCCTTTCGCAGTATATGTGCGGATGTGACACTGGTAGGCCTGTTCCTACATGATAAATAAACAGGCAATTCTTTCTGACATATCGCCTGCTTTCAAGAATTCATTTTCGCAGGAATTATACTTTCTGAAAGCATAGTATTTACCTATTTCAGCTTCTAAGCATGAGGCAGATGGCCGTGTCATCATTGTGGAATTTGAATCATTGTTGTTACTAAACACATATGCTCCAAACAACGGGTGGAAAGAGGAGGAAAATTCATTCCAAAGAAGAAGAAAGTGGGATAAAAGAATGTTGGAGTTTGTTCACAAGCAGACAAGCCCTTAATCTGGTGTGGAGACTTGAATGTTAGGTAATTAATAACCTGTTTCTGATTCTTTTGTGTTGTTATTATATATGCCCTCCTCAGGCATAAAGTTACTATTATTATTGATTGATGATAAGTTAATTTGAGTCTTCTGTAAACAACATAGAATTAATAAAACATGAGTCGTGGGTTTACATTTTATATGGCTAATCCAAACTTCACGATTAGGGGCCATCCATGTGGCCTAGTGGTAAAGCACAAGGCTGTGACTGTTGAAGTCTTGGGTTCAAATACTCACTCTCCTTAATGATAGGTTGTTCGACCTACTATTTTTATTGTTGCTCATAATTAGAGACAGTGCCGAAGCTAGAACACAGTACCATTGGGTTCATCTCTATTGGTTACGGCATAATTTTTCACTAAATTCAATGGCAGGACTAACTTAAAGAAGGATTTGGCAAAAACCGTTGGGTTCATTTGCACCCAATGGTTGTATGGCAGCTCCGCCACTGATTAGAGAGTGCACTTCAAGTAAATATTTTTTGAGTGGAGAACTCCAAGGGGGAGGGAGAGAAACTTCATTACTTTATGTGGCAGTCCTTGAGCAACCCATGTTTTCTATACAAGATATAGACGGAATGAGCTTCTTGATGTTTTCACAAATCACCCTTAGCCCCTGAAGGCCTGAATGTTACTTTTTGTTTTGAAATCTTTCAGTCATGACGAGATCGATGTCAGCCATCCTGAATTTTTTAGCAGTGCTAAGCTCAATGGGTATATCCCTCCAAATAAAGAGGTATTATTTACTTTACATATGCAATTATTGGTTACTGTTGTAAATCGAGTTTAAGTTACCATGGCACAAGTGTTTGGAATAATTATTGCCATAATTCGTTATATATCCTTCCACTCTTGCCTATTTGCTGCTTGTCAAGCAAATCCAAATGGGTCATGTTGCTAATCCTAGGCGTGACAGGTTTATAGGCCCATATGGTCCATCTAGTATAGGTTTGCTACGTGTGGCCCAATTTATATGTCCATCTTGCTAATGAAGTAGGATACACAATTGAGGAAAGCCGAATTCTCTCCTCTCTTACTGTATTACACTTGATTTATGTTTATTGACCGCTTATTTCATCTCTTTTTTAATACTGTGCTTCCTCTTTTAGATTTCAAATTCATAACTTGCAATTATTTTACAGAAAATGGAATCTTTTGTTATACCCCCGGTCTCTGCACCATAGGTGCATATAGCCCAATTATTACGTCGTTCATTACAAGATACCAAACATTAGCTTGTTACAAAAAGAAGCCAAACTCAGGACAGAAGGTTTTCTGAATTCTACTTGCAGGAGCTTGCTAGCCATGGCAGCAAATAAGCTGACTTCGGGAATTAGCTGCTTCAGGTTACACATATGTGGCATTAGCTGGCAAGCTTTTGAAACCATTGAAATTTGTGCAAATATGCTAGCAGTTCATTGGGTGCTAGCAATAGTTATAATTTTGGTATGGCCAACGCTAGGCGTCGGTCGGTCGGACGATTTCCGCGTGGGATCGGTCGTATGGAGCACCGTCCGATCCATCCCATCGGACGTCAGTGCTGCGACCGTTGGCTCCTTTTCTCCCGGGGGCTGCGGTAGGCTCGGAAGACGCTTTTCTGCGCTGCTGCAATGTAGCACTAGCATGCTATCGATTACAGTGACTCCCTGCCACCGTATGCAGTCGCGTCGATCAAACAGCACGATGTGACCTCACGTGGTGGAGATAAAATAGAGCACGTCCCGTTTGTCCTTGCTTGCATGGGTGATGCTCCACGACCTCTACTAGTTGCTTGCTAGTACTACCTATCATGGCTAGCTCCACAATCAATTATAATTGTTGGAATTTTTCACCACGTACAGAAAAATACTATTACAACAAATTATCACAACATTTAAGAAACAATAATAGTGCACAAACATGGTTAAACAACTTTCTTCCTGCACGTTGATTTGCAACAAAAATCATCAACAATTTCAACAATAATTACAAACTATAACAACTAAAAATGGTAATTCTACAATGATAAAAAAAGGTAACTCAACAACAATTTCCGTTGATTAGATTCAATTGGAATAAAAATCATTATCTATTTCAACAAAAATTACAAACGACTACAACAAAAATCATGTGTTTAAAACAAATCAAAAGGTGATTAAGCAACATTTTTTGCTGCAAATTCATTTGCAACAAAATAATATCAACTATTTCAACAATAAAACATGTGTTTTCTGTAATAAAAAATTGTTTGAGAACAATCTTTTGTTGTCGATTTATTTGCAACAAACATCACCAACTATTTCAACAAAACTCACAACCTATTGCAACAAAAAATATGTTTGCAACAATGAAAAAGTATTTAAGCAAACAATTAATTTGCCACATATTGAAATGCAACAAAAATCACCAACAACTTCAACAAATATCACAAGCGAGCACAACAAAAAAAATCACGTGTTTTGCACGAATATAAAACTGGTCAAACAACAAAGTTTGTGCTTCATATTAATTTACAATAAAAATCACCAACTATTTTAATAACAAAAACACACGTCTGCAACATTTTCAAAAACACGTAAACATCCTCAAAAATCCGAGAAAAAGCACAAACTTGTAGCCAACGTCCAGAAAATCTTTTGTGATTTTGCAACAAAAGATATACAAATTCGTTACGTTCAAAAAATATTGCAACAACTTGTGTGTCCGTTCACAATATTTGGCGTGTACGTTCGCAACATATCTGGTTGAACGTATGCGCATCCCAGATCATCGGCACGCTCTCCAACGGCACCAGCATCACCGTCTCTGACCTGTCCATCGCTATCCAATTCGTCGTTCCTGTCGTCGACTACATCGTCAGCACCGTCTCCCTGACCATCGGTTACATTGTCCCGATAGTAGGTTGCATGGTCGGCGTTGTTGGTCTTATCGTCGGTGGTGTCTTTCGTACAATCGATGGCATGATCGACGACGACGTACCTACCATGGACGGTGTCGTCGGCACCTTCAGGGACGCCGTTCCTACCATCGGCGGCGCGGCGAGGTGTGGAAGAGCGGCATGGCGAAGCGGTCGAGCTAGACAAACATGAACGGAAGATAAACTAGTATAACTTGTATGTCCATACATTAACGTTGTTAGAAAACGCAAACCAAAACTAGCTAGCTACTTGATGCATGGATGTACTATGCACGGGACGCATGCATGCAGCTTTGGTGCCTATTCTCGTCCGCACATACAGCAGGATCGAGCAGAAAACTATAGGCAAGTAACGGTACATAGCTGGAGTAGGCCCGCGCAGCGCGGCGTCAGCGCAGTTCCGATCGGTCGGCTGATCGCAAGCGTTTTCCTTTTGGTATTATGTGTGTGCTCTTTTATTCATTATTTAATATATACTGCATATGACTATAAGGTTGCCTTATTGATAATAAGCAATAAAGTTGTGTTTTTTCAAAGAATTCGTACTGAAACTTTTATCTTTTTCACCAAGAAATAATTTGACAACTTAGGGGCATTATATTCCGAGCAATAGCAAACAGAGCCTTGTGCCCATAGCAGATGTTCAATGTCTGGACTATCAGATAACATACTATCCTCCATTACATCTTGAGTGCATCTTTCAGTCTTACTGGACTACTGGTACCCTATTACGGACGCATCCTTTTGGCAATGAAATGTCTTTATCTATTCTACAGGATTGTGGGCAGCCAGGATTCACACTGGCAGAGAGACAGCGGTTTGGCAATGTATTGTCCCAGTAAGTGGAAACCAATGCATTGCACCATTTTTTTCGTTTGATAGAAAACTCCCTCAATTCTCAAATTGATGTCGTCCGTGTGCATGCATCCTTTTAATTTGGTTTGTATGCTCAGTCTACCTTAGCCATCATCGTTTTCTCTCAACTGAGGCCCCGCATCGATATAGGGCTGAGCGAATTATCATCGCTATTTAGATCCAAGCAACAAAAACATACCATAATAAACATCTCAGATGTGAATACTGTGATCATGGAAACATATAAAGACTATTATTTCAGTATTCCAGTAAGTTAAATGTTCAACTTAACAGGGGATAATATTTTGTAAAACAGCATCTATCGTATTTAATATACACTATAATCTACAATTTGCTTCTATGAAGTTTATATTTTGTCGTGTCTATATATTTTTTTTTTTGAAAAACTTGTTCAGTCTATATGTTGCACTATGAAAAGTCCTTGTCCAGTATATATACTACACCGACATATCTATGAAGTATTCTGGGTAAGGAACGAATTTGATATGTGTGCCACTAACAAACAAAATGTTTCTATCGACAAACTGCGTCCTCTGCTGACTAAGGCATCACTTTCATAGTTCCGTTCATAAATAGTGACCATTCGAAATCGACATGGTCTCTAAAGCACAAATTTGAGCACACAATTCTTCTGTGATATATTTGTAATACTAGTGACACTATTATTTATTGGAAGTTGTTTTATGACAAGTTCTCATATCAATATCATCATATAGACATTACTGGTTAATACAACCACCATTTTTTTTCTAAAAGCAGTTGACTTATCATTGTAATTTTTAAATTCCAATCCTACCAAGGATCTTGCACACACACACAAAATAGGGCTTTCAAACTATAGGGAACCAGTACTGGCATCTCTCTGTGGACTGATTCAATAACAGGTCTTAAAAGCATACCTTTAAACTGATGAAGTAAATGTGGATTCTGACTTTTTGGTTCTACTAGTTGATGCCTGAAACTTAGTATGGTATCAGCGCAGAAGTCTTGGGTTCAAGTCTCGGCTTTCGCAACTTAATAAAAGAAATTGCTTGCCCTTTTTCTATCATGTTTAGGCCTTATCAAGCCACACATGAGAGGGGGTGTTGAAGTATATGTGGATTGCCCAATCTTCTCCATCAGTTTTTAGTTTTGGTTCTACTGGTTGATGCATGAAACTTAAAACAATGATTGGTGAGCAAGCCATATTGCTGGACATTAACAAGTCATAATTTGATTGCATAAAGGCATTAATCTTCTGTGGTATTGATTATTTTGTCTTGAATACCTTATGGAATTACATTTTTCATATACAGGGGAAAGCTGGTAGATGCTTACAGATGCCTGCACAAAGAAAAAGACATGGAGTGTGGCTTCTCTTGGTCCGGGAATCCAATTGGGAAGTAAGAAATATTTCCATGATTGTATAACTGTTAAATTATTGATTATAGTGTTCAGTTGCTTATCAGACTTTATCTCTGTATTATTGAAGCATGTCGCCATCCAAATCTTTATGTGATGTTCTCGTTTATGTCTGATGGGTTATTTGATTTCATTGTATAGATATGGTTTGTAAGCATATGTTCCTCTAATGTTTACCGTTAATAAATTATCCTCCATCTCAAAATCTGATTTTATTTCAGGCACTTTTAAAAGGAATTGGCAACACGAATTTAATTATTTATGGTCTCCTGATAAGCAATGTTCTTTCGTAATTACTGTATATGAATGCTAATGCTATAGTGTATGTGCTTCATCTTTTTCTGTATGGACTCATTTTTTGCTTACTATATCTCCAGGTACCGAGGAAAGAGAATGCGGATTGATTATTTCATTCTTTCAGAACAGTTGAAGGACAGAATAGTTTCATGTAAAATGCATGGTCATGGAATTGAACTGGAAGGTTTGTATTGCACAACTTTCTTTGTGTGGTGATTTATTATATAACTGTGACATGTATGTATTTTTGGCCCTTCTGAAGTTCTCAGTATGTTTTTTTAAAAAGGAGCGGCCTAAGGGGAAGAAACCCTCACCGGACTCAACCGAGGCAGATATTCTTTTCACGGCAACCTCTCCTCTCCCGCAACCCTAACCCTAGCCACCGCCGAGCGGCCGCCGACGAGCTCCGCCTCCTCTCCTCCCCCTCTCCCCCCTCCTCTCCTTCCTCGTCTCGCGTCGCCCCCGCGGGCGACCGAGGCGAGCAGCCCGCCTCCCGTCCCCGACATCCCTCCTCCTCCTCCTCCTCCTCCTCCTCTCTCCCCGCCGCCGCCGGCGTGCGCCGCCGGGCGTGGCCCGGGCGGTGCCGGCGGCGGCGGGCCCTCTTCTCCCCGCGCGCTTGGGTGTATGGATGGCACCCGCCGGGTTCGGGGCCGGGTTTGGCACCCCCATACCCGCCTCCGACCCTTCTCCCCGCCCCCGCCACCCGCCTCCGAACCCGTCGTCGGGTACAGGATTTTCTCAGACCCGCCACCCGCCGGGTTTACGGGACCCGATGGGGACCCGTCAAAGACAAACTTCAGAAATTCAGAGCAACAGCGCAACAGCCAACAAATTTGGCAAATACAATTCAAAGAATCACAACTACATATTCAGCAAACAATTTGCAAGAACACCAACTACATATTGTTTGTCCTCGGCGGCGCTCTTCCCTCTCTTCTGGACTGGCCCGTCGCCGTCGGAGGACGATGCAACGGTCGTACGGCCTAGCAGCAACAGGCGGCAATCCATCGTGCGCCTCCCTGCGTTGGCCTCGAGCTCGACGGCGAAGGGACGCCCAGGAGGAACCCCAGCCGCCCTCCGCTTCCCCTCGGCGGGATCTGGACCGTCTCCTCTCAAGGCTGCGGCCGCCTTGGTGCGGGCCCTCGCCAGTGTTGCTCCCCTCGACGTCCTCGTCCAGCTCGACCGGCTCGGACTCCATGGTCGGCGCCGTGCGACGAAGGAGCGGCGGCGGTGGTGTGCGGTGCGGGAGCGGGACAGCGGGAGGGCGGTTGTGCGGGAGCGGGAGTGGAAAGAATGGGGGGGTGCCGGGTGCGGCCGATCTGGGTGGGGAGTAGGGACTGGGAATTGGGAAATGATAAGTGGCTAGGGTTAGGGTTTCATTTAGGCACTGACAGGTGGGACCTAGATGTCATACCGGGTATGCGGGTTAGAGGGTCCGGGTTTGCCACCCCCAGACCCGCCTCCGCCAGACCCAGTGGGTTTTATTTCTTTCCGATAAGCAGCCTCGTGGTTTTTTTTCTAAACCAAACCCTCTCCATTTAAGGCGGGTACCCGTCGGGTTAGCGGGTGTCGGGTACCCATTGCCATCCGTACTTGTGTGGCCTCGCGGGAGGCAGGCCCTGGCGGCGCGGCCCGAAGGCGTCCTTCGGGCGGCGGTGGCCCGGCTCCGGCCGGGGGCGACGGGACGGCGGTGGCGCGTGCAGAGCTGCGGTGCAGCGCAGCGAGGTGGGTGGCGGCCCGCAGCAGCTCGGCATGGTGGCTCCGGTGGCCCAGATTGAGGCCCTTCGGGCCCCATCTAGGTTGGGCCGGGCCGGTTCGATATGCAGCGCGTTTGGCAGCGGTTGACGAGGTTGAGGGTGTCGGTGCAGCGTGACAGCGATCGGCTTGTTGCAACATGGTGGCGGCTTCACGGACTCGATCTGGGTCTGGCCGGACCCCTTTAGGACTGGTGTGCCCCCGCGAGGGCTTTACGGGCCGGGGCCCGGACGGACCTTAATGGGGACTGGTGTGCTTTGCGGCCATGTCCGGTCGGCTACCGTATTCGGCGGTGGAGGTAGTTCCCTCCCGTGCGGCCGCGGTTCCGTTGTCCCCGGTACAATCTTTTCTCCGCCTCTGTTTGTTGACCTCGTGACGGGTGCTTCGGTGAGACGACGGTGGTGGCTTCGTGTCCGTGGTGGCGCATGCTGGCAGGCGGTGTGTCTGGTGGTGGCGAGGCTCCGTCCTCGTGGGCTCCTGAGCTATGGATCGTTCGGGAGCGCAGACAGGGTTTTTTCAGGAGAAATCCTTGTCGGCTCGGTCGGCACCGGCGCGGTGCCGCCTGTGGGTGGCATCTCCCCTTCTTGAAGGGCGTCATGGCCATCCTCCGTCCATTTCCCTGTGTGCCGGGGGAAACCCTAGGGCCAGTGCGCTGGTCCGGGCAGTAGTTCTCTTTCTTCAAGGTGCTCGACGGTTCGATGCTAGGAGCGTGGTGGTACTTCTTCGCAGGGCGCAGAGGTTGCGGGTCACCGTAGTTTAGTCGATCCGCCTATGTCTCCATCTTTTTTCTTCTTTTGTTTTCTTTGGGTGTGTGTGCTGCTGCCCCAGCGTGTGTGGTGTTGAGTTTGTATCGTTGGTTGTATGTTGGTCATTGCTTTATTTATAAAGCGGGACGAAAGCCTGTTTCGAGAAACCCTCACCGCTGCTATATATTACTAGAAGTGTGTACGGCCCACATTTGCTAGCATGGAGGCTCGAACGCGGGCGGGAGAGGACGCATCAGCCCGTCCTAGCCACCCTGGCTAAACCTCGGTTCAGAAGTTTATTTGCATATCATCTGCTGCAAATAAATAAGGGGATGGATCATGGATGATAAGATGATGGTTGGACCATGTCTTGGCCTTATATATTTAATGTCAGAAAACAGAGAATTAGAGTTGTTGTATCTAGTTTGTTTGTTAGGTATATGGAGGGATAAAGATACAGCTATAAACAGATTTGGAAATGCCCTAAACTGCTAACTGGTACAAATCTTTGTTGATCTATTGCCTTCTTATCCTATGTGCATATGAAATGATGATACACCTTATATATGCTAGAGTTCGGACCATATACCCAAGTGCATACCTATCTCTTGACATAATCGTATCAAGTTCCCGGTTGTGTTCAGGTATCCGTAATTGTTCTAACATATGTACTAACTAGTTCACTCGTTCATAAATACTGCTTGTAAGTTCAATTTGTTTTTGCTTGGCACCTAAGACCATATAATTTAATGTGGCATTTGTATGTTTACTGTTTCTCATGTGAATCCAACTACTGTCCAGCCAGAAAATATCAATTGGTGACATGAATCTCACGTATATGTGTCTGTTTTTTTGCCTTGATCTTCTTTAGCAACCTTTTTGCCTTGATTTAATTCATGGACTTTCTTGATCGTAGGATTTTATGGAAGTGATCACTGTCCTGTTTCACTTGAGCTCTCGAAAGAAGCAGCGGAAGCACCAGAATCGAAGAGCTCAGACTAACTTGTATGTTTTTGTCTTAACCGGTCATCATGGATTAATGGATTATTAGGTTAGGTCAGGTGAAGCGGTTGGCCTCTCATGAGATATTTATACTTTGACCATCATTAATTTAAACATTTCTGTGACCGGGAATCAACCGCTCTTGCTTAGCACTAGAGCTGCTACACATACCGGGAATCAACTGCTTTATAAGTGAGTTATGAGATTGGCGGCTTCGTTGACCTGGTTACAGGAGTTTGGCAATGTGAGAAGCGGGGTCGGACAGCAATTGAGCGCTGGCAATTTAAAATGTCTAGCATTTATCCGTGAACTTCATAAAGGGCTGAAACCTTGCGTATAACCAATTTTGAGTTGACACGCTCGTAGTGTGTGGCTATGTTAATTTAAGAGGATGAAGAAATTAATTCGAGAAGGGGAAACCTGCTGGAGACATAGAGCCAAGTTCAGAATAACAATAAGGGCTTGGTAAGAAAAAAATCAAGGAATTGAAAATTTTACTATGGTGACACCATTTATCCGTTTGGTTCAAAAGAGCGAAGCAAAGGAAAAACATAGAATTTTTTCTTTGATCTTGTTTTAAAGAAAAACATAGGAATTTTACAATTCACCTCTCCTATGTGTGAAGAACGAGACCGTTGTCTTTAATGGTATAATAGCTTAATTATACTTTTTCATGTGGGTCGATTTTGATTTGATCATGTTTATTAAGATTCCTGTGTTTTCCCGATCCATGTGAACCAAATGCCCAAATTTACAAATTCATGTGTTTTTCAGTTCTCTCTTTTGCACATGCATTCATATCTTATTCATGTGTTTGTCCTATTCTTGTGTTTTCCGAATTATGAGAACCAAACAAACCCTAAGAGGTATTTCTATCTTGTGGCCAAGGGCTGACATCGGAAGCAATAAATCTAAAATTAGATTAAAATGAGTGTACAGTCAGGGCAGGAGAAACTTAAACAAATTATCATGACTTCTTATAAAAATCTTTTTAGTCCACACGTGGCAAGTCAGACTTTTCTTGGCGAGCTTAGAGATGTGAGGATATTTCACAAGTCCAATAAAGATAATGATTCTTGTTAAGAATCAACCGACATGTCCAACCGAACCGTCATAGCCAAACCGTCATTAGGATTAGCACATGCGGTTATTAGTGTCCAAAGCGACGTACGGACGCGATCTTCCGTACGGACGTCTCTCAATGCCCAACAGGCACCTCTTGTAACCGACGTCTCTCCGGAGACGCCCCAAATCCTTGTATAAGAGGGCTTTGCCCATATCAATAGAATCACAAGTTTTACTCATTACAATCTGACTCTCAACACGTTATCAGCACGCTCGCGGCTGAGCGAATTGAGTCTACAGAACAACAGAGGAAGAAGCGAGATAGGAAGTCAAGAAAATCGGTAAGAAAAATTGCCTGAGCCTTCCTATCGCGACCTCCTCCCAGGACTGGCGGCGGCGGTGACCAACGACACCCATCGCGGTGGTCGGCCCCGGGCGAACCTCCGCAATCGCCTGCATCCGCGCTTGCCTTGGCGGTGGCCACCTCCGCAGTATCGCACGGACTGCATCCTTGTGGTGCACCGCGACCGCGGTCTCCTGGCCACACGCTTGGTCTTCACGACCAGCCGCTGGGCGACGCTCGACGAGGAACGCGGCGGCTTGCCCTCCTTGTCGCGCAACGCCTGGAGACTCCCGCACACAAGCGCTCGTCACCGCCTCGTGGTCCTCGGAGTCCCGCCGTCGAGCAGCCACTCCGGCCGCTCCGGCACATGGAGCCCCGCGGCGCTCGGGCTCGCAAACCACGCCTCGAACAACGTCGCGCCCGGCACCCACCTCCCCGGTGACTCCTCCTCCGAGGACGAGCTCGGCAGGGATCCCTCCCGTCGCGAGTGATGTGGCTGGAAGGCCATGACCGCCTGTGTCGGTCGCCAAATTGGGGATCGGGGATGAATGTGCTCGGTAGTTCCCGGTCGTACTCTCCTTATCCATTTGTTGAGAGAAAATGACGAAGAACCACCACATTTGCGGCTGAGATGTCACCAAACCACCAACTTTGGGTTTTTCGACACATGAATACCACTTTTGGGGTCAGGGTGTGACGCGCAGCACTGATGTGCCATGTTAAGCCGTCTAACCATGTTTCTGGCAGGTGGGACCCGATGTCAGTGCACACGTGGCGGGGACCGGACGGACGGAGGAGACGGCCGTTAACGCGCGCGTTAGGGCATAACCATTGCGCAGTCGCATCTGTCTCCCCTCACTCTTTTCCCTTCTCTGTCCTGCTAGCCATACCCGCGCCGTCGCCGGCCCGCCGCCAGAGAAGAAGCACCACGCGTGGCCGTTCCGCCATGGTGTCTTGGGGCGACGGAGAAGAATCATCGCAAGATCTGAGCTCGGACAGTGCGAATGTAAGTTTTTGCACACTGATTTGGGGATTTCTAGGGTTCATGTCGATTTCTAGGGTTCGTGCTGAATGGGTCATTTAGGGTGAAGTCCAATCTAATTTGCGGTGTCATTTGCACTTGTTAGAGTATCAACACCATATTTGATTCCGAATTCTGCGGATTCGCCGACGATGGGGATGAGCCTGTGCTCTGTCAATGTGGCTATGTAGCGGCCAAATTTGTGGCATTTGAGGGCTACAACACCGGCAGGAGGTTCCTAGGTTGTGGAGGACAGGTGTGTGATCAGTGTGTAATTTAATATAGTTTATGTACAATTTAGCACCGCTTAGTTACTGATCTTGTTAATTGAACTGCCGCTACTCTTTAGGAAGGACAGAAGTGTGAATTTCTGCAATGGGTTGATAAACCACCTTCTGATGCTATGATGAAAGCAGTGGATAAGCTATGGGAAATGTATGGAGAAGCTAAGGAAGGCAGAATTAAGGATTCCCTGGATTTCATGGAGCAGAAGTTTGGGTTCCGAGACGAGATAAGAAAGCTCCACATTGATTTGAGGAATTCACAAGATGAGCTAGCTAAAGAAGTGGCAGAAAAGCAAGTGACTTTAGCCCACAAGGCTATAGCTGAACAAGCATTGATGGATGCTAGGGCTGAATTAGAAGAGAAGAGGGTCACGGATGACACTACCTGCAAGATGCACAAATGCTTGTTGAAGAAGGCTGAGAAAGACAGGGATAAGTACAAGGAAGAGAAGAGGAAGTTGGAGCAAATCATTTCTGATTTGCTGAACCAGAAAGAAGGCTACAGGAGCAGATTCAAGAAGATAAAGGATCTATGTGATGTGTGATTGTAGCTTTTCATCCTGTAATGTTGAATTAAGAGGTTTATTTGAATTGTGTACTGATGTTGGATTATGAACTATTTGTGAGGTATGATGTGAATTGTGTGTAATGTTGAATTAAGAGGTACATTTGAATTGTGTACTGATGTTGGATTATGAACTATTTGTGATCTATTTGTTAGCTTTTTATCTAAATTATGATGTGTTGTTGAACTATGATGTGAACCCTATTTATCTGAATTGGTGGTGATTTTAGAGGTACGACATCGTCTCGACAACATGTCGAGACAATGTCGAGCCTCTTTGGTTCATTTAGGAGGTACGACATTGTGTCGACATGTTGTCGAGATGATGTCGACACCTATTTAGTTAAATGGAGAGGTACGACATTGTGTCGACGTGTTGTCGAGACGATGTCGTAATTCATTCAAGAGGTACGACATTGTGTCGACATGTTGTCGAGACGATGTCGTAACCTCTTTGGTTCATTCAGGAGGTACGACATTGTGTCTACATGTTGTCGAGATGATGTCGACACCTATTTAGTTAAATGGAGAGGTACGACATTGTGTCGACATGTTGTCGAGACGATGTCGTAACCTCTTTGGTTCATTTAGGAGGTACGACATTGTGTCGACATGTTGTCGAGACGATGTCGTAACCTCTTTTATTCATTTTGGACTGGAAGAAATCACCTTCATCATCACACAACAGGTAGCAAAATAAGATCACCTTCATCATCACCTTCATACTGTCAACATAAGATCACCTTCATCATCACACAACAGGTAGCAAAATAAGAGGTTTTACATGACTGAAATAAACAGGTAGCAAAATAATATGTTTTACATCACAGGAGATCTCACATCACAGCAATTCAACCATCTAGAGGACCAACATTCTTATCCCTCCCAACAGATGCATTTGCCCCTGCATTGAAGTAGGACATGACTCCTCTCTCTTGGCTTGGTGCTGTGCTTGCTGAAGCAGTAGGAGCTGAACCACTTGGACCTTGTGCATCATTAGTTGATCTTGGTGGAACAAAGGAAGACCTTGCTGGCCTTGGACCTGTCTGTGCAATAGGACTTGCAACAGAGGAACATGAGCCTGCTCCATCACCACTAGGGCCTGCCCCATCAAGAATGGTCCTGTTTGACTGCAAATAATAGAGTTAGTAAACGAAATTAAAATGAAATGCAGTAATCATTGTGCAATAGTTTAGGTACCTTGTGCTGGCTTTTCCTTAGGGCAAGATCAGGTCTCAGTGGTTGTGAACAACTTGTGTACTTGTGTCCTTGCAACTTGCATTTGCTACATGTGATAGTGGCCATCCTTGATGATTCTTTAGGTTTAGGGACCTCAAATTTCCCTTTTCTCCTCTTTTCCTGCCTTCTTCCCTTCTGGTGATCTTTGAAAGCAGGTGGCATTATGTCCTCAGTATCTGTTTTTGTCCAGCCATGCTGCTGTGGCATTGGATAGAACACTGGCCTGTAGGAATTCAGGTAGAAGGGTCTCTTGTAGAAATCTGAGACAAAATCTTCTGGATATTTTCCTGCCTTGTAGATTGCACTAACTGCATGGTTGCATGGCAACCCAGATAAATCCCACTTTCTACAAGAACATGTGTTTGTTTCTAGATTTACCTCATATGTGTGATCACCACTTGATACCTGCCACAGTCCTACATCAGCTCTTTGTGGAGTACAATTTCTTGCATATTTCTTCATCATTTCTAGCTTCTCAGCATAGTGAGGTGTGATTTCCCAGCTAGATTTTCTCCCACCCTCCCTCTTCTCATCAAACCTGGCCATTTGTTTGTCATAGATCCCTACAAGCATTGTCACTATTGGCTTGTTTCTTTCATCCAGGATATATCTATTGAACACTTCACTGATATTATTGTTGACCAAATCTGTCTTGCAGTTTGAGTCAAAGGCACACCTTGCCCATGTGTGCACTGGAATTTTTGAAAGCCACTGCCAAGCTAGCTCACATTGTTTTTTCATTTCATCCATTGCCTTGTCAAATCCATGCTTGGTGTAAGAATATGCTGCCATGTCCATGCACTTCTTTAGATCCTCTCCTCTGAATCCTGCAGTCTGGAAGTTGGCATAGATGTGCCTAAGACAGAATCTATGAGGACAGTTTGGGAAGACAGTGCTCACTGCTTTTATCAGCCCTTTCTGCCTGTCAGACATGATTGTGTAATGTCCAAACTGGCCTTCCTCTCCACCAAGTGCTTGTTTCAACTGCTCCAGAAACCACTGCCAATTCTCAGTATCTTCTTTAGCAACAATGGCCCAAGCAATTGGATAAATGTTGTTATTGCCATCTCTGCCAGTAGCTGCAAGTATCTGAGCTCCAGTTGTGAGTTTTATGAAGCAGCCATCCAACCCAATGAAGGGCCTGCATCCCTCAAGAAATCCAAGCCTTGCACCATTAACACAGAAGAAAAGCCCATGGAATCTTGGCTTGTCACTGATGAAAACCTGCTGCCCTCTCTTCATTGCTTCCTTCTCTTCCTCTGTTGGCCCCCTCTGAGTGGTGACAATGCATCTAGATCCTGGATTTTTATCTATAACAGTTTGCAAATAATCTCTTATTCTGTAATACTGCTGCTTGTGATCTCCCATAACAATCTCTCTTGCCTTTGTCTTTGCCCTGTAGGCCATCCTCTTTGGAACGTTTACACCAAAGTCCTTCTTAGCTTTGTCAACTAAAGATCTGATTCCTGTGTTTGGATCTGATCTAAATTTATCAACATAAGCATTGCTGAGCCACTTACTGTTAACTCTGGTGCTTGATGGTTCAGTAGGACAGCAATGCTCCAAGTGCATCTTCTTGATGCAGAAGGTTTTTTCATGCTTTATCTGTGAAGCTGAAATAAAAAATTGGCATTTGTACCTCTCCTTCTTCTCTGGCTCGCACCAAACAATGATCCTATCTGGGCAATTTCTGTGGTAATGGAAATTCCTAACCTGCACAATATGCAGTCTGCATAGTGCCTGCCTAAACTGGTAGACATCCTTGAAACAAAGTTTAAGCCTGAATTGTTGCTCTGGATTTTCCCTTGTCTCATCATACCAAACCCTCTCTGTTTGCTTCTTCGCTCTGCTCTTCCTCCCATTTGGCAGCACAAATGGCACAGGCTCAAACCCATCATCATCTTCTTCTCTAAGAAACCCTTGCTGCTCTTCATCATCAGATGGAGCCCAATCTGTCCTAACTGGCAGTGGTGCATGAGAATGTGATCTTGTTGTTGGGCCCTGCCTCTTAACTTTCTTCTTTACTAGCTCATATGAATCAAAAATATCTTCTGCCTCTGACTCATCCTCATACAGCTGCTCATCCATCTTCCTCTTCCTCTTCCTCTCAGCAATTTTTTTGTTTATTTCCTCCATTTCCTTCCTCCTCGACTGCTCTGCCTGAACTGGGTCATACTGGCAAGGATACATCCAACTGTCATCATCAGATGAATTTCCCTCATCTCCATCTTCTTCCTCTACATCTTCTTCCTGTACATATTCTTCTTCCTCTCCATCTTCATCCTCCTCTGCTGATTGTGTGCACAAAGGCTGAAAGTACACACTGTTCTGAGTCTGCAACTGGTTGTTGTCACACTGCTCTTCCTCCTCCAGATCAACTGAAATGTGGCTAGGATAGGACCTAGCATACAACAGTTTGTCCTTTCTCTTCTTGGTCTTCACAGGAGACAACACAATGGCTTGCTTACTCTTGTCCCTCATCACTGTTAGCACTAATTTCCTTGACCTTTCATACTTTCTCACCATCTCTTCCACCTTACCATTGCTGTCCACTATTTCTAGCCCATTCAGTCCCTTCCCTTCATCTTTCACATAATACATTGAATCACATAGCCCATACCCTTCCTTTTCCATCAGTCCCAACAAATTCAGAAATCTAATATCAGACCGGCGCATTGTTGTTGACACAAATTTAGCACCATCTAATTGAATGTACAGTTCCCACATGTCTGAATGTTGCCTAAAGTCAATGAAAGTATTTCTTCAGCACACACTACGTGTTTACTACCCAAATTTCGACAGACAAACCCTAGAACGAAAAAGTACACCTAATTCAGAACAGGGGAGGGGAATCTGTACTTACGCGTAGTCTGGGAGGTAGTGGCTGAGCGGGTCGGTGCTGCACTGGCTCGCCGTAGCCACCTGCCGCGAACCCTCCTGCTCTACCTCCGGCGAGAAGTACATCCACTCGCGGTCGTCGTCGCTCTCAACGTCGATGCCGCCCATGTTCAAGCCCGGCCCGAACAACACCTGCTTCTCGATTTCACCGCCACCGCCGCCACTCCGACCGCCGCCATGCCCTTCCGGCGAGCCGCCGCCTCGTCCAGTCGCCATGGGAGTCGCGGGAGAGTAACTGACGAGAGAGGGGGAGTGAGTTGTCTAGGAGCAGAGCCCTAACGCGCGCGTTAACGGCCGTCTCCTCCGTCCGTCCGGCCCCCGCCACGTGTGCACTGACATCGGGTCCCACCTGCCAGAAACATGGTTAGACGGCTAAACACGGCAGATCAGTGCTGCGCGTCACACCCTGACCCCAAAAGTGGTATTCATGTGTCGAAAAACCCAAAGTTGGTGGTTTGGTGACATCTCAGCCGCAAATGTGGTGGTTTTTTGTCATTTTCTCATTTGTTGACCAAACCGATGCTAGCCGGGCTGCTCATGTGGCCCATTTGCATGCATTCTGGCCACCAGCGTCTATCACATTATTTGCTTAATTGCTCCAGCATTTTAGCAGATTAGTCACCTAACACTGGTACAGTTTTAGTACTTGTCATGTTTTAGGTCATTTATAAAATTCGGAATTCCATAGATAGGTCCAACTACTAGTGCTGCAATTAAAGTACTTGTCATGTTTTAGACCCTCTATATCTGTGCAGTTACATGATGCACCCAATTATATTGTATATTGATGTTTAGACCACATTGTGTCTATAAAAGACTATATGTTCAATGTGTTTGCAATTTGCAATCCCTATAACATATACAAATGGTACAATAATATTATTTTTGCAATTGAGATTCATTTTTCTTGCAAAAATTAAATATCAGCTCACCATCAATTAAGTCCAAAAATGCTTAAAAGGCAGAAAATTGACTTAATTCGAATAGAATTGATATGCAAAAATTGTTAAGTGACTATCTTAAATTTATATATGGGATCACAAGGTAATGTGGCATCTACTGCATTATATGCAGATTATCCACAATTATTGTGAGGTCTACATTTTGTCAGAACTGACATTATGACTACCTTCAATGTGCTCTCCTATATATTTAAATTAAATCATAACATAAGGTACTAAGATCAAGGCGTCTACTGATTTCGATCAGATTATGCTCCTTAGTGCTGCGGGACATACTCCATGAAAATGGTGATTATTTCCAAAGTGTTATGATAGATGTTTGAGACTACACTAAACAACTAACTCTTCACTTGAGTTAACACAAATTTGCTAGTTTATTACAACATTACCAAGATGACTTTTAATTTACTCACAAGTAAATTGATTAAGTCTATTGTTTAAGCCCAATGTAAGACAAGATGACCGTAATTCGTTGAGCTTCCTCTCGACGGTCACTACTAGCATACATAGGCTAGGGATTTTGAGGACAACCATGCGCCTCATGAAATCATAGCGGCATTTCAAACTCCCAATTGGAGAGATCCCCCACTAGATGATCAGGCTCGTCTTGGTCCATCGAGATCATATTTTCGAATATTTGATGGCGAAATCTCTAATCACCATGTGGCAAGCTCTAAAAATAAGTTATGAACATCAATGACAGTCTATCTGTCTAAATCAACTCATGATTGAACTCGTCTCCGACTTGGATATTCAAATCCACCGGGGCATACGGTCATGGGGTTCATAAAATTTGTTTCAACTTGCGATTTGTGAAAGATCTTATATTATTGAGGAAATAGAAGACCTTGTCTGCTATGCTTCATATTAATACGATCTTATAGCAACAATATCGTGCAAGAATACCTACCTTATTCTAATCTCCTATATATGTACTACTACACATGGAGAAACATGGTGAAATCCTTCTAAGGAATCGTCATTAGAACCATCTGGGTGTTTCTCCTTTAACGTGGTACATACGAATTTTTGGAATATTAACAAGTTCGATGGCTCTCCTAGAGCCAATCAACGAACTCCAAGGGTAAACGCAAATGCAACAAGAAGCATAATCCACATGCATCAGACGTAGAAAGGCACTACAAAGATTAAGTATCATAGAAACTACTCTTTGTCAAAAGTGTGTTCTACAAGCACTCCACCAAAAAAAAATGTTGCGCTCCACGACCTCTAGTAAATCCGTACCAACAACCGTGAGACGCAATTGAACATTCGAGGGTAAAGATATGAAGCACACTTCAATCTTCAATCCGACAATACCAAGGAAGCTACTTGTTCACATCATATAACAACAATGCTCTCCAATTGTCAGAAAATCCCATGAATATGAAGAACATGGTCATCGAATATACTTCAAATGACATGTTTGGAGACTTTACTAGTCTCCCCGCTCCTTATCAACATTTATTTATTGTTTCAATAAATATTTTGTTGTCATAAAATACTGTAAAATCACAGTATATTGTATCAGCACTAATGATACAAATAAATTTGTATATGTTCTATATATCTGATAGAGATTTTCACATCGAAAATTCTTCAAATCTATATATGGAATTGTATGGGAGTCATTCAGATGGAAGAGGAAATGTCTTTGTGGAGAATGTAACCACAAACTCTATACATAGGGAAATATATATTAAGAACTCTTACTAAGAGCTAACGATATATTTTAATCGCTGGACGCGATGTTTAGCTCTGATCGAGCCACAATTACACTCCCTATAGGGTACTAAATTATTAATTGAGAACACTTTATAGTGTCTCGATTCAATCTGTTCCCTACAAAATGTAGATATATCCGTCAGATCGGTTTCTATATTGAAACTCATGATCACAACAAAGAGGAGCATCTCCTTTTTACCAAAACAACGGATATGATGAGCATTTAAATGCAAGATTCCCTCTTTATCGTCAAGATTGACCTACACATACATTACATGTTGCGGACAAGGTAATTTTCTAAATGTCAATGCATTCCAAACTTGGCATGATCATTTTTGCCATCTCCATAGGGATGATGCGGAAAATTATCAGCACTTCCATTAGTAATGATTTAAATGATGCTAAATTCCCACAACCTTCGGAGTTTGTAGGAACATCCAACCATTGTGTGGTCCATTTAGGAATTTCATGGTTTTAATAGACACATCACCATGATGGTCCCATGTGTGCCTATCATCCACACGAAACCATGCATTTTCATAATGATGAAACAAGTTATTATATTCAAGCTTGTACCCAAAATCAAATCATCAATTCGAATGGACAACGATGTTGAATTATCCTCACATGTCTTCAATGATTATTGAATGGCCATGGGGATTGAAGTTCGACACTCCTCCTATATATCCACAATCAAAATGGCTTGGTTGAATCTATAATATAGAGAGCATCAAGCTCATAGCATGACCATTACTAACGAATTGCAAACTACCAACCTCGAGTTGGAGTCATGCGGTTTTACACGCTGCTGACTTAATTCAATAGCAACATACTACATATCGTAGTACATCCCCTTTTAAAGTTAGTACGTGCAAATCAAAAGTATTTCCCATCTGCGATTATTTGGTTACATATCGATATCACCACCACGGCATACATCAATGGCCCCTCACAGAAAATTTGGGATCTACGTGAGGAATAACTGTATTTCCGTCAATACCTCAAGCCCCTAGCTGTCAGGGGGAGTTATTCAAGGCTAGTATGCTTAGTGAGGACATTTTCCAGGCATTATGGGGAGACTTTAAGTACCAAAAAGAATGCCAGGAAATCAATTGGAATGTTCAACACATTTTTGCCTCAAATTCACGTGCTCAAGACATTGAACTTCATGTTCAGAAAATCATTAATTTGCAACATATTGCAAATAACCTGCCAAATCCATTTACTGGCTACAAATATATCACAAAATCCTATAGTCCTGCAACAATTGTGCCCGAAAGAGTGGAGGTACCAATAAAAACCACTCAACTCCTTGTTCAAAACAAGAGGGGGAGAAGTACGGCCACAAAGCAAGATTCAGCTTCTTGCAAGCAACAAAGGAAAATGAGAAAGAAACTCTAATAATCAGTAAATGCAAGTCAACTTCACGTTGATAGACATAAAATGGGTAGTATACACCCAGTGGATGGAAAACCACCACAACCCAGCTCAATAGTGCACACAATGACTGGGATATCGGAATACCTAGACTCAACCGTATTGGGAAACCACGAAGAGTCACCAAGGGTAAACAATATTTTCACCAATTATATAAATTCTGGAGAATCATATAACTAAAAGCCTACAACTCTTGACATACATTTCTCAACCATGATTGCAAACAACCTTTATAATGATCCGGATCCAAAGACCATGGCCATGGCAGAGTTTGAAAAACACTCACTTGGACTGGAATCAATCAAAGGATGCAATTCAATGAGAAATAGCCTTGCTCACTAAAGGAAGGTATATACAGAAGGAATACCTACACCAGTTTTCGTCCAAAATGAGATGAGAACAACAAGGTGGTGAGTTAATAGCAAGGCATGTAGCATAAAAGTTCACGCAGATACCAAAAAAAAAATTCGCCGGATACAAGTGGAATCACTTTCCGATAACTTGTCTCAATGGCAGTACATGTCATCTATTTATGCAATTGATAGATGTAGTGACCACATATATTAATGTGTCACTTGATTCAGACATATAGATTTCTAAGGGAATCCCAATTCTGAATACAAACAGAAAATCGCAACATCCATAGTGTAAACTCAATAAGTCACTACATGACTTACAATAATCGGAACAAATTTGGTACAACCGACTTAATGTGTTCCTTATACAAAGGGATCACGCTAACAATGATGATTGTTCACACCTGTTCATCAAGAAATCCTCAATAGGATATTTATCAAATCCGTGTATGTTGATGATTATAACATCATTTGCAACACACAAGATATTGATGAAGCACATAATCATCTAAAGACGGAATTTGAGATGAAGGATATAATTAAAATCAAATTTTGCTTCAGCTACAATCCGAGCACCTTCACTCTATAAATATGGTACACCATTTTGCCTATATCCATAAGTTCTTGGAGAAATTCAAATATGGACAAGTCATTTCCATCTAAACTCTAGTGGTTGTTCATTCTCTAGACGTAGAGAAAGATCATTTCATACCACAGAAGATGGAGAAGAGATGTTGGGACTTGATGTTTCTTATCTCAGTGTCACTGGACCTAACTCCTAGTGGACAGGAACAAGAGTATCTTTCGATATCTCCAATGCACCATATATCTTGACATATTCGTTAATTTCTGAACTCCAATATCATCGGATATGCTGATACTGGCTACTTAGCTGATCCCATAACACCAGATCACAAATAGGCTTCATGTACCTATATGGTGGGCTTTGCCATTGCATTCATGTCTTTTAAGCAGACTCTAATGGCTACACACACCCATCATTCTAAAATACGAGACTTCACATCAATATGTGTGGCTTCACGGAATGATTAACCACATATGACATTCATGTGGTATTGGTTATATTAAATCATAAACTATTATCTACAAAGATAATAATACTTGTGTTGCTAGGATGCAAATGGGTTATATAAGAAGCAATATCACTAAGCATATTGCCCTTAAAATGCAAGGATCAGGGGGAGTCTCTTCCTGAATTATAACCTACTCAAACATTATATTACACTCTTTTTCCCTTAATGAGTTTACTCTCATGGTTCTCATCAAGGTTTTTAATGAGGTAATATCAACACAAGAATATATGTCATATGTCCTATTTTTTCCACCGGGGTTTTTAATGGATGTGTACAAGACATATTTATTGTCGTCTAAACTTACCAATGAGTTTCATCCTTTCGAGGTTTTCTCATATAGGTTATCAACGAGACAATTATCATTATATGTTGTACCATTTTCTTCTTATTTTCCCCACTGGGTTTTTAAGAAGTTTTAACAACATATCAAATAATATTCTCCTCACATTTTTCCCAAAAGGTTTTTGCGGGAGAAATTATCAACTACATATATCATATGTCATACTTTCTGTTTTCCCCACAGGGGTTTTAAAGGAAGTATACAAGTCATATGTATTGTTCTCTAAACTCACATATGGGTTTTTCCTTCACTAAGGTTTTCTCATATGAGTTACCAAAGAGACAATAATCAATATATGTTGCATCATTTTCTCCTTATTTTCCCACCGGGTTTAAAGGAGTTTTAGCAACATATCATACACACTACTCTCCTCATATTTTTCCCACAGGGTTTTTGGAGGAGTTATTCAACAGAATATACATTTGTGATCAAGACAAAATTTCTCAAGATTATACAAGGAAATCAAGATACTACAAGACATACGAGAAGCAGCTTTGTACAAGGGGGAGTGTTAAGAATCAACCGACATGTCCAACCGAACCGTCATAGCCAAACCGTCATTAGGATTAGCACATGCGGTTATTAGTGTCCAAAGCGACGTACGGACGCGATCTTCCGTACGGACGTCTCTCAATGCCCAACAGGCACCTCTTGTAACCGACGTCTCTCCGGAGACGCCCCAAATCCTTGTATAAGAGGGCTTTGCCCAGATCAATAGAATCACAAGTTTTACTCATTACAATCTGACTCTCAACAATTCTCTCACTGCTGATTTACGAATGAAGATGTTGGTCTCTTTAGATTGAAATATTTTCACAATTTCTTTTGGAGGATTCTAATCTACATTTTTTTTTCAAGAAAGCCTTTTGGATCAAAGGAATACCTATGGACTGCAATGCATTCCCATATGAATTTTAATATCAACTCTAAACTTTTTTTACACTCATTCGCGTAGTATCCAGGAAAATTTCAGAAAAACAAATCAGCTCTAAACTTTTTTTACACTCATTCGCGTAGTATCAAGGAAAATTTCATGTTTTATGTGTTCCATCCAAATGACTATTCCTGCAGTTTTTCTCTATTATATAATCCTCTGTTTTGCACATGCAATCATATCAAATTTATGTGTTTTTTCAATTCCCATGTTTTGTAATCATGTGATCCAAAGAAGCCCTAAGCAAGCTTTCTTTGAAACGAAGCCTAATAAACCCCCGATCCAAATGGCTTCCTATCTGAATTTTACTAAACTTTTTGGCCTTTTTGCATGTCATCAAAGGAAATAAGATGGCTATGTTTGCCGATTTTCAAGTGGGTAAACTTACCTCTACATAGAATTAAATTTTGCTGGTAATAACTATGACACCTAAGGGGCCATAAGCAAATGAAATACACCAATATAGAGCTATTCTCTTTTTAAACCCAAGTTACAAAATTTTCACAAAATTAGACGAAATTGTATATCTGATGTTGCGCTGGAGGTATTTCACCTCACCCGAACAGCTTTTTTTACCGGGTCACTGTATTATGGAGAGGGTGGTCATTCTTCATGAAACATCGAACCAAACAAATTCTCAGCTTTTACCTGCTCGACTGCTAGTATACTTTTTCTCAGCAAACTGATACAATTGCGTTTACCTTTTTTTCCATACCGCACAGCAAAACTGTATAACAGTATTCAAGAAATTGTTCAAGATCGAGCCTCGTCCTTTCGCCATCAGGTTCACAGTTTCAGACATGTGTCACTATTCAACACTTGTCATCAATGGGTCAAAAGATGCAGAGATGACAAACATGATTCGACTAGACCATCATCATCGCACGACCAGCAGCAGTCAATTAAGTACATGACTAAATCATTTGAGAATGATGAGCAGTCCAGGTATCTCTCTCTGTTTCTGCAGGAACTACAACAGTGGGTTCTATCCGTCTGGCAGGTCGCCACAACCCAACGGAAGGAGGGGAACACGGCGTACACAAATGTTCACCACCCTACCGCCTCTGTACTGGCTTGTAAAGCACGACCGTGACAAACTTCGCCTTAAACCGGTGCGTGATCCCCAGAGCAACGACAGACCTCGAGTTCTCCTTTTCTATGTAAAGGTGGTTGAGTACCACGGGTTGGGGCGGAGGGAGGCTGCTGGAGTCATCATGGCTGGGCGGGAAGCTCAGTAACGTATGCTGCAAATGAGGAGGAACCAATGGGGGTTCTCGGGCTTCATCTTCATTTCCGGGAATAGGGTTGTTGTAGCTTGAATCTGGTGATGCTGGGACTTCAAACCCAACAACATTCACCCCTTCCTGCACCAATGTTATCCACCCATCATAAGTACGAAATCAACCAAGACAGCGCTTTAGATAAGAAAAGCTAGGAAGATTTTATAATGTACTTACATGGTCATCCCTGCCTTGTCGGTCCATATTGCAGCACGATTGTTTCCTATCCTAGTAAATGAGTATAAGAAAAATGTTGATGTAAGCAAGCAACTTAAGTTATGCAGTGGAACTACAAAATAAAAATCAAGAGCTGATATAAATCGCAGAAAAGAACTACATGGAAAAGACATTTTGGGTTTTTGTTTGAACCAAATGGATCTGAGTCACCATAAAGAACACAGCAGCAAACTTGCTAGACATTCAAATGGTATTTTACCCAGTGAACAGATTTGGCCCCGAACTGCCGAGGGTGCACGATGGTATGCTAAAAGATTTCAGTTTGACACATGAATCCAAAAGTATTTCTCTAATGACCAATTTGACCCTGAACCAAGAGCACGACTGGTAATACTGGAGAAGATTTCAATTGCACAAATGAATTCAAACAGAGTAACTCCCTCCGATAAATAGTTGCAACTACATCAGATTACTGAAGTCAACAAAAAATGAAAAAAGAGAAAAGAAAAGAGAACTTTATTGTTGCTGCAAAGAAAATTATTAACAACAAACTATTAGAAACTCAGACTCTTATCGATATTATTCGTTCAGGTCTACATATAAACTAAAGAAAACTCCTAACTTCCGCTGTAGCACAGTGCCTTATCGACCCCCCCCCCCCCCCCCTACTGGATTAGCATGGCGTAGTGACCTGCCTAACTGTTTTCTTTCTGTTGGTAACAATCAATTGTTTTAGCTTTGATCTCGTTCAGTTGCTCTGGTTCACTGCCGGCAATGAATAGTATCTTCCTTGCATAATACCAAATCCAGCTGTTTTAAATTGTTCATTTCTTCACAAAATCACTTGTACACCACGACACCCTTAATGTTGCCCAAACATTCATATGTTACGGAGATCTAAGGTACATCCTACCTCCATGCTGTAGAATAGTAGGTAGCTACGCAGGGATTGCGACAGGGTTAGTACCATCAGCAGGTTATTCAAAGGACAACTATGTGGCAGCTCAAAGAAAGGTTTTGGTCAGTTTCAAAATATTATTGTGTGCGTGTGTGTGTTGGGTGGGAGGGGGGGGGGGGGGGGCTAGAGATTCTACTGCCAAAAGTTTCAAACATATTATGAAATCCAAAATCATAGCAGTAAGAGTCATGCTCGTTGGGTTGACATTGGGTATTTTCTATATCATTACCTGCCGGTGGGATCTACATACCAGCTTGTGTGACACACACATTAGTAGTGCGCAACTGGGATTCGAACCCGTGATGCGTTCAAAGCTCGAAACTTACCACCAGATTAGCACAACAGATGTTTCTTAATGTGATAAAATCTTTAATTCACATATTTATGAGATTAAACTCCAATGTCACAAAGATTTTGAGCAGTAAACTGTCTCACCGGAGCACTGGGGTTACAAGAATGTCAGCCGATTACAAGAACCCTGGCTCAAATGGAGCAGCTGCGAGTCAACCAAAGATTCAGGCCAAAGTCTATTAATATTATCTCTTAACTTAGTTTGATTTTAATTCGCTGAAGTAACCCCTAGACTTTGGAGGAGTTAGATGCTCGAGTATTAGGTGAATTCAAGAACATATTTTTGCTGAGTTGAGGGACTAGTCACAAGTGTGGGAAAGAAGCCAAAATATGAGCAAATGTTGCTTCCGGGGATTACAGTACCGATTAGCAAAGTTACCACATGGAATTCATTTATTCTGATGTTTTAAGTTGGATCCTTGATTTGTGGCATGTGGGTAGAGGCAAATAAAAGGACACATGTCCATATTTAATAAGTTGTGGAAGCTAGTCATCGTATCAATGTTTCTAATCTAACTCGGAGAATGCAGGAACCTGAGCTTAATTTCCTCTTCTTTTTTTTTTGCCTCCATATTGGTTGCATTCTAATCCAGAGAATGCAAAAAAATTAAACATGTTCATGCAGTTGCATTTAAGGACAATCGTCATAATATGCTTAATCTGTACCATTTTATTTATTTGCCTCTATGCTCACGGAACAAAAATCAAGTATAGGATCCGAACAAACATATATACTAGCTGATATACTAAAAAACTAACTGATACAAAAACTTAACTTTGATTCTAACAGCTTTTACCGATGTACTCCTGATATACTAAAAACAAAAAACTTCCTGCAAAGAACTTTAACAACATGCTCATGCAGCTGTGTTTATGGACAAGCATTATACACAACCTTTAGGCATTGTTTCGATGTCGATATTGAGAGGCTTGTAGTTGAATTGTGCTGGAATACCAGATCACCAAAGAAACTGCCCTAAATTCGAATTATGTTGTTTGGTTGCTCACTGAATTGTCTCATGGAATCCCAGTGAGGTTGCAATTCCAAATCCTGTTTGGATGGTCAAGTGTGGAGTTAAACATTTATGTAGGTATGCAACCATTAGTTTGCTAAATGAAATCTGCACAACATGTGAATACATAAGAATGAATATGTATTACACAACTAAAAAGTAACGATCATATTGCAAAAAATGTCCACAAGAGCAAAATTGTTCCCAAAAACATGAACAAAATGGTCTAGAAAGTGCACGCAAAAGTCAAACACAATTGATCATAGCATTCAGAAACAGCATACGTCTCTTAAAGCAAATACTGTACTTCCTAAGAGTGCATCTGCACTCATCGTCACTAAAGTTGCCTAAATCCTTTGGTCCCCTTCGAGTATTCAGATATGCCACAGCAAGAACACATGATTCAAAATACATTTCTGCCAATTTAATCATTCACATCTTCCTTCTTTTATTTTCTTCATTAATGCAACATACCAACTCTAACTGATCTGACATGAAGCTGGTACAAAGCAGGAATCAAGTTGGACTGCTATTTTTACCTTCAACCTGCAAACACTTCAGTCTGCCAGATCAGCCGACCTGAAAAATAAAATCAGTGCATGGTCAGATTCGATTAAGTTTTGGGATTTAAGCCAAAAAAAAGAAGAAGGAAAGTGAAGTGCAGCAGCTGCAATAGGTCGACCTCTACCCAAATCCAACAAAAACTGCACTGCATAGGTCAGATAAAAAGATAAAATCTTGAATCGGGATAGTGCGGCTGCTCCGTCGAGGGGGGGGGGGGGGGGGGGGGGGGGGGGATCGGAGTGTTCACGCGGGTGGATGGGGCGAGGCGCGCTGGCCGCGGGCAGAGCCAGCCGGAGAGAGAGATGAGATAAGGAGAAGGATGGCCGGAGAGGACATAGTGAGGAGGACGGTGGGAGACCACTCACCTGCGCGCCGCCGTGGAGTCCCCGCCTCACTGTCTTCCTCCCGTGAGTGCCTCCCGTAAGTCCCCGTCGCGCAGCTGTTTTTCTTTTCGGGTCCGGGAAGGGGTAAGGAGAGGTGCGGGGCGGGGCAGTTTCTCCCCAATACGGCGGAGAAGTGGTCGTGGTGAGCCGCCGGGGTCAGTTTCCAGCTGGGAGCGAGGCCGGAGACGCTGGCGGCGGCGCGCCTCCGGAACCCTAGCTGAGGCCCTGAGCTCTCTCCTGCGTGCAGAACTCGATTTGGGGGAATGAACTGTTCGGGTGAGGGAAGAGGAAAAATTGTGAGGGAAGGTCAATTTATATATATTCAGTGGCAATTTTGTTGTAAATAAAATCAACTTAGTGGCAATCATTTTTCTTTGTCATCAACTTGGAGAGCTTTATTTATTACTTACTCTTTTGTTTCAACTAAAACCACGACAAAATAATATCCAAGACAAGGAAGAAGGCAAGAAGCACACTTTCGTCTCAGGTCGAGAGAAAGAAAACTTAGCCGCCGCCTCCTTCGTACGTCGGTTCCCCTCCTCCGGGTCGGCTTTGCCGGTGTCAGGAAGGGTGGGACCGATCTATGAGTGTAATTTTTAGTAAAGGTAATGTTTTTAATAGTTTTGGTAGCTATCTTTTTTTGGCCTCCGCGTCAATGGAGATGGTATCGTCTACAATAAGTGATCTCCGGTCCTTTGTTCGACGACGAGATCTTCTTTTCGACGTCAATGATGGTGTTGGAAGACTAAATTTTTCTAGGTACGGTCCTTCAGATCTTGCTTCGATTTATAAATTTTTCTCATGATTGTTGCGAGGAGGATTGTCCTTACAATATTTGTTTCGGCTGCTACGTCCTCAAAATGGTGACTCGTACTATCGGCTTCCAACGATGTCGACAAGGCTGTTAGGTTTTTTTTTTTTGGAATATGATGTTGGTACTCTTGCTGATGTTGCTTGATTACTTTAATAGTTGCGTGTGTGCACGTAGAACTGTTGGGAATATGCCCTAGAGGCAATAATAAAATGGTTTGTTAAGCATATTCACGCTTATGATAATAGTTTATTATCCATGCTATAATTGTATTAAATGGAAACATAATACATGTGTGGAATATAAACACCCGGAGTCCCTAGTGAGCCTCTACAGGACTAGTTCGTTGATCAAGGGATAGTTAGAGTTTCCTAACTATGGACTTGTTATAGTCACTTGATAACGGAGTCATATCATTAGGAGTAATGGTGTGATGGACATGACCCAAATAAAGAGTTGCAATTAATCGTGTCACAAAAGTTTTGTTGTCAACACTTTTAATATGTCAAATATAGTTTCCTTAGACCATGAGATTATATCACTCCCGTTCACCGGAGGAATACTTTGTGGACATCAAACGTCACTTCGTAACTGGGTGATTATAAAGGTGGCTTTTAGGTATCTCCGATGGTGGGTTGTTGGGTGATATGAATCGAGAATGGGATTTGTCCCTCCATGTGACGGAGAAGATATCTCCAGGCCTTCTCGGTAATATAGCATCAAAAGTCTGCAGACATGTGATTAGGTTGTAATCACCGGGATCCTATATTATGGACGAGTAAAGAGAACTTGCCGGTAACGAGATTAAACTAGACATGGGGATGTCAACGATTATATCTCGGGCAAGTAAAATATCGTGAGACAAAGGGAATCATATATGAGATTAATTGAATCTCCGGCATCGTGGTTCAATCGAGAAAAGTTTTTCGTTGAGTGTATAGGAATTAATATGGGCATCCCGGTCCCGCTATTAATTATTGATATGATCATGTCTATGCATTCTCGAACCCGTAGGGTCACACACTTAACGTTCCGATGAAATTAGGTTTTGCGATGAAATAAATGATGAAACGAACGAATGGTGATTCGGAGTCTCGGATAGGATCCCGGACGTCACGAGAGGTTCCGGAGGAGTCTGGAGAATAAGATTCATATATGGAAAGTGGTTTCCGGAGGTTTCGGAAAAGTTCCGGAAATTATTTATAGGGTACCGGAAGGTTCCGGAATGTTCTAGAAGGTTCTAGAAGTGGGACCACATATTGTATGGGGCCCACATGGACCAAAGGGGTGCTGCTGGCCACTTGGGCCAGCCGCACCACCCAATGGCCCACATGGGCTGCGGCTAAGAAAAGGGGGGGGGGGGAACCCACTCCTAGTTGGACTAGGAGTTGGGCCCTCCACCCTTTAGGAAAGGGAGCCCAAGGAGGAGTCCTAGATGGACTCCAACTTGGGGGGCAAGGCAAGAGGGGGCCGGCCGGCCCCTACCCTAGCCCTAGCCGCCACCTATATAAAGGGGGGGAGGGAGGGGTGCGGCACACCCTTGAGGCTGCCGCCCCACACACCCTAGCCGCACCACCCCTCCACCCTAAACCCTAGCCGCGCCACCCCTTACCCCGAAGGGCTTCCGCCGCCTCTCTTCCATCTAGAGCTGCCGCACCACCTCTCCCCGAAGGGCTGCTGCGCCACCTCCACCTCTCCCTCTCCTTTTGCTTGGCTTGGCGAAGCCCTGCTCGCGGAGATCGTCATCATCACCGGCACTACCGTCGTGCTGCTGAGATCATCAAGGCCACGTCCTCTCGCTTGCGGGATCAAGGAGTCGACGTCTTCATCGAGCCGTACATGTGGACGCCGCGGAGGTGCTGCCCGTTGCTGCACTTCACCGGATTGGATCTCGAGGATAATACATCTCCTCGCGACTAGACGAGTCTAGTTGCGGGGATCGACTAGCCAACCCCTGCACCGACAAAACGCGTTTGTTGATCTTCAAGGGTAAGAGATTGGATCTCACCTTCGCTATCTTCATCTCGTAGATCTAGATCCTTGGGGTTTATTCCGCTTGCCGCGTAGGAAATTTTTTTGTTTTCCATGCTGCGACCCCATCAGTGGTATCAGAGCCTAGATCTATTCGTAGATGTTGGTGCGATTAGAACACAAGGAGTTGTGGGCGTTGATATTTTATGTTGCTACCTTCTCACGTGCACTTTGCATCTTTGCGGTATTGTGAGATTGAAGCGGCCCGGACCAACCTTACTCGTCCATGCACAAAAGACCGGTTCCACGACTGACATGCAACTTGTTTTGCATAAGTGGCTGGCGGGTGTCTGTTTCTCTTGCTTTAGTGAGGATGCAATTTTCAATGGAAGGCCTTTCAAAATGATGAGTAAATAAGCAACTATTATATCACCGTTGTGGTTTTGCATAGATTAGAACGGTTCTATCTCGTTGACCCAAGCCATGTAAAATTTGCATAAACAAAATAGAGGACGTCTAACTTGTTTTTGCAGAGGGGGTCAAGTGATGTGATATGGCCAATGTGATTTGTGATAATGTATGCAATGATCATGTTTGTATTTTTTCGCGACTTGCATGTCGACGAGTACGGCAACCGGCAGGAGCCATATGGTTGTCTTTTATTTTATGTGACCTGCGTGTCAATGAATCACCATGTAATTGCTTTACTTTATTGCTAAGGGTAGCATTAGTGGTAGTTGCAATAGTTGGTGGACAACCATGGTGATGGCGCCACGATGATGGAGATCATGCCGGAGATGGAGATCTTGCCGGTGCTTTGAAGATGGAGATCTGAGAGCATAAGAAGAAAGGCCATATCATATCACAATTATGAATTGCATGTGATGTTTATCCCTTTTATGCACCTTATTGTTATGCTTAGATGTGATCGCGACGGTAGCATGATAAGGTGATCTCTCATGTTAATATCAAGATAATTAAGTGTTCTCCCCCTAGTATGCGCCGTTGCGAAAGTTTGTCGTTTCAAAGCATCTCGTGATGATCGGGTGTGATAGATTCAACGTTCACATACAACGGGTGCAAGCCAGTTTGCACATGTGAAAATACTACGGTTGTCTTGACGAGCCTAGCATGTACAGACATGGCCTCGGGAACACAGAACCGAAAGGATAAACACGAGTCATATGAATGATATGATCAACACTGAGTTGTTCACCATTGAAGCTACATCATCTCACGTGATGATCGGTGGTGGTGTAGTGGATTTGGATCGTGTGTCACTAAACAACCGGAGAGATGTTGAGTTTAGTGGGAGTTCATATATTAATTTGATTAAGTTGAACTAAAATTGTCATAAACCAGTGTCCTAAAGATGTCTTTGCAAAAATCCTTGTAGATCATGGGCGACTACAGTAGTATGTTTCTTGCTGAGGAGCTGCGTCTCGATGGGTCAAACTTTGCTGAGTGGTACATGCGTCTGAGAGAAGCCCTACACGCCAATGACGAGCTCTACGTGATAGATGAACCTTTAGAAAAACGCCCTGATGTTACTGCTGACTATGAAGGGTATATGGAGTGGTACGATCAAAAGACCACCTACTTGAGAGTCGAGTGGCTGATATGCACCTTCATGGATTCTAACCTTGGTAGACAATTTGGAAACTTGAGCGCAATGGAGATTGTCGATGAGCTAAAAAGAAGGTTCATAGCACAAGTTAGAGTTGCAAGGTTTGAATGCTTGGATGATTTTCTTTCAACTAAGATGGAAGAAAACACTTGCTTGGAACATCACCTAAGTAAGATGCACCGGCTGTATTATACTATGGTGGATGTTTGGAACCATGAAATAACTGACGAGATGGCAATAGATGGGGTGCTACGCTCGCTTCCCCCCAGCTATAAGGATTATGTCAGGAACTATATCATGGGAAGGGATTCGATCACTTTCTGTGAGTTTATTTCCCAGCTGCGTCAAGTTAAAGTGGAACCCATAGCAGGAGGAGTAGCCAATGTAGAAGGTATATTTTGATATACTAGTTATAAATGTTTAAATGTCCCATTTACACTTGTGGTGAGCTAAGTATTTGATACTTGTGCTGTTTTATGAAAACAGGGCCAGCCGTTTGAGAAGTGCATGGAGGGACTGAGTGGATTTCGCGGGAAGATGGCAATCAAGGAGTTGATGCTGGCATCATTTCACTTCTACATTTATCGTTTTAAATTAGAGGATTTGAATGAGTTTTGTAATCGAATTAAGTGTGATCTTAAATTAGTGTGTCTCGGTTTGTGAGACGGTCATTCATGTTAAAGACAAGTGGTTGTTCTGTTTTCATGAGTAATCCTTTTTGGAGATCACGTTTCGATTATGAGATTATTGTCCTTTGCTAGATTTAAATGATAATTAGTTAAACACTTATAAAATAAGGACATACTAAAAATATCCTATACTTAATGATGAGAATTGTTTTAATTGTACTATTAGTGCCAAAAGCATCTTGATGCGCATCACTAAATAGTGTGGTTAAAAATGCCATTTCCTAAAAATGCCATGAGTTGCTGAAAATAAACACAAGTGTTGGTTGTATTTTTCAGTAAATAAAAGACATCATTATTTTATCATGAATGAGTAAATAGGAGTATTTATTCATGTCATGATGAGACCATGGAAGTAGAGGATATTAAGTTAACAAGATAATTGAGTCTTTTCGATTTGATCAAAAGAGACAAAATATTTGAGTTATTGTTTAGTATGGAGACTTGTGACAAGTGTTATCACAAATTACAATATTTAGAGATCATTCAAAAGGTGTTTTGACAAACCTAAAGTATTGTAGTCACATTGTGTTTGACATTATGTGGTCATAAAGAAGGGTTTTAGTTTTAAGGTTTTATTTGTATCATTTAGATTTATTTTGATAACACTCTGTTTTTAAATAAAGGATCTATTTAATGATTTGCATTTCGCATATGAGTTATGTGAAATAGTGGTTTCAATAATTATGAGATAATTAAAAGACCGAAGCAAATGGAATTTTGTAGAATGTTCATACGAGATTATGAATAGAGATTCCACAATGTGAGACTAATTAAAAGGAACAAACCAATGTGTTTGGTTATGTTGTGTATTTTAGTGGTTTTATCGTGAAATGGTTTCATGGATAAAAGAATTGTTGGAATGAATTTAGAAAGTTTAAACCTTTCATGTTTATGTATCAAGTGGCACATTTGTAAAGTGCTGTGTTAGTTAAAACTTGACACATAAAAGGTTTTAATGATGGTGATCATTGAATTTTGGTTTAACTTGTCTAAAGAGAAATAGGGTTCAAGAATATGAATTTTGTCAAAAGTTGCAAAATAATATTCATGATTTACTTGTCGTGTTTGGGAAACAAGACATACCTGCAAAACTACAAAAGAAGAAATAGAAACTTTAAATACGAAAGTGACTAAAAGTCATTCTACTTTAAGTTTAAATCATAAAGTAATCGTTACTTGATTTTGTGAAAAGAATGTTTCACATATTTATTTTGCAAAAGAGTTTGCGTGGAATAAATAAAACTTAGAGCTGGCAAGGTGCTGGCGTTTCGTATATGAGTTCTCGAATCTTAAGAGTTAAGAGTTTTGGAGGAGTCCAAAGTGTCGAGAAAGTACATAAGAAACTGAGTGGGATCTAATTAAGATATGTGGTGACATATATTAAGTTAGAGCAGAAATTAATTTCCATAATCAAAATATGTGGTGACATATGTTTGAGTGGGAACTAGTTAATCATGGTCAAATATAAAGATAACATATTTCTGAGTGGGAGCCACAGTGTTTTCACAATTTAATATGTGTATGGTGTATATTTGAGTGGGAGTTTACAACATAGTGTTTGAATGAAATGGAGATTTCATAAATGTTGTAAATGTTGTCATGGACCAATGCATAACTTATGAAGTTAGTTTGAACGTCAAATGTTCATGTAGATGAATGTATCTATGAAGGATAGATAAGTTTGATAAACATTAAAGTCAGATGTTTAACCTAAATATTTTTGAAGGAGTTCAAAATAAAGCAAGAGAAGAACGGTTCATCTCATTGTGACATATAGGTGGAACATTGAGTTGAGAACTCAGTACAAAATTGATGGTTGAAGGATATGTTGGAATTCAATATGAATTGTTCATAGGTCTCAACATATAAGAACCATGTGTTTGTATGTGACGATATGTGACCCAAGTTCTTAAGAACATGTTGAATGAGGAGTCATTTTTCATGAATTTGAGATAAATTTAGAAAATGGTAGACTTGGTTGAAGTCATAAAGCCAGACTAAATTGGAGATCTTTTAGAGTCAAAGCAGCGCAGCAAAAGCATGATCGGAAATATCAAAGTGACAAGGTTCACTGTTGATTTGTTAAGTCTACAACATATAGGAGTATATGATTAATTCAAGGATTGAAATAAGATATAATATTTTGGTTTGAGAAAGTTGTTTCAAGATTGAGTGAGTTCCAGATGCATATGTTGTGGGAAAGTCCATTTGACTGATCATACATATAGGCATAAAAGGATATGAATATCTCACTCTATAACCAAACATATTATATACATTATATGATAATGAGTTTTATCATGGGATGATAGGAAGTTTATCATGTGATGATAAAGTAATGTCAAATTAGGTGACAGTTACAATTTTTTGCAAAGGACATAAAGAGCTGTAAAGTACAGAGCACGGACAGGACCTCTTCCACAAGCAAACATGATCAGCACTGAGACTTCATGAGTGAGACTCCATGGGTGTTGGATCGCGGAAATGTAAACTAGATTATTGACTCTAGTGCAAGTGGGAGACTGTTGGGAATATGCCCTAGAGGCAATAATAAAATGGTTTGTTAAGCATATTCACGTTTATGATAATAGTTTATTATCCATGCTATAATTGTATTAAATGGAAACATAATACATGTGTGGAATATAAACACCCGGAGTCCCTAGTGAGCCTCTACAGGACTAGTTCGTTGATCAAGAGATAGTTAGAGTTTCCTAACTATGGACTTGTTATAGTCACTTGATAACGGAGTCATATCATTAGGAGTAATGGTGTGATGGACATGACCCAAATAAAGAGTTGCAATTAACCGTGTCACAAAAGTTTTGTTGTCAACACTTTTAATATGCCAAATATAGTTTCCTTAGACCATGAGATTATATCACTCCCGTTCACCGGAGGAATACTTTGTGGACATCAAACGTCACTTCATAACTGGGTGATTATAAAGGTGGCTTTCAGTTATCTCCGATGGTGGGTTGTTGGGTGATATGAATCAAGAATGGGATTTGTCCCTCCATGTGACGGAGAAGATATCTCCAGGCCTTCTCGGTAATATAGCATCAAAAGTCTGCAGACATGTGATTAGGTTGTAATCACCGGGATCCTATATTATGGACGAGTAAAGAGAACTTGCCGGTAACGAGATTAAACTAGACATGGGGATGTCAACGATTATATCTCGGGCAAGTAAAATATCGTGAGACAAAGGGAATCATATATGAGATTAATTGAATCTCCGGCATCGTGGTTCAATCGAGAAAAGTTTTTTGTTGATTGTATAGGAATTAATATGGGCATCCCGGTCCCGCTATTAATTATTGATATGATCATGTCTATGCATTTTCGAACCCGTAGGGTCACACACTTAACGTTCCGATGAAATTAGGTTTTGCGATGAAATAAATGATGAAACAAACGAATGGCGATTCGGAGTCTCGGATAGGATCCCGGACGTCACGAGAGGTTCCGGAGGAGTCCGGAGAATAAGATTCATATATGGAAAGTGGTTTCCGGAGGTTTCGGAAAAGTTCCGGAAATTATTTATAGGGTACCGGAAGGTTCCGGAATGTTCTAGAAGGTTCTAGAAGTGGGACCACATATTGTATGGGGCCCACATGGACCAAAGGGGTGCTGCTGGCCACTTGGGCCAGCCGCACCACCCAATGGCCCACATGGGCTGCGGCTAAGAAAAGGGGGGGGGAACCCACTCCTAGTTGGACTAGGAGTTGGGCCCTCCACCCTTTAGGAAAGGGAGCCCAAGGAGGAGTCCTAGATGGACTCCAACTTGGGGGGCAAGGCAAGAGGGGGCCGGCCGGCCCCTACCCTAGCCCTAGCCGCCACCTATATAAAGGGGGGAGGGAGGGGTGCGGCACACCCTTGAGGCTGCCGCCCCACACACCCTAGCCGCACCACCCCTCCACCCTAAACCCTAGCCGCGCCACCCCTTACCCCGAAGGGCTGCCGCCGCCTCTCTTCCATCTAGAGCTGCCGCACCACCTCTCCCCGAAGGGCTTGCTGCGCCACCTCCACTTCTCCCTCTCCTCTTGCTTGGCTTGGCGAAGCCCTGCTCGCGGAGATCGTCATCATCACCGGCACTACCGTCGTGCTGCTGAGATCATCAAGGCCACGTCCTCTCGCTTGCGGGATCAAGGAGTCGACATCTTCATCGAGCCGTACGTGTGGACGCCGCGGAGGTGCTGCCCGTTGCTGCACTTCACCGGATTGGATCTCGAGGATAATACATCTCATCGCGACTAGACGAGTCTAGTTGCGGGGATCGACTAGCCAACCCCTGCACCGACAAAACGCGTTTGTTGATCTTCAAGGGTAAGAGATTGGATCTCACCTTCGCTATCTTCATCTCGTAGATCTAGATCCTTGGGGTTTATTCCGCTTGCCGCGTAGGAAATTTTTTTGTTTTCCTTGCTGCGACCCCATCAAGAACCCGCTCCATAGGTCTGACAACTCGAAGAAATGAGGTGGTCGCGACCTCAGCACCGTCGTTGTTGGTCCCTCTTGTTGGTGCTTTGCCCTAGAGTCGGACTCAGCAAGGCCGAGTCAACTTGTATGTGTAATAATTAAAGGATAGTCCTTTAACTTTGTATCTTCAAATATGCTATTGAATGTTTGATTCAATTGTTGAATTATATTTGCTATAAGATACTTTTGCTAAGTGTCCTTACTCCTTAGTCGATAGAGTTATGTAGATACTTAACTATGACTAATGTGTTAAGTTGATTCATATACTCGGTTCCACTTGTCATGAACATGGAGATGCTAAGTCGGCACAGGGACTCGCCAGGCTGGCCCACTATGAGCCCCAACAAGCAAGTTGTCATTTGAGAGTCTTGTCAATATGTATGTCACAATCCTAAACCCCAGGTCCTGGTAAGATCCAAGTTGTGGATCGGTCGGGTTAGGTTCTGTCAAACGCTATATGTAACATGATAGTTCGGCCGACTTGAGAAGCAAGATGCGTGACGTAGTTGACCAAGACGGGATTTGCCCCTTTGACTTGGAGAGATGTTCTCTCGGGCCACTCGGGTGACTTGATTCGGAAACCATGGCCATGCGACCCGACTAACTAAGAGTTAGTCGGGTAGGATTAAGAGTTAATCTGATGAATCGAGGACATAAGTCGAGTAGAGAATCAAGCTATTCAATGGATGATATGATCTCGCCTATAGCACTAATAAGATACATCGTGAGAATGGACACATGGACATTGAACAGGAAAGTCGTGGACGACTTTACACCTTTGGGGAACTGGCATGCTTTTCTAGAAATAGATGCCGACTATCGTCCAAAGGATCGACTGTTTATGGGAGCGAGTTGGTCAAAGGACTGGTTCTGCGTGGGCAAGCTTGATACTGCTCGACATGCGGAGGTGCTGTGGGGGGGGGGGGGTGACCGCTTTCGCAACAACTGTTATTGTCATGTCGCCACAAATCGAACCACTAGAGTTCATTGTCGGGTTAAGCATCTCCACTGGCAACCTCCAAACGACCTCCCAAAGGCCCATTGTGTGCCCGGATGCAAAAACGGCCCCATCGGCACCCCGCCAACGGTCCAGGCCGGACGAAATTTTTTCCGGCACCCTCGAGCCACCCTACAAACTTGGGGTCCTGCGCAGGGGCGCCGGACAACGCCTGGGCAAGGCCTCCGACAAGAGGGCTCTCTGTCATAGACATAGAACGGCAGTCGTTTGCCCCCACCCCCGTTCTCCGTTTCCTCTGGCCGCATATTCACACCATCGCCGCCACTCTTATCGTCGCCAACTTACCATCGGGAGTGAGTATCGACCACACAGGCTGACTTGCTGCCCGCCTCCGCTCACAGCTGCTCCCTATCATCATTTTGCACCAACACAACTCATTTTGGCAGCGCCGTCTCTTCCTCCCTGCCGCCCCGCATGCAAGATGTTCGAGCGTTTGCTTTAGGATGAAGAGGAAAGTGTTCATAGAAATTGTGCATGGTTGATGGCCTTGAACTTAGCTTAGGTTGAGACTCAAAGCGCAGAGTGTGTAGTATAGGAAAGACGGTTTCCCCATGAGGGGTGACTCGAGGGTTTAATATTGAACTCTCGGGGAATCAGTAGTGAAAGATTTATCTTCTTATCCTTCTCTTGAAAATCTACAAAACAAAGTAAATTGTTTTGTGCCCTCAACCTCACCAAGTGGTTGTCAAGCACAAGGTGTGAGAATGATATGAAAATATAACAAATGCAAACAAGAAATAAATATGAAATGATGATAAATAAATGTGCAAGGATGGTAGAAACAATGATGGATGATATTTTTGGGTTTTGTATTGTGAATGCAAGATATAAAAGTATTTTTGTATTTTCGGATTTTTTAGATGGCAGAAAATGGAAAATGCTTAAAAGTTGTTGGAATGGTGTTTCTTATGATTAAAAATGGACCGGGGTTCATGGTTTCACAAATGCACTCTCTCTTTAATAAAGTGGTAGACAATGGAACACTAGAATTGACATATGAGATTGCAACAAAAAGGTTTCATAACAAGTTACTAATTATATGGGCATCACGTCCTAACATAGAGATCTTTTGTTTATTGTAACAGCCCAGATTTGGTACCCTAAAATATGGGCCAAATTTTCACTTTTTGATTGGCATTGCATCATGGCATCCATCTAAAATTTGCTAAACTAAATTAAAGCAACAATTGGAAGTTAAAACAAAGGAAGCCAAAAACCCTTCCTCACTTTTTCCAAACTAAATGCATTGCCCAAAATGGCCAAACCAAATGCAAAGCTCAAGTTGGCAAAATACCTTATTCTTGAATTTCCAAATTGTCCCGGAAGTTCTAAGAATATATTTTTATAAATGCCAATCAAATAAATAAATTATGAGAATTTAAATTGGCTTAATTCAATTCCTATTTTTGGAACCAAGTTAGAACTTCAAAAAAATTCAAACTAAAATCATGCTGAGCCTCAATATGGTGGGGAGAGCTTCCATGAAAATTTGCAATATTTTTGGAATTGTACAAATGCCCCAATTAAATGCATTTTGTAAATTGCTCTAAATTACCCTAACTAAAGGCTATGAACAAATGTTTGGCAAAATAATTTATTTGACCTCACCAATTTTTGTGGTGGTTCTACAAGGTAATTATAGACTTCATGAATTTTTCTGGGTTTTTAGAAAGTTTCCTTGTGCCCCAAATAAATTGTCAAAGTTGCTCTGGGGACCTGTTTGTGTTGGTTTCAAAAGTTACAGGGGCCTCTTTGCAATTTCCCGTTTTCCCTCCCTCTCTCTCTCTCACTGGCGCCATGCCGTGAGCTGGCCAAGCTCCTCCGCACCATGCCGTGGTCCCCGGTCGACTACGGAGGCCGAGTCGTCGCTCACCTGCCCCGAGCTACCCTCCTCACCCCATTCCTCCCCTGTTCTTGCTTCCGGATCGAAGTGGTCTTCCTCTTCCCCGAGCTCCTCCATCGCTGCCTCTCGCCGTCGAGCCGCCGTCGTTCCTGTCCTCCCCGCGTAGATCGAAGACGATAGGGAGCATCGCCGCATCCTCCTCTCCCTTCCCAACTGCGGAATCGGGCCGGGGTGGTCCGGGATCGACGAGATCGTCCCCGACCTCCCGCCACGGCCGCGTCCCCGCCGGCCGGATTCCCGGCGATCCCGCCGCCCCTCGCCGTCGCCGACCGCACCTTAGGGTCCCTGGTGAGCTCCTCCTCCTTCCTGGCCTCTTCCCGTGCCCCCTCCCCCTCTCCCGGCGTCGATCGTCGCCGGCGTCACCGCGCCGAGACCCCGGCCTGACCGAGGCTTGGGCCGGCCTGAGGCCGGAGCCTTCGGGCTGGTGCCCGGCCGGTTGCCCAGCCTGGGCCGGCTCTGGGCCGGACCACTCGGGTCCCTGCCCGGCCTATTTTCCGGCCTGGCCGGCCTGAGGCCGGCCTGCCAGGAAAAAGGTTTTCCTTTTGTTTAATTGGAAACAAATTTTGGATAATCGATAACTATTTCAAAAGTGCTTCAAATTCGACGTTTCAAATTTCAAAATGTTCAGGAAAACAAACTCCACCAATTGGAATCATTGTAAACTTCTTTTGGAATTATATTCTTTTGGTTAATTAAGAATTCCCAGATTAGGTTAAATAATGCCTAATTTGAGAATTTCATAACTTGTTAAATAATTAGCCAAAAATTATGAATAAAATATCAATGTGATCAACATGCGAAATGCCATCAAACCATGCACTTATCATATCATGATCACAAATATTTATTTGATGTTATCCATAATTGGGTTAAAAGAATTAATTTTCGTTAATTATTTAAATTGCTATTATTCATCGGTGCTCCGAAAATTACAAATAAATTACCGAAACGATCGGAAGAACGAAAACTATCCATTCATGTCATGTTCATGCATTTTGAGCCACCTCTCTAATAATTTAATATTTTATAAAGAATGTGGCCACTAAGATAAATATGGGGTTGTTTCCAAATAATTGCACTAATTATTTGGAGCTCCATTTAATTTGTTAATTAAATTTGAATGATAATATCCTTGCATCAATTGGACATGTCATCATGTGTTTGAGCATTGCATCTTTTGTTCTTGTGATTTATGTGTGCTTTGTATTTCTTTTGGGTATCGATAGATTCTGGAGTCGAGGGTCTCTCTAACTACCCCGACGAGCAGTACTTCACGACCGGGCAGCAAGGCAAGAGATAACCTAACCTTCTTGGCATCTAGCATCCTATGTTTTTAAACTTATTTTATCCACCATAATATTGCATGCGATTCAAATGTCTCTTTTGATAAATATTAGAATATCCTATGAATGCATGTTCTTCCCCGAGCCAATCACATGTATCCCTACCTATGAACCCTAGGGTGGAAGTGTTGGCCCGAGATAAAGTTATTTTTGTTGATGTTATTTGCTTAGCCATGCTTAGAAATGCTTATTGGAATTAGTAGATATGTCCTTTTTTTGAATTCCATAATTATTGATGTTGATGGAATGATTCGGAAATGGTGGATAAATGTGATGCTTAATTAAAATGCTAAGATGGCTTGGATGAGTTGCCCTCGGGGAGGGTGGTTTGCCTCATTCTTGTCGCCTAGGTTGAGAGTGCTTTTAGCTGGAACCAAGAAAACGAGCGTGCTCCCGGAGGTGGGGGCATATGGAACCCCCTTTGACCGAATAATCTGTGAGGGGCTTGTCAAGGGTCCTCTAGTTTGCTATTTCCATTTGCTCGTGTGTGGTGTTGGTGGAAAAAGGAAACGATGATGGTGGTGTGTAGGATGTGACGGTGGGGCAGGGCGCTGGGAGCGCTGAACCTGTCCTTCCGCCACTGATGGCCCTTGAGTAAGTCTCATGCTTTGTAAAGGTCTAACCGCGCCTGCTTGCCGGCCTTCCCCGAAAGAGGGTCAATTAGGTGAGTCGGACGGTACCAATGGGTAAAGTAGTACACCCCTGCAGGGTAAATCTTTTCGAAAAGCCGTGTCCACGGTTATGGACAAACTCTTGGGAAAGGCGCATTAGCTCATAGATAACGTTAACCTAATTGATATGGCAGCTAAAGGTTGCATAACAAACTTGTGATAAAGGTTCATTTCCTCGAGGGGGAGTCGAGGGAGTGCCTTTGTGTGAGATGAGTGGTGATGGTTGTAAGTAGGGTCGATGAGAACCAATGATGATACATGTTTACTCTCTTACCCCGTTTATAAAAAAATATTCTGAGTAGACGAATGCCTTGTGTCATTTATGTTTCGGTTTATGAAAATTAGCTTTATGCAAAAGAACTACATATAAAGCTTTAGAGCCTCCGTCAGTCATTGGGCCTATATCGCCCTACTAAACTTGCGAGTACATCGTACTCAGTCTCTCTTTGCTGCCTCTATGATTTTGTATTGCAGAGGAGGACGACACCAAGCAGCTAGGTGGGTTCTTCGTTGACGTCGACTACTAGTCTGGGGTTCCCAGGTGGCAGCTTGGGACCGTGGAACAAGCTGGCTGGGATGATGTTTATTGTAGGCCTCTTAGGCCATATATTTGCTTCTTGTTGTTAGACAACACTACCCGCTTCCGCTTGTTGAATTGTTGGATCTGTGATCCTTTTGCTTGTAATATTTGTATTCTTCTCGTTATATGAGTTGCTATACTTTTGTGTCGTAGAGTCATGCTTTGTGCCAGTTCTGTTCCACAAGTCTCGATCTTTGTATTATACATTGATGGTTGTGTCGGATTCATAGCCTCTCTGTATAATTCCGGGGTCGGGGCGTTACATTTATTAATCTCTCTTATACTACACCAAGATGTGAATTAAATCTTAGCACCTCAGTAATTAAGATAAATCAGAGTATAGCTTTAAGTCTTATGACATGAAGTTAAAATAATAACATGCTAGATCTAGTCATGGAGAAGTGGCAATGGTCACACCCACACCTCCGGTAGCATGGTATTTTTCTTTATCCCTAGTGAGGCAACAAAGTAAGGTAAAAATACCTAAGTGGATCGCGGAACTTCTCTCATTTTCACCGCACTAGCCACCCCCTCATTACTCCAACTAATGCACACGTTCCCCCACACACGCTCTCATAAACATGCTTGATCAAAACAAGTAGACAAGAACGGGGTACATAATATGAATCTACTTTCATAACTGAAACAAAACAATTGCAATCTCAAACATATATTAACTCATAAAGAGATCCACCACAAAGGAATTACATAGATGACCGTAATCATGTTCGGCAGCTCATACGGTGCTAATTAGTGAAGCTCAAGAGAGAGGAGAGATACATAAGTTACTTCCACAAACCCATAGTCCAGGGGTGGACTACTCCCTCTTCATCATGGAGACGGTGGAGATGTCGTCGGGGGAGATGGAGACCATGCCGGCAGCGCTCTGTCGGAGTTTCCCCCCTCCAATCTGCAGCTCCAGATCTCTATTTCGGTGTTTCTGTGTTTTCGGCGGCCTCCCCTCCGTAAGGCGTCGGGAGACTATTTTTATAGTCGTTTTTAGGTCAAGACGAAGCTTCTGGAAGAAAGATCGACGGCAACGGAGCCACGAGGGCCCAGATGAGTGGTCTCACGCGGCCAAGGAATCTGGCTGCGTGGGCCACCCTCTTTCAGCCTTCGGGCCTCCACTTTTTCGCCTTCTTCGCTCCTACGCTTTCTTCATTCCAAAAAATGATCCTCGTAAATTTTTAGGTCAATTGGACGTCGTTTGGGTCCCTGAAACATCAAAATATAGAAAAATAGGGTTTTCTACCAGTGCAGGGTTGATTCCAGAAAAATAGGAAAACTGTGAAATCTTCCCAAAATCATTATAAAACAATGATATAACCCTTATATGATGCAAATATGATTGAAATATGAGTATTATAATGCAAAGTTCATGTATGCATTTTATATGCATCAGCATCCCCAAGCTTAACCTATACTCGTCCTCGAGTATGAAGGTGATAAAACCAACATGGACTTTGCATTTTAAGACTATCAATGGATATCAAAGATGATTTCTTTTGCTACATAAAGTCAAATGATTCATTCTTCAAAGGAGTAGCAATATGCAAGATAGATTATGAAGTGATATCAAATATTCAATGTAAGGATGTTCAATGATAATTCACAAAGTGCAACATAGAAGAAAGTACTATGGACCAAATGTATGCATAATGAAAAGTAAAAACATCCTATGATGGTCATAGAGTACTCTTGTAAATCTGAATATAAAAGGTGGACACTTTGGAAAGATATATAAATGAGTAGAGGTAAAACATGAATAAGTTTCATCTAACTTCCAAATGCTTCTACTTAAGTTAATGTTTGCAATGTGGTATTCATTGGTGTCAAGCTCTCATTACCCCCATCATAACATCTTGAATGGTTAAAGTTTAAAGTGAAAGCAAATATGAGTAGTGTGCTTGACAAAGTATGGGTTGAAAGCTTCATGCCCCGTGAATACGAGTACCTACACCACTGTGTTACTCAATTTGGGCTACCAAGCAAGTTCAAGTTAAAGTCATTGTAAAAATAGCTTCATCAAGAGGGCCAACTGGGGTACCTCTTGTCCCAGGACATGGAACAAGCCCATGTCAAAATGATAAGACAAACAAACATAATGAACAATCTCAACACCCTTTTTATTTACTATTGATATAGCTTTTTATTATGAGGTGCATCACTGAAGGTTCACAATATCATGTAAGTAAATTTCCACCATGGATGATGCATGGCTTAGATTAGCGGCCCAGGTGTCTCTCTAGCCATTTGTACAAACTACTTAAACTTACTTAGTTTCCATATTTATTTGGCACTATGATAGGCATCCATAAACAAAAGTACATGATATCAACTAAATATAATTAAGAACATGTTGAAAGCTTGCCATGTGATAGCACATATGGGCTAACCCCCAACCAAGACTCTTGTCAAACTCACAGCTTCATAATTTTAATCACAATGGTTCATGTTTATTAAGTGCAATAAAAGTAAGGTGTGAGAGCTTTTTAACCAACTTTTCCCATAACAATCAATAACATAAGCATTTAAATTCAGAGGTATAGATAATACAAAGTAACATGATAAACATACTCGGAATAGCATAAAGCTAATAGGTAGATATGGTGGACTCACTGGAAAAACTTTGGTTGAAGGTGTTGGAAAACAAGTTTTTACTTGTTGGAATTTTTGGGCTAGCAAAAGGGAGAAAGTTGACCATCTAAATGCATGCGCAAGTGTCTATAGAACTAACCAATCCAAGTTAAACAAAGTAAAGTAACATTCAACATCAAAACATGAATAAGAGATAGCTCTTGATAAAACACTTGCAAATTAACACTCATTAAAAAGCACATGAATCATGCAACTATATGTATCTTTTTAAATCAACTCAAACATCCCTTTCCCAATCTTTTTAATAGAATCCAACTTAATTCAACCCAAAATTCCAGTAGCTCTCTCATATAAAAATGATAGTGGTGGTCTCAAAACAAAAATCAAACCAAAATAAAAAGCAAATAAAAGACGCTCCAAGTTTATGTGATAAAGTGCATTGATCGACAAACAGAAGTTAGACGTGTGCAAACCGAGAGTGTGTTGGTCCAGTGGGGTTGTCTTCACATCCCCAAGCTTATGGTCTTCACCATCCTTGGATAGCTCTTGGTGCATCTTCTCTAATCCCTGTGAAAAAACTTCAAAACACTGTTTCTCCCATTTCTTTTATGTGGGGTGACATTTACTTTATAAATGTCGTGAGACTACCCGGGCAACGAGAGCATCCTCAGCTTCAAACGCACCGCCTACGTTGGATCGAGGTCAAATAGTAAAATCTGAATCCCGCTTTTGACAGCAGCCGTCCGATGCAGTTGATTTTTTTTTACTTCCTGCCTGGCTGGATAGGTCCATGACTCGTGGGGCACACTGCGTATGGGGTCCGCGATTCAGAGGCAGCACCGAGTTATCTCCTCCGTGTCGTTTGTGTCTACCCGTATCGTGCGAGACAAAACCAGAGCCCGCACCCCGCAGTGAAACCCTAGAGCCATCCCCAATCCCCTCACGCGTCTGTCCCAGTCCAGCCCCGCGCCGCCGCCGCGCGTGTTTTCGATCCCTGCGACTCTTCCTTTCCCTCTGCTCCTCTTTTTCCTCCGATCTCCATCCGCCGCCGCTACTGCCTACTCCTCGTCGTCGCCTCGTCTCCTCTACCTCCGCAGATGGCAACAACGCCGTGGTTGGGAGAGGACGCGGAGGAGGATGGGGGGTGTAAAGGAGCAAGAGTAGGTGGCGGCTGAGCTGCACCGGCCGCCGCAGGCGAAAAATAGGACGAGCTCGACGGGGCGGAACGGGAGGCAGAGCGGACGGTGGCATGGGCGCCACCTCGATCTGCGCACGGGCATCTCCGACGCCGCCGGCGGGCGGCGAACATACCAGGCAAGTCCATCCCCTCCCTTATTTTCTTCTCTCTTCTTGCTGTGCACTGGCCGCGCGGAGTGCATACGGGCGATGGCGTGCGGCGGCTGCATCTGGGCATGTGGCGCCGACACGTCCAGGCGTGCAGGTGGAGGTATCTGGTCTTGGGGCGCCAGGCTGCACCTCGTCCGTGTCTTTGAAGTTTACTTGCTTTAGGAAGTTATATCTAGATTTATTAGGTATTTTTTATTTGTAGCACATTATCTATTGGCTGAGAGGCTCTCCTAGATCGGTGGCTTTTCTGAATGAGCAAGGAAGGGATGACACTGCCTATGCGGAGGCACTCCTCGGCATCATCTTCATCCCTCCCTACAACGGCATCCAGCTAGACTGCTAGAGCGTCTTGTCGAACAGGGGTCAATCTCCCTTTTGTTGAATGAGGAGGAAAATAGTTCCCTATTGTTTAATTGAGGCATATAATCTGTATGCTAGATTTAGAGTTTGTTCCCCTTACAAGGATGTTTTTGAACATTCTCTATAAAGATATTGTCTAATTCATTTTCATGCTAGAACTACATTGGTGATATCCTGTTGATATCTGACCTGCTTTGCTTGCCTATCTGCTCCAGGATACTAAAGGAATGGAAGTGGTCAAGGGAAGGATAGAAAGGATTTGCCTGAGTGAAAGTATGATGTTCGCTGTCGGCCAGCCGGATCAGCCAGCGTCGACTGAAGGTATTCTTGCTAGCACCTTATCCTGGCAGTATCTAATATTGTGTGCCTTTTTCTCATTAGTACTGTCCCCATTGCATGTAGAAGTTTGTAGTTAGTTGGTTTGCTTCTCTTCCTTTAAACCTGTGTAATCATGTGATCTGAATTATCACTTTATTGTTGACAGTTTTTTGATAAGTGATGAGCTTTTGGGCTTCAAGAAAATAATCTACATGGTTTCTCGCTTCATTGAGTTCCTCGCATGCGAAGACTATGCCCAACTTCAGGTGAGAACAATCCTAATGATGCAGTTATGTTTATCTGATTGTAGTTACAGTTGACCACTCACACTTGATTTTTTTACTTGGATTACTTGTTACAGTCTGAGGCTTCATGGGCAGTCACATCAGATAATACTAAAGTGGTGGTTGAGTATGGTGTGCTGCCCATCTTTGCTAAGCTACTCAGCTCCTGAGTGAGAATGTCGACGCGCAGGCACGCGATCGATTGGTGTGGAAAGGGCATAATCTTGTTATAAACTTTGGTGGCGAGGGATATAGCAGAGGTGTCCTCCCAATTATTGTTCATGTTGTATATAGCTGCTGCAGGTATGCTCATTCTTACATATATATGTCCTCTCTGTCAATGATCTCTTCACGAACAATTGCCAGTTTTAGACACTAAGCTGTACTGATTTCCTATGTAGATTTTCCTTTGAAAGGGCAAAACTTTGCTATTTGTGGAGGTGGTTAGATAATTCCCCATCTAAAGGTTTGTCTCCTACAATTAATTTAACAGATTAATTCCCTTCCTATCAAAATTGTGTTGACAATGCTATTACTTGTTAACTGGAGTGCCTCTCATTTCAAAAGAAAAAATAAAACTTCCATGAAATAAATTATGACAGCCTGTTTTTATCTTTTCTCATGTTTTATCTTTCAGTTAGGTTTCGCTGTTTTGAGGAAATTGTATTTAGTGTTAGCTAACTGGAGACAACCGCGGCGACCACGGGACCGGTGGTGGCGGTCTCCTCCGGCGGCAGCCGGAGGAGGGCGGTATCCGGCAGGGAACACCACGGTGGCGGATCTAAAGATAATACCTACCCAGAATTCTGCAGTGAAGGTATGTTCTTCAAAATTGCCTAGCACAGAAATGCCCTTTTTTGCAACAATTTCTGGTAATGTGGCCATTATTTATTAGATATTGTTCATTTCATCGATTCTTCTGCATATACTAGATAGCCATCATAGTTTTGATCAGAAGGGGAAGTTGAAATTCATTCCTCCGCAACAGATGAAATATTGGGCTACTTTGCAGAAGATAAAATTCTGGATGATCAGTAGGAATTGTGGGCAATGGAAAGCACTGATCAAGTTTGAGAGATTTGGAAACTCGCTCTCATATTTCTTTAGTTCTTGAGAAAAATAAATGTTGTGACTTTGCATGACACTGCTGAAATTACATGTGATTAAACTCACATTTCTTATTTGATTGTTCGTTTTCTTAGTAAATGTGCAGTGCCTCTCTTATGAATGTTGTTCCACACTTTGATATGTGCAATCCAGAGAATACATGCATCCAGAAACCAAAAAGAAACTCTCGTGTGCCATCTTATAAAATTTGTGTTAGTTTGGTAATACTAGGTTTCAGCAGTGTTTCATTTGTCTGTCATGATCATTCGTTTACCATGCATAGGTTGCAATCTGATACATCTAATTTAGGCTTTCCGCGGTACCATGATCTAAATTTCCTTAACCATGTCTTACTATTATCAACAGAATGAGAGAACAGTTCAATTATGTGAGTACACTTATGATCATGGTGTCCACCCACATCTTTCTGAAAGAAGCCATTCCATTATACATTGAGGAGACAAGAATGGGTTCTATAAAATAAAAAATGATTTACAACAAATATTTGGGGCCTTTCATTTGTAGCTGTATTCTAGAACACATTTCCTGTCAATTTTCTACTTGGTGTGTCCGTCCAGACTTTAGATGATTCATATAGCACTTCATGACTAAAATTTTAATGACCATCAACTATTTGACTTTGATTTAATAGTCTGAATGTAAGTACTCTCCTTCCGAGTGTATGTGTTTACATCTGCTCTATTCTCAGCCTATTATTGGTGTGTAAAAAGGTTAGATATTTGGTTATCCTTAGTCCAGGTAGTCTTGAACTTCCCACAAAAAGTGTAGCTGTTCTATTCTCAGCCTACTGGAACTGAACATTGTATGATTATTTTCATTGCTGGGTATATTTAGCGAAGGTATTTGTGCTTCTAATTGTGATGTAAACAGCAACTTGACTTCTCATAAGGTAGGGAAGATTAGCTGGGAAGAAAGGTAGTAGGGATAGATAGCGAAAGAGTTCATTTCTCCCTTGCTTAGTTCCCCTTATTTATTTTCATGTGTTCCGCTAACAAGATTTGTTCAAAAAGAAAAGTGATCTCTTCCTATCAATATAATTTTGTAGCTTCAGAGTTGTTTTGATTATCTCCTTGTGGCATCAAGTTAATATCATTAGCCATTTTCTTTGACAAACACACTATTAATGTTGACACCCTTCCTTTTTTATGTCATGTATTGATTACGAATATGTGCTAAAATAAGCGATCAAACCATACTTCACATTTGTGAGAGAACCAACCTGTTGATGATACATTATACACGTCATGCCGAAAGTAATGTAGTTCGGCTAGCTTGGTGGGAATATCGCTGGAGTACTAATTTAATTATGGCAAAATGTATGACTTGCCTATGAACATCTATGTGCTTCTGTGCAATACTGATTTAGTTTTGATTAGGGCATAACCATTATTAGCAGGAGGTTAATATCCTTTTCATGTTCATGTATTCATGTGGTAATTGAGCGTGTTGTGTCTCTAATGCTCTTTCATATCAGGTGCCTTCCTTTGGCTATCGTGTGATCATATAGTGTCCTATATGCTACCTGCTCATTTGTTTTCAGTTTAGCCATCTGTTGCTTTAACACTTTAGAATGGATGCATTTTGAAGGATTACAGGCCGGTGGCATGATGTTGTGAGCGCTGTGAGCAGCGCAAAGGATGGTGACAAGGAGGTGGAAGCGTGCTGCCTTGCCGCCAAGGCACAGCCAGAAGGCTGAGAAACGATGTGGACATGGGTTCTGCTACTGGTGGTGGAACAAAAAAAGAAGGTAACATTGCCATATTGTAACAGCGCTATGGGACTGGGTGTCAGCATAAACAGCTCTCCTTTTGTTTACAGTTCAGATTTTTTTCCTAATGCTATTGTGCCAAGTTGGCGCAGAAACGAAGCACCATGATGGGCTGTTTCTTGAAGATGTGTGTATGTCGGCAATGTTGCGCATTGCTGGAGTAAGCATTGCTTCCCATGTCTTTTTTTCTCTTTCTTTATCTACAGTTTGACTTGATATCTCTATTTTCCTTATTTCCATGACATTCTTCATCACATGGTATTGAAATCTTTACATTCCATCTATCTTGAAGTTATCTTATTCATCATGCTTATATTTCTATAGGCTTTATGCATATAGGGCTATAGGCCATTTCTTGAACTTGAGTTTGTGGCACAGAAAGAACTGAAGATAACTGAGCTGCATATTGCAAAAAAAAATCACAATGCAGCATGTATTTGAGAGTTTTCAATTATTTTCCAAACCATGTCTCTTCTCTTTATGCACCGTTGTTCTAACTCTGACCATAGGTATTTTTACCCTACCTAGGAACTGGACGGCACACCAGAAAATTGAGTTGTGGATCTAACGAGATCATCATACGAAGTAAGACTGTAAGACCCTACTTCAACTTGGATGCCCATTCTATTTTTTGTATACCACTTGTTTATGCCTATGAATATGTATGTGAGTACACTTATGATCATGGTGTCCGCCCACATCTTTCTGAAAGAAGCCATTCCATTATACATTGAGGAGACAAGAATGGGTTCTATAAAATAAAAAATGATGTACAACAAATATTTGGTGCCTTTCATTTGTAGCTGTATTCTAGAACACATTTCCTGTCAATTTTTTACTTGGTGTGTCCGTCCAGACTTTAGATGATTCATATAGCACTTCATGACGAAAATTTTAATGACCATCAACAATTTCACTTTGATTTAATAGTCTGAATGTAAGTACTCTCCTTTCGAGTGTATGTGTTTCCAGCTGCTCTATTCTCAACCTATCGTTGGTGTGTAAAAAGGTTAGATATTTGGTTGTCCTTAGTCCAGGTAGTCTTGAACTTCGCACAAAAGTGAGCTGCTCTATTCTCAGCCTACTGGAACTGAACATTGTATGATTATGTTCATTGCTGGGTATATTTAGCGAAGGTCTTTGTGCTTCTAATTGTGATGTAAACAGCAACTTGACTTCTCATAAGGTAGGGAAGATTGGCTGGGAAGAAAGGTAGTAGGGATAGATAGCGAAAGAGTTCATTTCTCCCTTGCTTAGTTCCCCTTATTTATTTTCATGTGTTCCGCTACCAAGAATTGTTCGAAAAGAAAAGTGATCTCTTCCTATCAATATAATTTTGTAGCTTCAGAGTTGTTTCGATTTTCTCCTTGTGGCATCAAGTTAATATCATTAGCCATTTTCTTGGACAAACACACTATTAATGTTGACACCCCTTCCTTTTTGTTGTCATGTATTGATTACTAAATATGTGCTAAAATAAGCGATCAAACCATACTTCACATTTGTGAGAGAACCAGCCTGTTGATGATACATTATACACGTCATGCCGAAAGTAATGTAGTTCGGCTAGCTTGGTGGGAATATCACTGGAGTACTAATTTAATTATGGCAAAATGTATGACTTGCCTATGAACATCTATGTGCTTCTGTGCAATACTGATTTAGTTTTGATTAGGGGCATAACCATTCTTAGCAGGAGGTTAATATCCTTTTCATGTTCATGTATTCATGTGGTAATTGAGTGTTTTGTGTCTCTAATACTCTTTCATATCAGGTGCCTTCCTTTGGCTATCGTGTGATCATATAGTGTCCTATATGCTACCTGATCATTTGTTTCCAGTTTAGCCATCTGTTGCTTTAACACTTTAGAATGGATGCATTTTGAAGGATTACAGGCCGGTGGCATGATGTTGTGAGCGCTGTGAGCAGCGCAAAGGAGAGTGACAAGGAGGTGGAAGTGTGCTGCCTGTTAGCCATAATCTTGACAGGACGTGGCTGGGCTAATCCGATGCTTGCGGTGTGGGCTGTTAGTGCAGGGCGTGCATGCACTGATCAGCGCGTCGTGCGGCCGTGGCGAGTGGAGCGGCTGAGTCCTGGCATCGTGCGCGTCGTGCTGGTAGTGCGGCCGGTGTTAGTTGGTTGCTGCTTGTGCTATAAGTATGTAGTGTTGTGTAGTCTCAGAGTAGGAGTGTAGAGAAGATGTAGTCTCCGATAGGTTTGGTGGCCGGCCGGCAGGTCGCCGTGGAGGACTGCCGGGGCTGTCGAGGAGTGTTGGAGTGTGTCTCTCCGTTTGTAATAGTTGTGTCGAGTCCAGAGCTCACAAGAAATACAGAAAAACGCCGTCAGTGCGGCGAGGCGTTCATGCGCCGAAAAAATCAGAGTCCATCTCTCTTCTTCCACCTCCGTTTGAGCGACAGTGAGAGAGAGAGCTAGGCTAGGTTCCAACAGTTGGTATCAGAGCCTCAAGGTTCGGACCGTGGCGTGCGGTTAGTCCGCGGCGAGCACGGTGGACGCGGAGGCGGCGAGGGGACGCCGTATGTGCAGCGAGCGCGGCAACCGCGGCGGCGCGGCGAGGAGGCCGAAGAGGCTGTGGTGGCGCGGCGTGGCTCGGCGGCGTGGAGAAGAAGCCGTTTGTGCGGCAGGTGAGGCAGTTCGAGCGGCCACGTTGCTTGCGTCAGGGTGCGGCATGTGCGTGAGCCGAGGACGTGCGGATCACCGGAGGAGAAGGCGTCCAGCGGAGCGCAGGACGGCCGTGTCGATCACATCAGTGCGTGATCGTGTGCGCGGGCCGGGGCGTGCAGGGCGTGGCGTCATCGAGGAGCTCGGCGTGCGTCGCCGAGGAGCTCGACGTGTGTCGCCGGTGGAGAAGAAGCTCGGCGTGTGTCGCCGAGGAAGATGAAGACTGCGTCCTGAGCGCGTCGGGCTGGCCGCGTTGATCGCGTTGGAGCGCGATCATGGCGCGAGCTGGAGGCGTGTGGAGCGCGGCGATGATCGCCGAGAAAGAAGACGACGGTCAACGGCAAGCCGTGTCAAGATTAAGGGGGAAAATGTTAGCCATAATCTTGACAGGACGTGGCTGGGCTAATCCGATGCTTGCGGTGTGGGCTGTTAGTGCAGGGCGTGCATGCACTGATCAGCGCGTCGTGCGGCCGTGGCGAGTGGAGCGGCCGAGTCCTGGCATCGTGCGCGTCGTGCTGGTAGTGCGGCCGGTGTTAGTTGGCTGCTGCTTGTGCTATAAGTATGTAGTGTTGTGTAGTCTCAGAGTAGGAGTGTAGAGAAGATGTAGTCTCCGATAGGTTTGGTGGCCGGCCGGCAGGTCGCCGTGGAGGACCACCGGGGCTGTCGAGGAGTGTTGGAGTGTGTCCTCTCCGTTTGTAATAGTTGTGTCGAGTCCAGAGCTCACAAGAAATACAGAAAAACGCCGTCAGTGCAGCGAGGCGTTCATGCGCCGAAAAAATCAGAGTCCATCTCTCTTCTTCCACCTCCGTTCGAGCGACAGTGAGAGATAGAGCTAGGCTAGGTTCCAACACTGCCTTGCCGCCAAGGCACGGCCAGAAGGCTGAGAAATGATGTGGAGATGGGTTCTGCTACTGGTGGTGGAACAAAAAAAGAAGGTAACATTGCCATATTGTAACAGCGCTATGGGACTGGGTGTCAGCATAAACAGCTCTCCTTTTGTTTACAGTTCAGATTTTTTTCCTAATGCTATTGTGCCAAGTTAGCTCAGAAACGAAGAAGCACCATGATGGGGAGTGCGGTGTTTTGGATCCCGGGCTCCAGGGAGCCCGGTATTTGAAAAACAAAAAATCCACACATTTTTGTTTCCAAAAATCGAGAAAAAAATACCACGTGTAGATATCACCTAGATCTACAAGCGTGCCAAATTTCAAGGACAGATTCATTTTATTCTGGGCTAGATCTAAAAGACAAATTTCTGATTCCACATACCCAGATTCAAAATTTGAAAATCTGTCAGAATTTGTCTTTTTTGCACAGAGCAGAATACAACAAATTTGAAGACAAAAAAAATTCACGGGCGTGTGTCTCGACAGTACCTACACCTGTGATTTTTTTCACATTTTTTTGAAACATAAAAATGTGTTTTTCAATTTTTTTCAAAATACCGGGCTCCGTGGAGCCCGGGATCCAAATGAACTTTCCGCATGATGGGCTGTTTCTTGAAGATGTGTATGTAGGCAATGTTGTGCATTGCTGGAGTAAGCATTGTGTCCAGAACCATCGAAACATGTATGCTGCAATCCAGCTAAATGGGTTATCCAATTGAAAACTTAATCTACATACCGAATATGATTACCACAAAGCATGATAAGGGTTCTTACCTAAGATTGGAGCGGGTCGGTGACGATTTTTTTTTTTGATTGAGCCAATGATAGGGATAGAACACGACAACACGGGACAAGAAACGTGCCATAAAAAGAGGCGTCGGTGAAAAAAATCCGAATGGTGTATACGTCAAGAGGAGCCATTGAAAACCTAACGGGCAATCTTTTGCTAAAATACAGTCTCGCTTTCGGCTTTTGCGCCAGCGGCGCAACGGGTCATCTAGTATGGTTAATTTCACCCGTACCGGGCGCGCCCCGTCGACATCAGTGGACATACATGGCAGCGACAGACATGGGCCGGGTGATGGACGGACTGGCGCCATGGCCGCACGTGGTGGGCTACCGTGGCAGGGCGGGGCATGTGCTAGCTGCTGTGCACGGAGTGTGCATGGACGGTGCTGCTGTAGTGCTGTGCACTGGAGCGTGGACGTGACCCGGCGCCACCACATGGCTTTGTCGGCAGTGATTGGTATCTCTATCCGTTAGGTTGGGACGACTTGATCTGAAGCTGTTCACGGCCCACATCTCTCCATATACAGACCCCCTTCCACGAACCTCTCACATACCTGCCATCTCTCTTAGCATCAACCTGCTCCGGCATGTTCTAGCAAAGTTCAGTACATCTTTCTGCAAATAATCTCAGGGTGAGGATGAACGCCGCTGTCAATGCGGCGCTTCAGGTGCTGCGCACGGCGCTGTCCCCCGTCACGGATGGGCTGCTGGAGTCGTGGGCGGCAAGTGCAGGGCTCGGCCCCAACATCGACGCCCTCAAGATGCACCTGCTCTACGCGCAGGGGATGCTCGACAACGCGCAGGGCAAGGACATCCGCAGCCCTGCGCTCAAGGAGCTGCTGCACAAGCTGCGGGAGCTGGCGTACGGGGCCGACGACGTCCTTGACGAGCTGGACTACTTCCGCATCCAGGACGCGCTCGACGGCACCTACCACGCCGCCAACGTGGATGACCAGGGCTGCATCGGTGGTCTCGTCCTCAATGCTCGGCACACTGCCAGGGCTGCTGCCAACAAACTCAAGCTCCGCTCATGCTCGCGTGATGATAGCCATTGTGATCCGGACGATCAAGAAGATGGTGGCAAGAAAGGATGCCTCCCTGTCGTTCTCTCGTGCTGCAAGCGTGATGTCACATCTTCACCATCAGCTCCCACCAGCCGGGCTGTACTGGAGGTTGACGGTGGATGCATGCCTAAGGTCGTCTCTTGCGCTCGCAGCGCCGCACACACTATCGGTAAACACTTTCCATGCTACTCTTTCCCTTCTGTCCACGATAATGGTGCTGGCACCGGCATGTTGGAATCCTCCAACATGGCAGGGAGTGGACACAGGTTTCTCTGTGGCCCCTGGCCATCAAATATGCTACAGAGAAATCGTGCTGCGCAAACACCAAAACTGAGGTTTGATCGAGTCAAAATGTCGACAAAGATGATGGAAATAGTAGAGCAGCTGAAACCTCTGTGTGATATGGTCTCCACAATCCTAGATAAAGAGTTGCTGAGTTGTGCCATTCTTAAGCTAGATCTATTGGGCTTCAACCGTCTTGGTAGCCAAGACACTGCCATAAATAGACCCAAAACCACCCCAAAAATTATAGAGCCTGAATTATATGGGAGGGCTGACCTGAAAAAGAACATTGTTGATGGAATTACACATGGTAAATATTGTACCAATGAACTCACCGTAGTTCCACTTGTTGGACCGGGAGGTATTGGGAAGACAACACTTACACAACACATATACAGAGAACTGGAGAGTTCTTTCCAAGTTTCAGCTTGGATATGTGTCTCTCTAGATTTTAATGCAGATAGGTTGATGCAAGAGATTGTGAAAAAAATTCCTGAAGTGGACAGTGAAAAGGAAAATGCTAGCAATGAAGAGCTCATTGAGCAAAGATTAAATTCTAAGCGGCTCTTACTTGTCTTAGATGATGTATGGGCATACCATGAGGATGAGTGGAAAAAACTATTAGCTCCTTTAAGATATAATGAGGGGGAAATGGGTCATGTGGTTATAGTCACAACACGAATTCCTAAGGTAGCAAGTATGGTCACTACGAATAATTCGTCAATTGATGTGGAACGTCTAGGCCATGAAGATATCATGGCTTTTTTCGAAGTATGTGTATTTGGTGACCAAAAACCATGGGAAGACTATCCTCAATTACGTGATGTTGGGAGCAAAATAGTAAAAAATTTAAAGGGTTTTCCTCTTGCAGCAAAAACAGTAGGTAGATTGCTCAGAAATCAGCTTACACTAGACCACTGGACAAGAGTTCTTGAAAGTAAAGAATGGGAGTTACAGACCAACGCCGATGATATTATGCCAGCTCTAAAACTTAGCTATGATTATCTCCCTTTTCATCTGCAACAATGTTTTTCCCATTGTGCATTGTTTCCAGAAGATTATGAATTTAGTAGCAAGGAGTTAGTTCACTTCTGGATAGGACTGGATATTGTGCATTCTAGTGATCAGGGAATGAGAACCGAAGATGTTGCGCTATGTTATTTAAATGAATTGGTTAATCATGGATTTTTTAAAAAGAATGAAAAAGGAAATGATCTGCATTATGTTATCCATGACCTACTGCATGACTTGGCAGTGAAGGTTTCATCATATGAATGCCTTAGCATAACTAGTTCTAACGTGAGGTCCATACAAATTCCTGCATCCGTACGTCACATGTCCATCATTGTAGATAATACTGATGTTATGGATTTAATTAGTTTTAAAGACTATAAAACTTATTTGAGTGCATTAGGTAAAAGACTAAAAGTGCAGAACTTACGCACCTTGATGTTGTTTGGGGAATACCATGGAAGCTTTGCCAAAACTCTTATGGGATTGTTTAGGGAAGCAAGAGCCTTACGCATTATTTTTTTGTCTGGAGCATCATATTCTGTGGAAGATGTGTTTCTGAACTTTTCAAACCTTGTCCATCTCCGCTATCTAAGGATCAAATCAGTGCGTAATAAGGACATGTTCTTACCTAGTGCGTTGTTTAGATCCTATCACTTGGAGGTCATTGATCTGGAGAATTGGGGTGGCAGCTTTGTCTCAGCAAGTCAAGCAAGCAACCTTGTAAAGTTGCGTCATTTTTTTGTGCCAGAAAATAATCTTAAAGTTCACTCTAGCATACACGAGGTGGGGAAACTTGCATTCTTGCGTGAATTAAGGAGTTTTGAAGTGGGAAAAGAAATCAATGGTTTTGAACTAAGTCAACTAGGGGAATTGAAAGAGCTTGGTGGATCGCTAGGCATTTTTAATCTTGAAAAGGTGGAAGCAAAAGAGGTGGGAAAGGAACTAAAGCTGATACACCAAAACCGCTTACACAAGTTAACATTAGAGTGGGATAATTCTCGACTTAACAGGAATGCAAAACATGAAGAGAATGTTCTTGAAACCCTTTTACCACATAAAAGTCTCCAACACCTATGCATTAGAGGGCATGGAGGTGCTAAATGCCCATCATGGCTATGTGGGAACCTTTCGGTTGCAAATTTGGAATCTCTATGTTTGCATGATATATCTTGGAACAAACTTCCACCATTGGGGGACATGTGGTTCGTTGATGATCAGGGTGTAGAGTGTCAGGGTCTTAGCTCGACTCTTAGCTTCCAATGTTTGAAGAGGCTAGAGTTAGTTAAGATACCAGGGCTAAAAAAATGGGTTGGGAACGGTACTTGTCATTTGTTCTCTCATCTAGAGGTGGTAAGCATTAAAGACTGCCCTGAACTAGTGGAGTTGCCGTTTTCACATAGTACTACCTGCTTTCAAGCAAAGCAAGAGGAGAACATGACTTGGTTTCCTAAGCTTCGGGACCTCAAAATCATAGGCTGCCCGAAGCTGTCGTCATTGCCTCCTATCCCTTGGACTCCTACTCCTTGCTCCGCTGAGATAGAAGGCGCAGAATGTGGTTTTAAGAAGCTTTCTTACTCACGAAATTACAAGCAAGAGTTAAGTTTGGAAATTGAAGGAAAAGAAAGTCAGAATGGTGTGTTCTGGAACGGGTTGGCTTTTCATAACCTAGCTGATCTGGAAGAGTTGGAGATGAAAAATTGCCCTCCTCTACCGCTGATTCACCTCCAAAAGCTAAAATCTCTGAAGACCCTCAAGATAACCCGTATGAGTACTATCTTGTTGCTGTTTGAAGGCGAAAGCTATAGTAGTACTGGATGCCCACTTCCAGTTGAACGCATAGAGATTGAGCCATGTGATGCTAATGGGGAGGAACTGACACGGCTGTTCTCTCATTTCCCGAAGCTCACGAGTTTGTTGATACATAGTTGTCGCGAGATAACAGGACTAGGTGCGCTGGGGTGCCAGACGACAGCGGCGACAGCGGTACCAGCGTCAGTGCCATCCTCTTCAGATATTATATCTGAGCATGCACAAGCTGGACACAGTCAGCGGCAGACAAGAGGAGAGGACGAAGTAGCATCAGCAGAACAAGGACTGCTGCTCTTGCCTTCCCGACTACAGGAATTGAGGATCTGGTCTTGCGGTGAGCTCCGCTTACTCCCCGATTCACTGGGCAACGACAGTGCAGGAGACGGGCTCCAAAGCCTCGCCTCCCTCCGCTCGTTGGTGATAAGGGATTGCCCCAAGTTCCTCTCGTCCTATTCGTCCTCCGCCTCCTCTTCTTTCCCTTTCCCGACCTCCCTGCAAACGCTCCATCTGGATGGTGTGGAGGGCATGGAGACGTTGGATTGCCTCTCAAATCTCGTCTCTCTCGATAACTTAATCGTGTGGGGTTGTCCGGATCTGACAGGCGAGGGCTTATGGCCTCTCGTTGCCCAGGGCCGCCTCACAGATCTAAACATCTGTAGAACCCCCAAATTCTTCACCGGTTGGGAGCTTTCTTCCTCTTCCTCCAAACTAAAATCTCTGCGTACAGATGACCTCGCTGGAGTCCTTACTCCGCCCATCTGCAGTCTCCTCTCTTCCTCTCTCACCAAATTAACCTTCAATTGGAACAAAGAGGTGGAACGCTTCACAGAGGAGCAAGAGGAGGCCCTTCACCTCCTCGATTCCCTCCAGGAACTCACGTTTTGGGACTGCGAGAAGCTGCAGCGCCTCCCTGCAGGGCTAACCAAGCTTACCTGCCTCAAGAGATTACAGATCTGTAATTGCTTCGTCATCCAGTCGCTGCCCAAGGACGGACTCCCAAGTTCTCTGGAAGAACTAGAGATCTACAATTGTCCGGCCATCAGATCTCTGCCCAAGGACGCCCTGCCAAATTCACTACTGAAACTACAAGTTCGTGGCAACATCAGCGAAGAGCTTAGAAGCCAGTGCCGCAAGTTAAGAGGAACCATTCCGATAATCATAGACTACGAAGCAGAATACTTCTAATCCAAGGTAACAAACAACTCCTTGTTTGTACTCATTCCCAGTTTCTTCTAACCACGATTTTCCATTGCTTTTCCTAATTAACCCATAAGTGTCGGAATCGTGCAGCTGCTGTTGTTTCATCTGAATAACCCACTTGTTTTAATATTCTGTACGTGCAGGGCTCCTCTTGGATTTGCACATTATTCTAGCCTTAGCCTTTAGAATTCTCTTTGTCCAATCACAGTTCAAGGAGTTGCCAATGCAAGCTTGAGGGCCTCAACTCATCCTGTACATAAATTAAACTGGTCAGTATGCATAATCATCACCTATTATCATGGTTACATGCACTGTTTACAAATTTAATCCGAGTTTGCTGTTCTGCATCTTGTTGCATTGGTTACCTAGGCACTTTTCCCTTCATGTGTTTATTGTTCTAACTCGTGAGTATTACTGTTGGAATTGAAAAACATTTGCTTCTTTGTGTCCACCCCAAATTTCTATCGCTTTTTCCTGATCCCACGCATGCCTGATAATTTATCGTTTTGGCTTACTTCATTACCGCATAATCTTAACGATCTGCGCGACCTACTGTGCAGGCCTCTCCCGTGGACTTGTAAATTCTTCACTCCTAGTAGAACTCTCTTATATTCAAGGCAGACTTTGTGCCTCATGGCCTTGTGGGGAATCTCTTACCTGTACACAAAATTGGTATGCAAATGTAAGATCATGCTTTACCCTTTGTATAATGAATCCTTGCTATGGACCTTGCTTTTCCCTAACTCTGAAGTGTCTCTTACCTTGTTTCAATCTATTTTGCAGGGATCCGCTGTTTGCATTGTGTCTCTCATTCCACTTGCAAAAAATAGAGGAAAAATGAAGAAAAAAACTCAATATACATATCTTTTGTATATTCCTTCATGAAAATGATTTGGTTGCCTAATAGTTGTGTACCGCATTTGAAAAAAAAAAGAAAAAAAAGAGAGACGAAAAAAGATTAGAAAAGAAGAAGAATAAATGGAAAAACGGAAAAGAAACAGTAAAAGCAGACTACCATTTTTGCTGGAGTTGGTGCTAACACAGGTATGTGCTGTTTATAAATTGCAGAACCCCATTAAGATACAGGAATGAAAACCTTATTCATAATTTACCTTACCTTATTTTGTAGATCAATCTCCTTGGAACAAAAATTATTGCCAAATATTGCAGTTGCTTCAGGTGGCATTCTCCCCCTGCAACTGCCACATGAAAATTGGGGCTGCCAGAAGCTGCAGGGCTAACCAAGCTTACCAACCTCAAGAGATTACAGATAGAGTGGTGTACAGGAATCAGGTCGCTCTCCAAGGACAGCCTCTCGAGTTGTGAGCAAGAGTTAGTGATCTCCGGTTGTCCGGCCATCAAATCTCTACCCAAGGTGTGCGTCCCAAGTTCACTACTGAAATTACAAGTTTATGGCATCAGTGAGGAGCTTAAAAGCCAGTGCCGCAAGTTAAAAGGAATCATTCCAATAATCAGAGACTACTAATAATCCAAGGTAATAGACATTTTCTGGTTTGTGTTCATTCATAGTTCCCATCCATAAATTTGCATTGCTTTTCCTAATTTGTCTCGTAAGGGTCAGAGTAATTGTCCTTTTGTTTTTCTTCACCACAGTTAATTAATGCCCTTCCATCTGAATAACCCATTTGTTATAATCATCTGTATGTATGTGCAGGGATCTTCTTGGTTTGTACATTCTTCTAGCCTAGCCTCATAGATCCAACTATCTGTATCCAACCATAGTTCATGGAGATGCTCCCAATGCAAGCATGAAGGTCTCAGATTATAGCTCCCATCCATTGCTAAATTAGATGCTGCCAATGCAAGCATGAAGATCTCAGATTATAGCTCCCATCCATTGCTAAATTGGTTAGTATAATTGTCCTCTACTCTCATACTTCCATGCATTTTTACAAATTTAAACTTTAGTTTGTTGTTCTGTGTCTACCTAGGCAGTTTTCCCTGCATGTTGTTTCAGTTGTTCAACTTACTGTTGAATTTGAACTAATACTTCCTTGCTTATATCCATCCCCAACTCCGAGAAGTTTCCATTGCGCGTCAAACCTTTTCATTTTATGAGTCTCGGGCTTATCGCACAATCTGAACAACGTGTGTTTCGATCTACCATGCAGGCCTCTACCATGGAGTTGTGTCTGCATTCACACGCAGTTGCCTTGGGTGGGGTGGTATCGCTTCTCTGCCCATAAATAAGGTATGTATATGTCAGAACAAACTACCTTTTATAAAATTAATCCATGATATTTACTATATTTCTTCCTAATTCCTTCGGTTTAATTTGGATTACCTGCTTTGAGATAATCTGAACAATGTTTGTTATATTTCAATCTACTTTGCAGGGATCTATCTAGGAGTTGAACATTCTTATAGCCTTGGAGAACTCTCTCAAGTCTTCTCAGAAGAAAAAAAAAAGAAAAAAAAAAAAAAAAAAAAAAAAAAAAAAAGAAAAAGAAAAAGAAGGAGAAAAGGAAAAAAAAAAAAAAAGAAAAGAAGAAAAAGGGAAAAGAAGAAAAAAGAAGAAAAAGAAAAAAATAAGAAAAAGGGAAAAATCTCCATCCATTCACTGTTCGGACATGTGTTTGTGGTGTCTTTACGAAAGATCTTTGTCTAGTTGTTTTATGATCTATGAGGGAAAAAGTAGAAATATTAATTGCATAGGATAGCTCACATGATAGTTGTGTTACAGATTTGTTACAGCTTCTCTTTGAAAGTAGAATTTTTCTTGGCACCTTCACCAGCAGATGTAAGATGGGAGGTAGTGGCGAAATGGTTAGCGTTCTTCACAAGAGAAAAATGCTGCTCAGCCGGCTGGCTTCATGTGTTCAATGTCACAATTATTCCGGGAATCCTATTCTACTGTGCCCTCACAGCACATGGGGGAAAATAAAAAGGAAAAAAATGGAAAAAGAAAACGAGAAGAAAGAAAAAAAAAGAAAAAAAATCTTCATCCATTCACAGTTACATGAGTGGGCGCAGTAGTACTGAAGGCGGGTTCACCATGGCGTGGGAAGGTGGCGACAGGTGGCGGCGAAGGGCATGGGAAGGGTAGCAGTGAGGCTGGCTGCTCGTGATTGATGCAGGTGTCATGGGCGGTCGCGGAGAAGCATAGATGGCATCTCTGTTTGGTCCGAGTCTGAGTGTGGTATGCTATCCTTGAAGAAGCAACATCCCGCATCTGCATCCGATGACATGGGCTGCAAATCGTCTTGCTCCATGGAAGACTCGTTCAACTTATGCTCAAGCCATGTTGGTTACCAGACGGAATAGAAAGTTCATGTTGATAGAGAGTTTGGTCCTGGAGCTTCTGATCAGTTCATTGGTGGTTCGTTCAGAGTGGTGTTGGTCCATGACGGATTCCCAAGTTCTCTGCAAGAATTGAACATCTTCGATTGTCCGGCCATCAAATATCTTCCCAAGGACGCCCTACCAAGTTCACTACTGAAATATTACAACTACTTGGTGACATCAACAAGGAGCTTAAAAGGCAGTGCCGCAAGTTAAAAGGAACCATTCCGATAATCATAGACTACGACAAGTAATAATCCAAGGTAACAAACAACTCCTTGTTTGTACTCATTCCTAGTTTCTTCTACCCGAGATTTTCCATTGATTTTCCTAATTGACCCTTAAGTGTCGGAATCGTGCAGCTGTTGTTGTACCATCTGAATAACCCACTTGTTTTAATATTCTGTCTGTGCAGGGCTCCTCTTGGATTTGTACATTATTCTAGCCTTAGCCTTTAGAATTCTCTTTGTCCAAGCACAGTTCAAGGAGTGTCAATGCAAGCTTGAGGGCCTCAACTCATCATGTACATAAATTTAAACTGGTCAGTATGCATAATCATCACCTATTATCATGGTTACACGCACTGTTTACAAATTTAATCCGAGTTTGATGTTCTGCATCTTGATGCATTGGTTGCCTAGGCACTTTTCCCTTCATGTGTTTATTGTTCCAAATCGTGAGTGTTACTGTTGGAACTGGAAAATATTTGCTTCTTTGTGTGCACCCCAAATTTCTATCGCTTTTTCCTGATCCCTCGCATGCCTGATAATTTATCGTTTTGGCTTACTAAATTACCGCATAATCTTAACGATCTGCGCGACCTACTATGCAGGCCTCTCCCGTGGACTTGTAAATTCTTCAGTCCTAGTAGAACTCTCTACATTCAAGGCAGACTTTGTGCCTCATGGACTTGTGTGGAATCTCTTACCTGTACACAAAATTGGTATGCAAATGTAAGATCACACTTTACCCTTTGTATAATGAATCCTTGCTATGTACCTTGCTTTCCCCTAACACTGAAGTGTCTCTTACCTTGTTTCAATCTATTTTGCAGGGGCCTGCTCTTCACATTGCGTCTCTCATTCCACTGGCAAAAAATAGAGGGAAAATAAAATAAAAACTTATTATGCATATCTTTTGTATATTCCTTCAGGAAAATGATTTGGTTGCCTAATAGTTGTGTTCCGAATTTTGAAAAAAAAAGAAAAGAAAAAAGGGTGAAAATTAAGAAGAGACGAAAAAAAGATTAGAAAAGAAGAATACAAAAATGGAAAAACGGAAAAGAAACAGTAAAAGCAGACTACCTTTTTTTGCTGGAGTTGGTGCAAAGACAGGTATGTGCTATTTATAAATTGCAAAACCCCATTAAGATACAGGAATGAAAACCTTATTCATAATTTACCCTACCTTATTTTGTAGATCAATCTCCTTAGAAGAAAAATTATTGGCAAATATTGCAGTTGCTTCAAGTGGCATTCTGCAACTGCAACTGCCACATGAAAACTGGGGCTGCAAGAAGCTGCAGCGCCTCTCTCCAGGGCTAACCAAGCTTACCAACCTCAATAGATTACACATAGAGTGGTGTACAGGAATCAGGTCGCTCTCCAAGGACAGCCTCTTGAGTTGTCTGGAAGAGTTAGTGATCTCCAGTTGTCCGGCCATCAAATCTCTGCCCAAGGATGGCGTCCCAAGTTCACTACTGAAATTACAAGTTTATGGCATCAGTGAGGAGCTTAAAAGCCAGTGCTGCAAGTTAAAAGGAACCACTCCAATAATCAGAGACTATTAATAATCCAAGGTAACAAACCTTTTCTTGCTTGTGTTCATTCACAGTTCCCATCCATAAATTTGCATTGTTTTTCTTAATTTGTCTCGTACGGATCAGAGTAATTGTCCTTTTGTTTTCTTCACCACAGTTAATGTCCTTCCATCTGAATAACCCATTTGTTCTAATCATCTGTATGTGCAGGGCTCTTCTTGGATTTGTACATTCTTCTAGCCTAGCCTCGTAGTTCCAACTATCTGAGAAGAGAGGGCTTATGGCCTCTTGTTGCCCAGGGCCGCCTCGCATATCTACGTATCTATGGAACCCCCAATGTCTTCACCGGTTGGGAGCTTTCTTCCTATTCCTCCAAACTAAAATCTCTGCACACAGATGACCTCGCTGGAGTCCTTACTCCGCCCATCTACAGTCTCCTCTCTTCCTCTCTCACTGAATTAACCTTCTATAAAGACAATGAGGTAGAACGCTTTGCAGAGGAGCAAAAGAAGGCCCTCCACCTCCAGAAACTCATATTTTGGGACTGTGAGAAGCTGCAGCACCTCCCTGCACAGCTAGACAAGCTTACCAACCTCAAGAGATTAGTGATCTGGCGTTGTCCCACCATCCAGTTGCTGCCCAACGACGGACTCCCGAGTTCTCTGCAAGAATTGGAGATCTCGGATTGCCCGGCCATCAAATCTGTACCCAAGGATGGCCTGCCAAGTTCACTACTGAAGTTACTAGTTTTTGGTGATATCAGCGAGGAGCTAAAAAGGTAGTGTCGCAAGTTAAAAGGAACTATTCCAATAATCAAAGACTACGAATCAGACGAGGACTAGTCCAAGGTAACAGACATTATCTAATTTGTACTCATTCCCAGTTCCCAATTTACATTACTGTTCCTAATTTGCCTTGTAAGTGTCAGAGTGTCTTTTCGTTTTCTTCACCACAGTTAAGTCTTTCCATCTGAATACCCCACTTGTTCTAATCTTCTGTATGTGCAGGACTCTTCTTGGAAGTGTACATTCTACTAGCCTAGCCATGTACATCCTATTGTTTCTGTATACAAGCGCAGTTCATGGAGATGCTGCCAATGCAAGCATGAAGGTATCAGATTATAGGTCCCATCCAATGGTAAATTGGTTATTATATATTGTCCCCCTATTCCCACACATCAACTCCGAGCAGTTTCCATTGCACGTCAAACCTTTTCATTTTATGAGTTTCGGGCTTACCGCACAATCTGAACAATGTGTGTTTCATTCTACCATGCAGGCCTCCACAATGGAGCTGTGCTTATATTCACACGTAGTTGTCTTGGATGGTATCGCTTCCCTGTCCATAAATAAGGTACGAATATGTAAGAACAGACTACCTTTTGCAAAATTAATCCATGCTTTTTACCATACTTCTTCCTAATCCCACATGTCAAGTCATTTCGGTTTTATTTGGATTACATGTTTACAAATCATCTGAAGAATGGTTGTTATATTTTAATCTACTTTGCAGGGATCAGTCTGGGAGTTGAACATTCTTATAGCCTTGGAGAACTCTCTCCATTCTTATCGAAAAGAAAAAGAAAAAAGTAAAAATAGACAAAGATAAAAAGAAAAGAAAAAGGAAGAAAAAATAAAAAAAATAAAAAAAGAAAAAAAAGAAAAAAAAAAAGAAAAAATCCAGAAAAAGGGAAAACTCTCCATCCATTCACTGTTCGGACATGTGTTTTCAGTGTCTTTATGAAAGATGTTTGTGTAGTTGTTTTACGATCTACGAGGGCAAACGTAGAAATATTGATTGTGTAGGATAGTTCACCTGAAAAATTGTGTTACAAATTTGGAAATCAACACGGCAGTAGTAGCTTCCAGCAAAAGAGAAGATGAAAGGGAAATATAAACTCAATGGAAAAAGCTCTACATCTGTTTTGTGTGGTATCTTTACAAAAGTTGGTAGTATTGTTGCATAGTAGGAGTAGTTGTTTTACCAATTTAGAGAGAGGAAGGGATACAGGAGCAGATCTGAAGATATAGCTCCCCTTTGTGCTGGACCATTCAGTATGTTATATTGGAGTTGGAGTTGTTTTGTGTGGTCTCTTGGTAGTATAGTTGCATAGTAGGAGTAGTTGTTTTACCAATTTAGAGAGAGGGAGGAATAAAGGAGCAGATCTGAAGATAGAGCTCCTCTTTGTGCTGGACCATTCAGTATGTTATATTGGAGTTGGAGCTAATACAGGTATGTGCTAGTTACAAACTGAAAAAATACATTTAGATGCATGATTCAAAAACTATTAATAATCCACACTACCTTATTTTGAAGATCAATCTCCTCGGAAGCAAAATAATTGGCAAAGGTGTTGCTTGGTTTGGGCAGTCTTCTGCCACTGCAACAGTCATACAGCATGGTATTGTCTGGTGGATGCAGTTTTTTCTGTTCCAAGTGGTTCAGTACCAACTTCAGGATTATAGAATTATTGAACTCCATGGTGCACAATGGTGAGTATACTATGATCTTTGTTTTATCTTGCATATCCCTCGCATCGCATGGCATACGTAATGACTTGTTTTCAATTTTCTTTGTTGCAGTAAACCAAACTAATCTTCAGCTTTGGGTAGTGCACTCATTAAGCAGGAGAATTGTTGCGGTGAATATCGGATAAGGCCAATCCCTCTCACATTCACATGGTATGTGATGTACTCTGTCTGATATAATAATATTTTTAGTTCGATATCATATTTGCAAAAGTATTTACTCTGGTGAAATGGTGAGATATGCTTACAATTTTTCTTGGCACCTTCACCAGCAGATGTAAGATGAAAGGCAGTGGTGAAATGGTTAGCATTTTCTTTGCAACAAGAAAATTCTGCTCATCGGGCTGGTTTCATGTCTTGTCACAATACTACTGGAATCCTATTATACTGTGCTCTCAGAGCACACGGGATTAAGATGATAAAAAAGGAAAAAGAAAAAGAAAGAAAAGGGATTAAAAAACAGCTCTTCATCCACTCACAGATACATGAGTGGGCGGGGTAGTGCCGAAGGCGAAGAGGATAGTGACTGACCCCTCCCTCTTCCACTGGACCCCCGACGGTTTCACCATGCCGTGGGGTGTAGAGGGAAATGGGAAGGCGGCGATGGGTGGTGGCGAAGGCCGAAGGGCATGGGAAGGGTAGCAGTGGTGTTGGCTGCTCGTGATTGGATTCATCAGGTGTCAAGGGCGGTGGCGAAGAAGCATAGATGGCATCTCTGTTTGGTCCAAGTCTGAGTGTGGTATGCCATCCTTGAAGAAGCAACATCCCTCACCTGCATCCGATGACATGGGCTGCAGATCGTCTTGCTCCATGGAAGACTCGTTCAACGTATGCTCAAGCCGCGCTGGTTACCAGATGGAATAGAAAGTTCATGTCCTCGAAGGCTTTGGTCCTGAAGCTTCTGGTCAGTTCATTGCAGCTTTGTTCAGGGTGGTGATAATCCATGATGCTAGCAGCTGGTCAGTTCACTTTAACTAGAATCAACATGGTACGATGTAATGTGAAGCGAGGGCGGTTGTCAGACGGAATAGAAATTTCATGTCGACTGAGGGTTGGGTCGAGGAACTTCTGATCAGTTCATTACAGGTTCGTTTCAGGATAGTGGTTATCCATGATGCTAGCTTTTTATCAGTTCATTGAGCTAGAAGCAACATGGTACGATGTGATGCGAAGCAGGGCAGTTACGGTGTTGAACTTCCAAGCTTCCTGGGGATGCAGGTTGAAACCGACTGCAAGCCCTTGGCAAACCGACACAAGATTATTGGGATTCTTCATAGAGTCCAGGTGCCCAGCTTCTAGTTTCTTGATTTTAGACTTGTTTTTGTTGCACTAAACAGTCTAGCTGCGAAAACATTACTTGTTTATGGTCAGCCTGTCAGTATGGTTGTGTCCAACACGATTGTAACTAGATTGTTGATGATGAACATGGTGATCATTTGCCTCATTCTGCAAAAAAGATGCAATTTTCAATGCTGACTTCTTTAAACTGTTGTAGTACCATATTGGTTGTATTTCACATCTTGCTACCTGACGATGATGGTAATAGCTAGGTAAAGCATTATTACTTACACTATTTACATCTCAGTTACACTTTGAATGCTCGAGAAGCTCGGACTCTGCCACAATTGAGTAATGAGAAACCGAAGCTTTATTTGCGGAAATGTTCATGTGGACTGCCAAAAACAAAATTCGAAAAAAGAACAGTAAGGCACACTACGGTCAATAATATCTTACCCTGAAATAAAGGAACATAAACTCATAACTTAGTGTAGCTACTCCGTAATCTTTGTTGAACAAATGTAGTTCTACTAATTATCATAATGCTCAGCTCAAAAAAAAATTTATCATAATGTTGTTATTTGTAAATGCAGCAACGCTTTAACTAAAGTGCATGCTGCAATGGATGCATTTTGACCGATGTCAAACTGGCTAATTACCAACTATTATGAGAATAACTGCACAAGGAATTTCTCAGCAGTAAATATTTTATTTAGATTGAAATTCATGTTTACTAATCCCAGCATCCTTTGGTCAATTATGGAAAGTCGGAACTCATCTGAGCTTGCACTGAACTATTCAAGAATGCAAGAGGCAAAATTGCATACCATGACGATCATATGAAATAAACACTACAAGGGGTATGAAAATACATCAACTTGAAAAATGTATTGTTTGCTTCTACTTCATACCTCATTTGCTACCGAGCTCCAGAACCTTGAAGTCAACCGATGTGGTGAATTTCTCCTGACTATATCTTCTAATGGCAACAACTGCACCTTGTGTTCCACGAGGCCAGCCTTGCTCGTATACAGGCAGGACAATGACAAGAGCAGATTAAACCGATTACTCATGTCACACTCGCAAAGCAGCTTCATGTTTGTGTTTTTATATGCAAAACAGATCACAACCGATCAATAAGATCGGTACAAGTTTGATAGGATATCAACACAATCGCTACACAATTGGATCGGTGGAGTATTACATAAGGCACCACGATCGTGCTAACTGCCTCAATGTGAACCAGTTCGTACAAGGTTCAGATTGCCTCTAAACCGGTCTAGCACAAGCTTAGTTGCCGGCTTGGTGAACACATCAACAACCTGGTCATTAGTGGAGATAAAACGAACATCCAAAGCTCCTAGAGCAACTTTCTCTCGTATATAGTGAAAATCGATCTCGATATGTTTAGTGCATACATGAAAAACCGGATTGGCAGTCAGGTCGGTTGCTCCCAAGTTATCACACCATAGGACTGGTGGCAAACTCTGTACAACTCCAAGTTCTTTTAGAAGATCAGAAGCATACTTGCGCTGATTCAGAACCAACCCCTCAGAATTTTAGACCGCCTCAAGACCAAGGAAGTACTCTAGGCATCCAAGATACTTGATTGGAAACGAGGCAGAGGGGTACACACAAAAAGATGCCCGCTTTCATATGGTCAGTGGTCAAAGTTTGTTCTATACTCTATCTCGTAGACAAATGAACAATCATTGATTGTATGATCCTGATTATGGCCTCTGTTGAATGTACTTAATTCTTCAAAAGCAGTGGCTAAAGAGAGTATACACGGATGGATACACCCAGCGGCATCCCGAGAATGTTAAGATGATTACATAGCCAAGGAAACTTGTGTACAATCAACTTACACAAGTACAGTGCTGCCATTTTTCTCTACGAGAAGAAGCTGATCTGATTACTATTATACCTAGTGATTGATTACAAGCATAGCCTACAAAAGACCAGATCCCAAGATTTCACTGTTTTGGGGAATGGAAAATGTTGAAATTCAAGTACAGAGCGAAACAACAATCTTTCCAATAAATAGGCATGATCCACATGATAATCCAGTAGTGTATGTGTATCACATATTTTTCAACGGGGATTCATCACAGTGGCTGCTGACCTGGCCTTTGGCATCTTTTCAAACACACATCAGAAACGGCCTGCAGTTATGATATTTCATTCAGTTCTGTAGCATTGCGATCATTGCTGGATGCCTGAATCATTGCTGTGCCTTCGCAACCATCATACTACTGTAATCTGAGCTTTGTGGTTCTCTGTTTCTTCCTGGAAAACATCCTCCGAAGATGCTATCCGACAATCCCAATTTCCAGTGGGAGTATGGAAGTGTGTACCAGCACCTGGCGCATTGGTAGGAAACATACGAGCCTGGAAGATAACTCATCTGTTTCTCACCTGCCTTTTTCCCTTGAACTTCTTCTTGAAATCTTCAGGGCCTAACAGATCAGAACCACTTGAATCCATCTCTTCAGAGAGCTTTTGTGCTAGTTCAAGCCGTCCAGCTTTCTTCAGGTCACTTATCAGTGCACGATAGACATAAATCGAAGGCCGATGTGACTTCTTCATTTGTTCAAACGCTTCGAGGGCATCAGCAATATGACCTGCCCGCCCGAAACCATCAATTAGCGCGCTATACGTTCTCAAATCTGGACTGATGCCCCTCTCAACCATCTCTGTCGCAAAGCTTTTGCACAGATCCAATCTTCCCAGCCTGCGCAGGCAATTTATCACCGTATTATACGTCACAATGTCAGGAGAAATGCCAAGTTCCTCCATCAGCTTCACCTCGCGGAGCATTTCATCCACCCGACCGGCTTTTCCAAGCATGTCCAAGACCGTGTTGAACGCGACGACATCCAAACACCTCTGATCTTTCTTCAACTCCTCGAACATGATCAAGCTCTTATCGACGTGTCCGTATTTACCCGCGGCGAAAACAATGCGGTTCGCCACCGTGGGATCTCTACCCTGGGTGATCTCCAGTACATCTCTCACAAACCTGAGCATCGGTTCAGTGTCATCTAAATCCCCAATGGCCCTGGCGACATACATGTAGGAGGTCAAGTCAGGAGCGGCTTTGGAGAGCAGCAAGTGTCTGAATACCTTGGCGAAGAGGGCGAAGTCGTCTGCTTCGCACGCTCGCTTCAGCAGCTGGTTGTAGGTGCCCAAGCCCAAATGGGTCTGCTCGTCGTGCAGACGCCGGAGAATCCCGGGAATCGCTACCGGGTCCGCTCGGGACAACGTCGAGCCCCAGTCCCGGTCGAGCGCCTCTCATCGGGGTTCCAACTGGCACCCCTGATCAGCTGCTGGGTTGTCTGCAGGCGGCGAGCCTGAGAGGCGGGAGGATGGTACCGCGGGTGTCGTTGACGCCGTCCCTCGGGCTTGTCTGTCTGGACGCCGGAGTCCGAGGGCGGCTATGCGGGAAGGAACAGCGGTGAGGCGGCGGATTCGGAGGAGCATGGGGGCGGCGGGAGAGAGTGACGCCGGCGAGTTAGGGCGAAGACAGGAGACGAGCTCGCTATGGACTAATGACTATGGAGAAAAACCATGGGCCTGCCGGGAAGTGCTCGCCTGGCCAAACATTGTCTACCACTTCGCGCGGCCCATCACGGGGACGCGTTAGAGCATCACTAGCAGTGCCCTCAAACTGGTCAAACCCTCAAATTAACCGCTTTTTTGAGGGTTGAGGCCGAAAGTTGGCGCGGGACAGAGCCCTCAAACCCGTAAACCCTCAAAAAAATTTGGAGGCCGAACCCTCATTTTCCATCCCAACCTGCACAAACACGGGTTGAGAGGCAAAAACATAGGGCCCTTCATTCTGGTCAACGACGCGTCGCGGGAGGGAAAAATCCCTCAACCGCTCGAGCCCTCCTCCTTCCCTGCGCCGCCGCCGGCCCTCGTCCGCCCCGCCGCCGGCCATGGAGGCCCCGCTGGCCCTTCCCGCGAGCGCCCCCGCCCCGCCGCCGGCCATGGAGGCCCCGCTGGCCCTTCCCGCGAGCGCCCCCGTCCCGCCGCCGAACCCCGCGCCCGGCCGCGCCTCGAGCGCCCCCGCGCAGCCACCTCCCGCCGCCCCCGCGCCGAGCGCCGCCGTGGTGGCCGGTATGGTGGCCTCCACGTACGTCGGCGTGAAGAGGAGGAGGGCGCAAGGCTCCACACCCGCGTTCGTCGCCCCCACACCCGCCGCCGCCGTCGCCCCCGCCCCCGCACCTGCCCCGAAGAGGAAGCCGGTTCTCTCCTCGCGGCCAAACTGCGCCCGATCGAAGAGGCCGCCAACCGCCACTGAGAAGAAGCCGGACAACCGCAAGAAGGCCACTCCTCCGCCCGTCTCCGTCCCTCCGCCGCCAAGCACCAATGAGGTGCTCGACGAAATGTCGTCCCCAACTGCTACTTACATGGGACTGCTCAATGATGCTGAGGTGAACATTGGGGCTCCTCCCCTCGATTCGTTCGACTTTGAAGAAGAGGAGGAGGCGAGTGCGGAGGAGGAAGAGGAGGTGACCGAGATCAATGAGGCGGCGTTTCAAGAGGGAGGAGGTGCTCGCCGGCCCATAGTCCGCTCGGTGAACTACACCGAGGTTGAAGATGTTCTTTTGGTTCGTGCTTGGTCCGAAGTTGGGATGGATGCGGCTTATGGCACGGATCAAACCGGGAAACTCTATTGGCAGCGGATTGAGGACAAGTATTGCAAGCTCAAGCCCAAGACCGGCAGCTTGGTCCATCGTTCTTTCCGGTCACTTCAAGGACGGTGGGAGGTGATAAAGCCCGCTTGTTCTCGTTGGAGTGCGGCTATGGACCAAGTGATTAACGCTCCACCAAGCGGCACCGTTGAGAGTGACTATGTGAGTATACTCAACCTCACTTCAACCGTTCATGTCTATTTTTACATTATGCACGGTTGTGATCATGCTATGCTTCCGATTATGCATATTGTAGGAGACATATGCTGACTTGCGGTACAAGGACATGGCCGGTTCCAAGGGAAAACATTTTCCCTTCAAGCATTGTTGGGCATTGCTTAAAGATCTTGACAAATGGAAATTAAGGGATCAAGAATCCACACCTAAGAAATCGGATATGCTCGATATGGAAGATATTGAGGATGAAGGAAGGAACCATGGCAAGCCCGAGGGATCCAAGAAGGCCAAGGAAAGGATAAAGTTGGAAGCGGATGCATCAAGCTTGAAGGACAAGCTTGATCAAATGATCAAGGCAAAGGAGACATTGACATTGAAGACATTGGAGACAAAACTCATTATCACCGAGAGAAAGAAAGAGGTGAAGCTTGCACAGTTGGAAGCTAGGCGGGAAGATGCCAACCGGAAGGCCGAATTGGAGGAGAGGATGATCAAGCTCAAGGAAGTAAAGGCATGGAAAGAGATCATGGCCGAGGAGAAGGAGCACATGATGATGTCCAAAAAGGACATGGATGAAGACCAATTGGCGTGGTGGAAGGAGACCAAGGAGGACATCACGGAGAGGAAGAGGCTACTGCGTGCTGGTGGTGTGTCGTCTACTCTCCGAGGTGAGTCTCCGATGAGTGGTGGTGGCGACGGAGGTGTGGACAACTCAGCTTGAGTCACCGATGTGGTGGTGATGATGATCTTTTGCAAGGACAAAATGTTGATTATGTGATGTAAAACTATGAACCATGCATCATTTATAATCATTTGTAAATATTGTGTTTTGCTAATATCCATTTGCAAATATTTTATGTTGCTGTCATTTGTGAGGAAATCCTGTTTTCATGATTATGAGATCCTGTTTTGAAGGTTTGAAGGCCGGCGCGCAGATCAGTGCCCTCAAACCAATCCTCAAAACTTTTGAGGGTTGGTTTGAGGGCACTGATCTGCGCCGGCCATTTTGGGCCTTCAAATTCATGTTTTCTCGTCCCTCAAATTGGCTTTGAGGGTTACCAGTTTGAGGGCACTGCTAGTGATGCTCTTAGATACCTTTTTTTTCTTAGACACACGCTAGGACCAGAAACATTTGTGTCTCATCAATAAAATGCAATTGCATGAATAATAATTAGATTTACATCCAAAAAATTATTTGAGTTTGGAATATGTAATTGTGACGAACAAAAAAATGACAACAGGAGAGTGAAATTGTGGTTGCACCACAAAAAGTACAATTCCATGCATAAAAAAAAAGTGCAACTAGCCAACTACACAAAACTAGATAGCAAAAAATGATTGAAACTACAAAATGTGACTGAAATATCACATAAAATAACCGAATCACCATTGATAACATGTGACAAGAACTTAGAAACTACATTCACATGCATATGTGTTTTAGCAATCCCGCATAGGTATTGATCAGTGTGTTGTCAAGAACAAATGAAAGATTTTACCTTGCCTATTTTTATAATGACTAAAATTCAATCTTGAATGATTTTTTGGTTTACCAAGTTAGGCAAACGAACCAACCAAGCCATATCGTCTTTGTCATGCAGTAAATTAGTTATTATCCAATTGGTAAAATTAGATATAGCCACGAACATTAGCAATTTCTTCCAAGCCTCTTTGCATTTTAACCTGGTTCTATGTCATTGGATTTTTTCAATTTATGATTTATGAATTCATGTGAACAACTCGCTTTATTTTAACACTTTGTTCAATTTAATGTATAATAGCAAAATCATTAAATGTGTGCAAGATTTTTTGATAACTAGCACCCAGCTCACGCGTTGCTAGAAAAACGAAAGAAGAAGACACTGTATTAGGTCATGACCATGAGAATTTTCACCAAAGTATTGGTGTCACGAGACCATGATGTGTTGTTTGGCAAAACAAAATGACGAAAAAACATGGATATTGGAACAACTAAACCACCAATACGAGGCAGGTTGAAGCTTGACATAATTTCAAAAATTTAAACGTGTGATGTTGGACAATAAGGATCGGGTGGGAGGATGGTGGTCAAGGAATAGATATTATACAATAGTAGAATGTACTTATTTTTTTATGTTTCATTGTAAATTTTTTATCTCAAACATGAGTGAAACGTTGCATTTTGTTTACCGGATATCTTTATGACTTTATGAGTGATAGTGGTGAAACCACATCGAGATCTCTGTGTTCAATTTCCACACTCTTTTTTGACAAATCATTTGTATACAAGCATAAATCATGTAGAATTTTTTATAGAATTAGTAAAAGCACATTTGACGTCACAAAATTGAAATCACACCACAAGGCTTCAGGTCAGATGCGGCCACTGAGTGGTAGGCCCACTTGTATGGATGATTCTACTTTTTTATTCAACTCCTTTGTATATTATTGGTCTCACATATATTAAATAATAGTGGTGGGAGAGTGAACTCACCACCATCTCCAAACTTTATGTGTAGGAAATATTTACGAAATCACGATAATAAAAAGGTAATTTGAAAATGGATCTACTATACAATTTTTTTATAATGCACCCCAGATATCATTGACAAATATAGAAAGTATAGACTCAATCTACACATTGTAATTAAAATGAAAATCCGAGCGCATCACAAGTAAGGCCGTAAATGCAAATAGAACTTGGGGTGTGTCTAACATTCATTCGACTGAGAACTAAGATGCAATCGTCTTCTCCAACTCCGGCGAGTGCTTCCTCCCCTGTAACCACCACCGATCGAACCATCGTTCACTCCAGTGGCGGAGCCATCCCTTCAAAGCTGTGTATTCAAAGCAAAGTTGTGTAGTCAAATATATGTATTTGTATTATTTTTTTGCATGCTTTTAGCTTGTATTATCAAAAAACTATGTAGTCAATTGACTACACAGCTCAAGTGTGGCTCCGCCACTGGTTCACTCCGTCCGTGGTCGGCACGCTGTCGCGGCGCCTCGCGGTCCTTCCTACCCCGCCCTAAGCTCCTCCTCAGCCGGTCCATCGCCGCCCCGACCATCCCTATAAACCTACTTTTCTTCTCCGGCTCCAGCGACCCACCCCCAAGTTAATTTTTTGCTCGTCTCCGACGGCTCAGACTTGCTGCCGCAGCAAGCCGCGTCACCGCCGTCATCGACTCGGCTCCGTCCGTAAAGAAGAAGAAACACACAAATCGTGACGCACCAATCGAACGGTCGAGAAGGAGAATAAGCTCTAAGCTAATTCTCAATCAAGAATTATCAAAATCGTAAAACTTGAGCGGTTAAAATGCAAGAATGTCAATTTAGCAGCAACCTGGTCCCAAGAGGAGTGGGGAATATCCCTTTCCCCTTCCCCGTCCAAGTGCCTCACTCCGTCGTGCGCCACATGGCTCCGCCCGCCGCCACCGTCGCCGTCCTCGGGGACGACCTCCTGCGGGAGGTCTTCATCCTCCTCCCCACCCCCGCCGACCTTCTCCGCGCGGCGCTCGCCTGCAAGCCCTTCCTCCGCGCCGCCCGCAGCGCCCCCTTCCTCCGCCGCTTCCGCCGCCGTCACCCCTTCACCTGCCCGCTGCTCCTCGGCTGCCTCCTCCACCACCCAAGCGACCGCCGCGGAACCCGCCCTCCACACCTGCTCCCGGCTTACCCCGAGGCCGCCACGCACCGCATCGTCGAGGGCGGTGACTTCGCCTTCTCCTTCCTCCCCCGCGGCGTCTGGCCGGAAGGCACTAGCACGCCGTGGCAGCTCATGGACTGCCGCAACGGCCGCGTCCTTTTGCTTAGCCGGGCTTCCAGGGAACTCGCCGTCGCCGATCCGTTGACCCGCCGCTGGGTCTCACTCCCCGCGCTCCCCGGCCTAGGGTACGCCCTCGTCGCCGACGACGGCGACTCTTCGGTGTTCAGGGCGGTCTGCATTTCCCGACGCGTCCGAACCCCAGAGCTGCGCGCCTTTGTCCTCTCCTCCGCTGACCTCCGCTGGGCCGAAGTCGCTGGCCTCGCGGTACAGTCCGATCTCGCTGGCGCCCGGGCGATGCAAGCGAACGGATCTCTGTACTGGAAGCTAGTGGGCGGGGAGCGCATGGTGGCGTTCAACACCGCAACGACGGAGCTCACCGTGCTGGAGCTTCCCCCTTTCGTGAAGGAGATCAGTTTCGACATCATTGAGAAGTGGGAGGGCGGTGCAGGTGAGCTCCATCTGCTCACCATGCGCGGCTTCTGCATTGAGGTTTGGATCAGCGTGAAGGACGGCGCCGCCGCTGGGCTGAGGTGGACGCTGGTGGAGAAGTCGGTGAGGTTCCACAGGGCGATGGCGGAGATGGTTGGTTCGGAACTCTTTCACCAGCTTACACTGGATGTCATTGGGGTGGTTGCCGGTGTTGTGTTCTTGCGCAATGGTGATTGTCTGTTCTCCATTAATCTCGAGACTATGAAGATGACGAGGTTGTCTCCCAAGGAGAATTGCCCATCCCATCTGATATATCTTTACACGATAGCGTGGCCCCCGGCATTCCTCAACTGTACTGAACAAGGTACTTGACAAGATGGTATATGCTACTCCCTCAGTTCCTCTATATAAGACGTTCTAGCTTTTCTTACTTTTCCTAGATTCGTATGCACCTAGACTCTTTTTAGTGTGTACATTCACTCAATTTAGTCCGTGTGTAGTCAATATTGCAATATCTAAAACATCTTATAATTAGGAACGGAGGGACCGAGGGAGTAAATGCCTCCTGCAAGTTTTGGTCAACATGTGCTTATACAGAAATAATATAACCAAACAATTCAGTTAACCCTCTGCCATTCTTTAGTTACTTGAAAAAGGAGACAAGATCTTAGCTTTTACAGAGAGAAAAAAGAACCTGATGCTAGCTTTACACTCCAAAACTTTCTTTGTTCGCTTCTTGAGGGAATTCGTGTGATATGACTGAATAGCCTGTATTTGCTGCAGGGATGTGATGCTACATTTCAGCTTAAGATGCTAAGGTTGTGTGGCAGAGGTGAGAGTTCCCAAGGAAGGCATTTGATCCATATGAACTCTTGAGGGATGATCGGCTGCACACCTGCTCTGGTTGTGCTTTACATGTTTGAGCCTCGTTTCATGTAATTACTTATGCTTGTGGTCTTACTTGGTGTTATTGTAGTCTCTAATTATGTCTATGGCTAGTCTGTTACTCAAGATTATAATCTGGGAGATATGGTATTTAGCATGCCTTTGGGAATGCTATGCAGGAGCTTCATATTGGTTATATCATTATATTGTGCCAATTTTTATATCAGTTCATCTGGCTCCTCACGATTTGGTACATATCTTACTGTTGTCGTGATATTTCTTGGTGGGTTTTTGGAGCGTGGCTTCTCTATTTCTGATGCATGAATGCTAGATGTTCTTACTTTTCTTCCAAAAACATATACAGTAAAGAAACTGAAACCGAAGAACTTAGCCTAATTAATGTCATTTGATATTGTTGTTAGTGCATTTTTTTTTCACTGTAGAACCTTTTAGATGCTCCGTGGATGGAGATAGCAGCCTCAGGTCCTGGGGTTGTTTCTTCAGTTAATCTGGGTTGAAGGTTTTCTAGGTAAAAATGCACCATGATTTCTAAGAGATAGGTTATCCTCGTCTTTCTATCATGTTCGCTTGACTACGGCTCTGATTGGGGTTTCAAGTGTGGTTCATTAGGAATTGTAGTTACTGGCGTAAAAGGTTTTACATGCATTTTGTAAGTCTTACCGTGCATCAAAATTTTGCAGCCATGCACAGGGAAGAAACTAAATATTGAGAACTAACTCGGCCTATGTGAGTCAGTTATGTCTATTACTACGGCTGATCGTTTGGTCTAACAAGTTGGTGTTTCTTCTTCCTTCTTATCTGTTCTCTTACGAAATTCCGAGACGTGTTGTAGATGGAGATACCATCCTCAGCTTCTGGTGTCGTTTTTCTTCAATTTCCCTTGGTCGGAGATCTTGTTGGCAAGTTACACTTGTAGAACGAGAGAGAGGGATTGGCGGAATATGTTGGATGTATTATTGAGCCTCATGGACGAGTATATATAGGCGTACAGGGGATCGACTTGGAGTACAAGACAAGTTAGGGAATAGACGGACACGGATCCTAACTCTATCTATACTACCATAACGGGTACGTACACGTATACTCTAACATCCCCCCGCAGTCGTAGCGGTAGCGTCGTGAACAACAGGAACGTCGCGGACGGTCAGACTGGATATAAGCCGAAGAAGAATCCAGTGGGCTGACATCCCCCCGCAGTCCTAGCGGGAACGTCGTGGACGGTGTCGCGGCGCAGAAGCTTGGACTGTAGAGGAAGCTGATGAGGTGCTCAAGCGAGGTGATAGCCCTTTGTGCCGATGTCGATGGAGCCGAGAGCGTTTGGGTGGTGCGTCTTGGTCGGGGTAGCCGTGCGACCCTCATGGGGTTTATATAATAGAGTCATGGCGCCGTGGTCGATGTCGTGGTCGGGGTTGCCGGTGTCGAGGTAGCCGCACATGAAGCCGCATGCGCATAGAGCGCGTGAAGAATGACGGAGACGCGTCGAGGCATTCGTCGAGGATGCCGATGCCGGAGAAGACGCAGTCCAAGCCGTCGAGGGCGAGGTGCGGCCATAGTTTTGCCAGAACCATGCGCACGTCGGGGACGAAGGCATACTCCGGTTTTGCCAGAACCGAGTACGCGTAGAAGAAGTCGGTGACGCAGTCGAGGCGGTCGTAGAGGAAGGAGTCGATGCCGAGGACATTGTCGAAGCCGATGAAGACGAGGCGTCGATCCGAGTTTGCTAGACTCGGGAATGCGTCGGGGACGAAGACACTCCCGGTGTTGCCAGTACCAGGCGTGCGAGGGGCAGGGACCATCATAAACTTGTCGCCATGTCAGAGAAAGACTAGCAGAGGAGGACTCCACGACGGTTGCGACGCGCAGAGCGGCGAGGGAGAGATGCCGATGCTGTCCGCGGTTGTCGGAGTAGAGTAGCAGGTGGTGTAGACGGGGACGCGGCGATGACGCTGGCGGCGAAGTTGTAGTGGACGAAGATGTAGAAGACGGCGGAACCAGCGGCGGCCTGGAGTGGGCACGCTGGACGCCTAGAGGGGCGCGGGGTAGTCGGCGGGACCTGCGACGACGCGAAGTCGTCCTGCAGGTTACCTTTTGGAGCGCGGCGGCGGTGCTCGAAGGAGAGGCAGGCGCGGATGGTGTCGACGCGGACGATGTTGCAGACGCGAACGGTGTCGACGCGGACGGTGTCGCAGGACCTGGCGCCGTGGGACCGTGCGGGACGACGAAGACGGGCGCAGACGGCGGCGATCCGCGCCGTGGAGCGGCGCGGTGGAAGCCGGGGACGCCAGTGCGCGGGGACGGCGAGGTGACGGCGTGCAGCGATGCCACACCCCGAGGGGGCGGCATAGCTGCAAGGCGCGAGTCGGTGCAGCGGCTGGAGGCTACCGGCGCGTACGCGCGTGGGAGGCGCGTCGGCAGCCGGTAGGCGGAGACCAAGGCGGCGGCGCTGCGGCCCGAAGGGGCGACGCAGCGGCAGCCCGTAGCTCGATCGGTGGTAGGCGCGTGCTCGGGGACGTGCTTGGCGTTGCAGACGCCCGATCGGTTGATCAGACCGACGCGGTGCGGTACGCGCCATGGCGGCGACGACGACGCGTACATCGGAATCGATGGCGAAGTTGTCGGTGAAGTCCCGGTCGATGACGGCGAAGATGAACCGGCGATGGAGACCGTGCAGGCGAGGGAAGCCGGCTGCGACGCGTCGAGGCGTCCCTTGGACGGCGCGTCCGGCCTTGCTGCGCGGTCGGTGAAGACGAGCCGGTCGGAGCGGAGTCGGCGCTGGCGAGTCAGCCGTGATAGCCGGCCTGAAGGAGCCGGCCGGTGCGGAGTCGGCGCCGGCGAGTCGACCGCGATAGCCGGCTGTCGAGGAGCGGGCCGGTGCAGGTCGATGCCGTTGTCGGAGTAGAGGCGCGAGAAGACGACGGGCGATGGGCGACGCAATCCGATCTATGATCGGTAAACCAAAAAAGAAAACCGATCAAGAGATCGGAATAAAAGACGTGCAAGGCAGCCGATCACGGATCGGCGTACGAACCCTGCGTACGGGTTGCGCGGCCCCCGGCGGAGATCATGGAGATTGACCTCCCCGGGGGCGGCGCGGCGGAAGCGTGTCGACGGCGCCTAGCACGGCGCCATGGGGGCGGCGGTGCTAGGGTTTGGGAGCGGCGGCGGCGGCGCGAGGGCTTGGCGGCGGCTGCTCTAGGGTAGGATCTAATTAGGCTGATACCATGTAGAACGAGAGAGAGGGATTGGCGGAATATGTTGGATGTATTATTGAGCCTCAGGGGCGAGTATATATAGGCGTACAGGGGATCGACTTGGAGTACAAGACAAGTTAGGGAATAGACGGACACGGATCCTAACTCTATCTATACTACCATAACGGGTACGTACACGTATACTCTAACAACACTGATTTTGCAGATACAGGCTATCATTGTTTTCCAAATCATGTATGCATATGAATGATCACTGCTGTGATGATCCTGAGCATTTACATCTTACAGTTCTATATAGATCTTCCAATGTTTAGGCTGGTGCCAACGCAGGCGAGAGTGGGGGCGCTACCGCCCGGCGCCGGGCGAGAGAGAGGCGAGAGGGAGGCGAGACGGTAGCGGCGGGCGACGGATCCGTCGCCCGGCGGTAGCGGGCGCTACCGCCCCACTACAGCCCGCATTAGCACCATAGCGCGGGCGAGAGCGGGGCGAGAGGCGGGCGAGAGCGGGGCGATAGCACTGGCGGCGGGAGGCGAGAGGGAGGCGAGAGGCGGGCGTGAGAGGCTGACGTGTGGGTCCGCCTGAAAGTGAGGTGAGAGTGGGGTGAGAGTGGAGTGAGAGTGGGGTGAGAGTGAGGTGAGAGTGGACTACAGCCCATGCACTGGCACCGTGAGGTGAGAGTGGGGTGAGAGTGGGGTGAGAGTGGGGGTAAAAGCTGACGTGGCGGGCGATAGTGAGGCGGTGCACTAGCACCAGCCTTACTGTCGATGTTGTTACTGTCAGAACGCTGAAGCCATCGATGTCCCCCTTGCGGTGTTGAATGCTCGGCACGCCATGGTCATCACTCATGACCAGAAGCTACGATAGCGACGATGAGTGCATCAGAAGTCGATCCTATGCGTCGCTTTGTCCTTAACTTTCTGTCGGTTTGGCATCGGAGCAGAGCAGCTACGTGCTTGGATTACCATAAATTTTGTGGTTTGGCGTCAACCACACAATGTGCGGGAACTAGTTCTATACCCAAAAGCCGAATCTGGCATTCGTGATTCATCAAACCCGGCCTGAACTGAGGAGTGACACTCACTTAAGTTCCTGGTTCCGATCACCCAGTCCAGGCGCGCCGATCCCCCCTGCTCCGCGACATGGCTCCGGCTGCCGCCACGATTACCGTCCTCGGCGACGACCTCCTGCGGGACGTCTTCATCCTCCTCCCCACCCCCGCCGACCTCATCCGCGCCGCGCTCGCCTGCAAGCCCTTCCTCCGCGCCGTCCGCAGCGCCGCCTTCCTCCGCCTCTTCCGCCGCCGCCACCCCTTCACCTGCCCGCGCCTCCTCGGCTGCTTCCTCCACCGCCCCATCCAAGACCGCGTCCGTGACAACCCCGGCCCTTTCCTTCTCCCCGTGTCCTCCGCCGCGGCCACTGCCACGCGCCGCGTTGTCGGAGGCTGCGACTTCTCGCTCTCCTTTCTCCCCCGCCGCGGCTGGTCGCACGACGACCTGTGGAAGGTACTGGACTGCCGCAACGGCCGGCTCCTGCTTCGTAACCGGCTGTCCGGAGGGCTGGCTGCCGCCGACCCCTTCACCCGGCGCTGGGTCGCCCTCCCCGCGCCCCTCGCCGAGCGCCCCGTAGGGTACGGCCTCGTCGCCGACGACGGCGACTCTTCGGTGTTCCAGGCGTTCTGCATTTCGCGAGACGGCGACGGCGACTCCTCCGGGCTGCGCGCCCTCGTCCTCTCCTCCGGCGAGCTCCGGTGGGCCGACGCCGCTGGCCTCGCGCTCCAGTCTGATCTCGCCGCCGACTCCCGGGTGATGCAAGCTAACCGATCGCTCTACTGGGGTCTCAAGGGCCGGGAGCGCATGGTGGAGCTCAACACGGTGACCATGGAGTTCTCAGTGCTGGAGCTCCCGCCTTTCACGCGGAAGTTCAGCTTCGACGTCATTGAGAAGGGAGAGGACGGCGCCGATGGCCTCTACGTGCTCACCATGCGCGACTTCTCCGTTGAGGTTTGGGGTGGTCGGGAGGACGGCAACGGTGGGCTGACATGGACGCTTGTGGAGAAGTCGGTGAGGTTCCAAAGGGCGATGGCGGCGACGATTGGTTTGGGACATTTGCACCGTCATGGGCTGCATGTCATTGGGGTGGTCACCGGTGTCCTGTTCTTGCGCAATGGGGATACTCTGCTCTCCATTGATCTGGAAACTATGAGTCTGAGGATGTTGTCTCATACAGAGAAATGCCCACCGGCGCTGATTTATCCTTACACGATAGCGTGGCCGCCTACGTTCTTGAATCCTACCGACCAAAGTGCTTGATAAGATGGTGACCCCTGATGTTTTATACTCCAAAAACTTTCTTTGTTTTCTACTTGGGTAAACTCTTCTGATATGCTCAACACCCTGAATCTGCTGCAGGAATGTGAGGCTACACTTCAGTTTCTGATGATAAGAATTTGTGACAGAGGTAACGGAAAAGTAGTAATTCGACTGTCCATATGAATTCCTGGAGGATGATTGGAGTGTAACTACTCCAGATGTGCTTACATGTTTTAGCCTCGTATGACGGAATTGTTCAGTCTTCCGGTCTTAGTTGATGTTTTAAGCTCAGTCAAATAATGTGTATGGTCACTGTATTATACGACCGCTTACTCTAGTGGGCTCTACCTGCTCACTATGTGCGGCTTCTACATCGAGGTTTGGGGCAGTTGGGAGGATGACTGCGGTGGAATGACATAGACACTTGTAAGTCAGGGAGGTTCCAAAGGGCAATGGAGGTGACGATTGCTACTTTTGTGTTCTCGCGCAATGGAGATTTTCTGTTCTATATTAATCTTGAGACTATAAAGATGACGAGGTTGTCTCCGAAGGAGAATTTGCCCGTCCCATCTGATACATCCTTACACAATAGCGTGGCCGCCTTTGTTCCTGAACTCTACCGACCAAGGTGCTTGTTAAGATGGTAGCCTGTTACTAGTGTATCCTAAATGCCTCCTGCAAGTTTTGATAAACAATGTGTTTATACAGAAATATTTAAACCAAACAATTCAGTTAACCCTCTTTCATTCTTAGTTACTTGAAAAAGGAGTTAAGACCTTAGTTTTTACATAGAAGAAAAAGAACCTGATGCTAGCTTTATACTCCAAAACTTTCTTTATTCACTTCTTGGGTGAATTCTTATGATATGCCTGAACACCCTGAATTTGCTGCAGGGATGTGATGCTACATTTCAGCTTAAGATGATAAGGTTGTGTGGCATATGTGAGAGTTTATGAAGAAGACATTAAATCCATATGAATTCGTGAGTGCTGACCGCTGCGCACATGCTCTTATTGTGCTTACATGTTTGAGATTCGTCGCATGTAATTACTTATGTTTATGGTCTTGGTGTTCTGTAGTGTCTATGGCTATCAAAGGCTAATACAATGAATTACCTCTCTGATGTACAGCTATGCTGCATTTTGGTTACTGCATCAATGTTGTGCTTGCCATATTATTAATCTTATTGCTAAATCCGCTTTAAATCAAATTGGGTAAAGACTTTGATAAGATTAGAACTGCAATGTCTTGGGTGCATACTTCTAATACACACACTGCAACTTACCGGAGGTTTTGCAAGGCAGGTAATTCACGTCGTCATACTCTAGACAGGGATCTTAGATGGAACTATACATATGACATGCTTAAAGTTGTGAGTTGTGATTTCAGATAAAGACAATTTAATGTTTTTTCTTAATTCAATTACGAAAACATCCTACTATGCATGTTGCTCAAGTATTGTTTGATTTTTTTTAGAAATTCATTCAGATTCAACTCTTGCTTTTTTTAGGATTTATCATTCACATCGCATTTAGCGGTGCATCAACTTTTATTTACATGAGGCCGTTGGTAAAATGCAATTAAATATTTGAAATATTGGCAAGAAATTCCCCTTCTATATGCATTTGCATTTATTTTTGGATTCTAGGTGTAAACTTGATCCGTTTGGTACTTCTATCTCACTCTTAATTGCAGCCGTAGGATATGATTATAAAAATTATTTATATGATGCGAAATATATTTTAATGAACTTTATGCTAACTACAATAAAAGGTATGCTGGAGTTCGGCAGCGAAGACCTGCATCACAACTAGCTGCTGGAACGAAGAAACCATTGTGGAGTAAGTTATTCCCAGGCGACGGCTCTTCCTCGACCTCGTCGTCAACAGCGCCCGACACATTCAGGTGGCGGAGACGGGGATTTATACTTGTATCTTAGGTCCACGATTGTCAACTATGACTAAATCCGTTGTTGAGATCAACATATTAAAGTGGTGGCATTACCACGAGTTTACATATCAGTTGCTTTCCATATTAAGACCTGCATCACAACTAGCTGCTGGAAAGAAGAAACCATTGTGGAGTAAGTTATTCCCAGGCGGCGGCTCTTCCTCGACCTCGTCGTCAACAGCGCCCGACACATTCAGGTGGCGGAGACGGGGATTTAGACTTGTATCTTAGGTCCCCGATTGTCAACTATGACGAAATCCGACGTTGAGATCAACATATTAAAGTGGTGGCATTACCACGAGTTTACATATCAGGTGCTTTCCATATTAGGATGATATTTGTTTTCATTACCCGTCTCAACAACATCATCAAAGTCTGTTTCAGTCTAGCTGGAAGAATAGTTGATGAGATAAGTGCATGTGGCACACCTGATATGGTGATCATACTGATGACCGTTAAAGATGGGAACTAGCCAAACTGAAAAATCAATAAACTCCGATGGATGGACGGCCAGATCGATGGTCTCTCTCCTCTCCGGCTGCTCCGGTGGCTGGAGTGTGTGTGGTTTGGTGGGGGGGCTCGATTCCGTGCCTGATGCGTGTAGATAGTAGGGTAATGGTCTCCAGCGGCGTGGCCATGGTGGTGGTGGTGGCGTTGCTCTGGAATAACGGTGTTGGAGTTCTTTCCCCACCTCGTCGTCGCCTTTTGAGCGGTGCCGGCGAACTTCCGGTGGTGTGTGCTCCCGGATCCGTCGAACTGGTGGGCGTTTGTGTTTCAGGAGGAGCAACATCAGATCTTCCTCTCCCTTGTCGACCGGTGAGGGAAGCGACGTCCACGCATCGGTGATTCTCCTTTCTTCCTCTTCTCCGTCGTGCGAGCACGTAGAGACTGAGAACGACGACTTCCCGACCGCGACGAACCCGTCCGCTGGATCCAAGGTTTTCATCGGCTCTAGGAGGGAGCTGTGGTGGCGGTGCGGCGCCGCGTCTTCGTTCCGCGTCGGAGATGCCAGGGACCTGGATGTAATTTCCGCTTTCTGTGGGGTGTGTTGTACCGTGTATTGTATAGCTGGCCAAACGGGCCGGCCCGGCACGCGGCCGGCACGGCCCGTGAAAGGCACGGCCCGTTAGGCACGTTAGCCAATCGTGCCGTGCCGGGCCGGCCCACGGGCCTTGAATCAATTCGTGGCACGGCACGGCGGCCCGTCAACGGCCCGGCTGGCACGTCAGGCACGGCCCATTTAGCGTAAATGTGGCCCAAAAATTGAAAAAAAAATAAAAATAGGTAAAAAAATTAAAAAAAAAGCTAAACGGGCCGTGCCGTGCCGGCCCGCGTGCCTCAAACGGGAGCTGGGCACGGCACGGACCGGGCCCGTGCCGGGGCACGGCCCGTTAAGATCCATGCCGGGCCGTGCCCGTGCCGTGCTTTAAAAACCGTGCTTCGGGCCGGCCCGCGAAGCACGGCCCGTTTGGCCAGCTATAGTGTGTTGTGGTTAATAGATCTGAGTTATTTCTAGAAAAAAAAACTTTGCCGTGTACCGTGTACCGTGTTTTTTTCTTCATTTTTTCCTAGACGTGGACCTGCCTATAGCTGGCCAAACGTGCCGGCCCGGCCCGGCACGGCCCGGCACGGTGCCGGCACGGCACGTTTGTGGCACGGCCCGTTAGGCCCGCCAGCTATTCGTGCCGTGCCGGGCCGGCCCGCGTGCCGCGGCGCGAGGCCAGGCACGGCACTGCGGCCCAGTTATGGCCCGTTAGGCACGCCAGGCACGGCTGGGCACGGCCCATTTAGCGTAAATGTGGCCCAAAAATAAATAAAAAAGATAAAATAGGTAAAAAAAATAAAAAAATAAAAAAAAAAGTTAAACGGGCCGTGCCGGGCCGGCCCGCGTGCTTCGACTGGAGGTGAGGCACGGCACGCACCGGACCCGTGCCGGGGCACGGCCCGTTAACATCCGTGCCGGGCCGTGCCCGGGCCGTGCTTTTTTTCCCGTGCCCCGGGCCGGCATGCTGGACCCGGCCCGTTTGGCCACCTATACACCTGCCCGACACAGCACGAACAGTGCTGGGGCCTCGTCTGGCCGTGCCGTGCCTGGCAAAGTGGCAATCTCGCATCCCGATCTCCCCGTCCTCGGCGACGACCTCATGGCTCCGGCCGCCGCCATCTTCGCCGTCCTCGGCGACGACCTCCTACGGGAGGTCTTCCTCCTCCTCCCCACCCCCGCCGACCTCCTCCGCGCCGCGCTCGCCTGCAAGCCGTTCCTCCGGGCCATCCGCAGCGCCTTCTTCCTCCGCCTCTTCCGCCGCCGCCACCCCTTCACCTGTCCGCCCCTCTGTCAGATCCCGCTAGCCGGAATCCGACTCTACGCTCCCGATGCGGAGACCTCTCGATGAATTGAGGATTTCTACCTGAGCTAGGAACCCTAATTTGCAGGAAAGGTAAAGGGGAACGAAGAAATAAGTCTGGGATATTCTCTTCGATAGCTCTGTCTTTCCCCTCGGGAGCTTTAGTAGCGAGTTCAGGTTACATAAGGTAAAAGGTAAAACATGAATAGCTATTACAGTAGTACGGCTGTAGGAAGATGATGATGACGTCAGCGTCTTGTGATCCCCGCCGTTGGAGGGCGGTGAGCGATGTGAGCCGTCCGATCAACATCATCCCCGCGAAACGGTACGCTCGAAGGAATAGAACTCACCTGTAGAGACGTAGTATCTGACAATGCCTTCCCCTTCAGATAACACTTGGCCTCAAGTGTTAGTTTGTGGAAACCAGGACTTTAGTGTGTTGGAGTAGAACTGGGGGAACACTTTCTTGATGAAATTTGCGTCCTCCCAGGAAGCATCATCAGGTGCGAGGTTTGCCCATTCGATCAGCCACTGCGTTACCAGGATACCGTTCCTTGGTAAGGATCGGGTCTCAAGCACTTGAACAGGTTCAGTTTGTATCTTGCCATCAGCGCTGACAAGTGGAAGTCCAGGTTCTGGAATAGCATGCGAGCCCAGGTGCTTCTTCAATTGACTGACATGGAAAACGGGATGGATCTCTACCCCTGCTGGCAAGTGCAGTTTGTATGCCAATGTACCCACTTTTGCCAACACTCGAAATGGACCATAGTATTTACTTGTCAATTTGATGGATTGTCGTAATCCAAATGCTGCCATTCGGTATGGTTGCATCTTCACATAAACCATATCTCCCACAGCTAAAACCCTTTCACTTCTTTTCTGATAAACATATTTCTTCATTCGAGCTTGTGCCTGAGTGAGATTCTCTTTAAGTTTGGTCAGTTGTTGTTGCTTCTCTGCCATGAAATCCGGAGCCTCAGTGTCCTTAGGTCCAGGAATTGCAATTTCACTGATCATAGTAGGAGGAAACCCATAAAGAGGTTGGAAGGGGGAAACCTTCAGGGTTGTGTGGTAAGTTGTGTTATACGACCATTCTATGAGAGGTAGCCAGGCTGCCCAACGTTTTGGTTCTTGGAATGCCATACACCCGAGATATGATTCCAAGCATTGATTCACTCTTTCCGTTTGCCCGTCCGTTTACCTGTACTAAGCTTGAGTTGAACATTCATGGACTTGAAGACCTTTTGCCACAAGCTACTTGTAAAGATTTGGTCCCTGTCTATCACAATGCTCACATGTGGACCTGGAGTTTAAAGACATTGTTCATGAATGCTTTTGTTACTGACTGGGCAGAATATGGGTGAGGGAGGGGAAGAAAATGTACAGTCTTGGTTAATCTATCGACAACTAGCAATATTACCTCCTTTCCTTATGATCTTGGGAGCCCTTCGATGAAATCCATGGTGATGTGCCTCCATGCCATGTCAGGAGTGTCCAGTGGCTCTAATAGGCCAGGATATTGACAGTGTTCAGATTTTGCTCGTTGACAGACAACCTATTCAGAGACAAAGGAATGTGTATCTTTCTTCAGCCCTGGCCAATAGAAGATTCTTTTGATACATTGGTAGCTAGCAACCATTCCTGAGTGGCCACATATTGGGGAAGAATGGAGAGAGTGCAAGATTTGTTGCTTCAATTCAGAATCTTTCCCAATATATATCCTTCCTTTGTAGCATAGGACCCCAGCTGTCAGTGTCATGTGTGGAATGGCAGTGGGAGAAACTGCAAGTTTTTGTAAGAAGTCCTCACAATGTTCATATGCAGTGTAACTGTGTTCCACAGTGACAATCCATGTTGGTGCAATGGTCGTCATTGGCATCAACGTATCTCGTCTACTGAGAGCATATGCAACCTTGTTTTCCTTCCCCTTCTTGTATTCAATTGCATAATTGAATTCCAGTAGCTTGAGCAGCAACTTATGTTGTATTCCATCAGCAACCTTTTGTTCAGTAATGAACTTAAGACTTTCTTGGTCTGTTTTGATCAACAAATCACTGCCTAGCAGGTAGTGTCACCATTTCTTGAGTGCCTCCAAGATTGCTAACACTTCTTTGTCGTAGGTAGACATGGTTGATGCTTTAGGACCTAGGGTTCTGCTGTGGTATGCTAAAGGTCATCCTTGTTGCATCAAGACTGTGCCAATGCCCTTGCCAGACGTGTCTGTCTCCAATGTGAAAGGCAAGTTGAAATTTGGCAATGCTAGAACCGGAGCAGATATGAGATGTTGTTTGAGCGTGTTGAATGCTTGTGTGTGTATCTCTGTCCATTTGAAGTTGTTCTTCTTCAACAAGTCATGAAGAGGCCGACAGATAAGTCCATAATTTTCAACATATCTATGGTAGTAGCCTGTGAAGCCCAAATACCCACGGAGTTGTGTGATGGTATTTGGCATAGGCCATTCTTTCACCGCAATTATTTTCTGGGACGAGTAGAGACACCTTGTGGGGAGATCACATGCCCTAGGAACTCCACTTGTTGTGTGGCAAACACACATTTACTGCATTTAGCAAATAATTTTTTCTGTCTGAGAACTTGCAATATTGTCCGAAGGTGTTGGACATGTTCAGACTTGCTCTTGTTGTGCACTAGTATGTCATCAAAGAATACTAGCATGATCTTCCTCATGTGAGCAGCAACTGTATTCATTAGGGATTGGAATGTTGTCGGAGCGTTTGTTAAACCAAATGGCATGACCAAGTACTCGAAGTGCCGAAAGTAAGTTCGAAATGTTGTTTATGTATATCTTGAGGTTGCATTCGAAGTTGGTGATATCCTGAGCGCAAGTCCAATTTGGTGAAGTAAGTTGCTCCATGTAGCTCATCGAGAAGATCTTCTATCACTGGAATTGGAAATTTGTCCTTGATTGTTTGTGAGTTCAACTTTCTGAAGTCGATGCAAAGATGCCAACTTCCATCCTTTTTTCTGAGTAGAATAGCAAGTGAGGCATAGGGACTCTTACTAGGTCTAATGACAGCAGAATCCAGGAGTTGTTTGATCGGTTTCTCCATTTCAGACTTCTGTTTGTGTGGGATACGGTAAGGGGGAATTCGATATGGTTCTACCCATTCTTTGATTGGAATAGTGTGATCACATTCCCTGTTGGGAGGTAACCCTTGTGGTTCCTCAAATACATCAGAGAATTCCTGCAAAATTTTATCCATTTCTTCATCTGCAGTAAAATGGCTTGGCATACTTTCAGACATAGGAAACAGAAAGTAACCGGTAGCTCCTTTAGTAAGGGCCTTTTTCAACTTATCCAAGGACATTAGTTGAACACCCTTTTTGAGTGTTTCATCTTTCAGGAAGATTTTGTCCTTCCCATTGAGCTTGATCTTAAGCTGTCGAGTTGCATAGTCAAATTTGACAGGGTTGTGTGTGTACATCCAGTCTCCACCAAGAACAATATCATAGCCTTTTAAGGGGAGAATCTTGAATGAATTTGAAAAGGTGTGTCCTTGCACTGTGTAGTTCATTACAGGAACATGAGCACCAGTGTGTAGCTCTCCACCTCCTGCTACTATCACTTTCTCCAAGCTGTTAGTGACAGTCTTGCAATTTATTTTGGTGGAAAACTTTAGGTCCATAAATGTGTGGCTGATGCCAGTATCAACTAGGGCTCTAGCTTGGTTACCACCAATGAGCACATTGAGAGTGAAAGTGTTGTGTGAACATTACCCTTTCACTTCATGAACTGAGATTTGCATTAGTTGCTCTTCTTCTATGGGACTTGTAACTGGTGGAGCTGTTGTTTCTTCAACATTCTCTGGTGTAGAGAGATATTCTTCCTCATGTTCTTGATCACCTTCAGTGGTCATGAGGTTCAGAGTTTTATATTGCTGGCATCGATGCCCAAAGAACCACTTTTGGCCGCAATACTTGCATAACCCTGGTTCCTTGAATTTTATCTCTAGTTAGGGTGCTACCTTATCAGTTTCTTTGCGGGCAATATTGGTATATGCACCTTGTCTGGGTTTGTATGGTGTATTTCCAGTGTATGCACTTCTGTTGGAGGAGGTATTCGCACTGAACCTTCTTGCATTGCTCTGGGCAGTAGCATTTGCTCCTAGTTCCATGTCATGAGCATAATCAACAGCTTCATAAAGAGAGGTAGGTTTGAGGGGTTTTAGGAAGTGTTTAATCTCCCCTTTCAATCCGTTGATGTAACATTTGATGTAGTATTCTTCTCTCACAGCTGGGTTTTCTTTTTTGTAATTTGCCATCTTGTCTTCAAATCTGTCAGTATACTCTGAGACTGTTTTAAACCCTTGCTTGATTTTGTTGAATTCTTCTAGCACTTCATAGGAGTTGTTGCTTGTGTAACGCTGCAACAGGGCCTGGCAGAATTGTTCCCAGTTCAGGTTTTCTTCCAGAACACTAGAGTTGCGCAGCCAAGTGCCAGCCCTCCCTGTGATGTACATTTGTGCATAATTTAACTTGGCATCATCTGGTACATAGACCATGGAAAAGTATTTATTTGTGGTTCTCAACCATTCCTGTGGATTAGATCCATCAAACCGAGGAAAGTCCATCTTGGGTGCCTTAGCAATAGATTTATAAAATTGGGCATCTCTATCTTGCTCATAGTGTCTATTGTTTCGCTGTTGATAACCTATGTCAGGTGGCTCATGGGGTCTAGCTAGATGATTTGGAGTGTGATGTTGGTACTGATGGGGCTGGTGTGGGTATGGTTGGTTTGGTTGTGGGTATGGTGGGTTTGGTGGTGGGTATGTTGGACAGTTTGGGTATTGGGGTAGGAAGAATTGTTGGTGTTGTTGATATGGGTTGGGGTTCTGGGCGGTAGGAATTTGGTTCCATTGGTGGTAGGTTTCTTGTTGTTGGGGTAAGTATGGTGGGTGAAAAGGCTGGTGAGTATATGGATTGTAGGGTGGGTATGGGTTTTGTGGGTGTTGGTATTGTGGTTGCATTTCCTGGTTGATCTCCTGGTAGTATTCAGCTGAATGTTGATGCTCTGCACTAAACTGAACATGCTGGAACTGATCTACTTCAGGACCACTAGGAGGCTGGTATTCATACCGTAACTGTTCAGCGGCTGATCTCCTTCTCCAGTGTGGGGGACCATCATGACCAAAGGTTTTCTCACCTTGCTGCTGATCTTCTTTCTGTTGAATGGTTTGTTCTGCATCAAGGTGCTTCTGTTGACTGGGCTGGCCTGTGTCTATCTCATGTCCTCTTTCCGCTGATGGTTCTGGTGGAAGTTTCCGGTCTGCAAGCAGCAAAGCTTCGAACCTGGAAAGTTGTTCACTCAAGGAAGCGACTTGTTGCTGCACTCCATCCATCTTCAGGCCCAGTTCTTCAGTTTTGTTGTTGACATGTTCTACATCCAGTTTGAGGGCTGCTACCTCCTGTGCGTCCACCGATTCTGTGGTGGTCTTGGATCTCCCCATCTGGATGCACGCTAAAGCTCCGGAATTTTACCAAAGGGCTCGCCCTTGAACCCTTGCTCGAGCGCGTATCCCTGCCGCCACCAGCGCGCCCGCCTCCAGGAAAGGCACACGAACCGAGGTTGTCACCGGAATTTTACCACCGGAGGTGAGAATCTCCAGCAACCGTGACGAACCGCTCGATTTGTGCCCGAATGATGCCGCCGCCGCCAAGCCGCCGCCGTCGACCACGTCACAAGGGACGTCACCGCCGCCAACGCCTCCGTCGACCAACACCCCGCCGCCGCAAATAGGGTGAGGAGGGTGGGATTTTAAGGGAGAACCCAACCACCGTCGCCACGCCGATTTGAAACGCCTCCCAGAGTTGTTCGCCGTTCTTGCTCTCCGAAAAAAATTTGGCCGGAGGATCTAATGCTCTGATACCACTTTGTCAGATCCCGCTAGCCGGAATCCGACTCTACGCTCCGATGCGGAGACCTCTCGATGAATTGAGGATTTCTACCTAAGCTAAGAACCCTAATTTGCAGGAAAGGTAAAGGGGAACGAAGAAATAAGTCTGGGATATTCTCTTCGATAGCTCTGTCTTTCCCCTTGGGGGGCTTTAGCAGCGAGTTTAGTTTACAGAAGGTAAATGTAAAACATGAATAGCTATTACACTAGCACGGCTGCAGGAAGGTGATGATGACGTCATCGTCTTGTGATCCCCGCCGTTGGAGGGCGGTGAGCGATGTGAGCCGTCCGATCAACATAATCCCGGCAAAACGGTATGCTCGAAGGAATAAAACACCCTGCAGAGACGTAGTATCTGACACCCTCCTCGGCTGCTTCGTCCACCGCCCCATCGCAGACCGCATCCGCGAGAACTCAGGCCCTCTCCTTATCCCCGCGTCCCCCCTCCCCGCCGCCTCCGCCGGCACGCGCCGCGTCATCGAGGACGGCGACTTCGCGCTCTCCTTCCTACAAGCCCGCGGTGGTTCGTCGTCGTACTTCGACCGGTGGAAGGTCCTGGACTGCCGCAACGGCCGCCTCCTGCTGCTTAACAGGGTGACCCGAGGGATGGCCGTCGCCGACCCGTTGACCCGGCGCTGCGTCCCTCTCCCCGCGCCCCCTGCCGAGCGCCCCGTAGGGTACGGCCTCGTCACCGACGACGGCGACTCTTCGGTGTTCCAGGCGTTCTGCATTTCGAGAGACGGCGCCGGCGGCGAATCATCCGGGCTGCGCGCCCTGGTCCTGTCCTCCGGCGAGCTCCGCTGGACCGATGTCGCTGGCCTCCCACTCGGGCATCAGGCCGATCTCGCCGACTGCCGGGCGATGCAGGCGAACCGATCGCTCTACTGGGGTCTCAAGGACTGGGAGTGCATGGTGGAGCTCAACACGGTGACGATGGAGTTCTCCGTGCTGGAGCTCCCTGCTTTCACACGGCAATTCAGATTCGACGTCGTCGAGAAGGGAGAGGACGGCGCAGGTGGGCTTTACCTGCTCACCATGCGCGGCTTCTGCGTCGAGGTTTGGGGCGGTTGGGAGGATGGCGAAGGTGGACTGACATGGACGCTTGTGGAGAAGTCAGTAAGGTTCCAAAGGGCGATGGCGGCGATGATTGGTTCGGAACATTTGCACCGGCATGGGCTGCTTGTCATCGGGGTGGTTTCCGGCGTCCTGTTCTTGCGCAATGGGAATCGCCTGCTCTCCATTGACCTGGAAACCATGAGGCTGAGGGTGTTGTCTCATACAGAGAAATGCCCATCGGGGCTGATTTATCCTTACACGATAGCTTGGCCACCTTCCTTCCTCAACCCTACTGAACAGAGTGCTTCATAAGATGGTAATCCATGATGCTTTATTCTCCAAAACTTTCTTCATTCTCTTCTTGGGTGAAATCTTCTGATATGCTGAACAACCCTGAATTTGCTGCAGGATTGTGAGTCTATGCTTCAGTTTATGATGATAAGAATTTGTGGCAGAGGTAAGGGAAAAGAAGAAATCCATTTGTCCATATGAATTCCTGGAGGATGATCAAAGAGTAACTACTCAGCTGTGCTTACATGTTTGAGCCTTGTAGGACCTAATTGTTCAGTCTTCTGGTCTTAGTTGATGTATGCCCACTTCTCATATTCGACTGCATACTCTAGGAAATGTAGCATTTAGCATGCTTCCTGATTTCTGTTCCAGTTCATTTGGCTCCTCGCCTAGTTACTTAACCTGCAGTTGGTGTGATACGATTCTGGTCGGCGTGGAGTGTGGGCGTGTGGCTCTATTGATTTAGATGCATGAATGCCGGATAATCTTACTCCACTTTCAAAATCATGTGCAGTGAGTGCTGTGATTGTGTTAAAAGGTTCACGGTAGCTGTATGCCTTCATTTTTTTTTTTTTTTTTTGTATATCTGAAGAAATTTTGAGATGGAAACTGCAGCCACAGGTTTTGGGGTGTTTCCTGAGATTATCTTGGTCAAAGGTTTTGTAGGCAAACAAACTCTGATTTCACCGAGACGGGTTATAATTATTTATCAATCATGTTGCATATGGATGGGCTGAAAGAGGGCGGCTATCGTAATGAGCGTGAATGTCTGAAGCGTGAATGTCTGAAGCGTGAATGTCTGATGTTCATATATGCCCACCCGTTTTAGTATTAAGCAGCCATGTTGTTTGCCAATGGATCGACTGGACTGTCATCACACGGGTCAACTTCTGCATTATCTGAATCAACAAAGGAGCTATGCTTGCAATTATCCATCTTCTTACTTTGCTTATGCAAGTCCCACAACAATTAGAGTGCTGTTGGAGTTTCATCTACCAACAAATTCAGCACAATGCGTTAGCCGTACTCAACACTCCCGCTCACGTCGCTCACGTGGGGCTCAAAATGTGACATGTTTTGAAATGACATCGTGCCTGCTGTCTATTTTCCAGTCCATACTCTCGATTCTGGACCTCTTTAGACTATGCTGGGGTGTGGTACAGTTTTGTAACATTGCTATCCGGTGGCCTGACAATTGTAAGACACTGCATAGGCGAACCTGTTAGACCTACCTGTACTTTAATCACAACTAAGCTTTTGGAGCATACATCAATCAGTAACTTGTACTTTTAACTTTGTACACTCAACAAATGAAGCCGGTATGTTTAGTACCCAGCAAATAAAGATGGTATACATAACTGCATCAAAGAAAATGATAGGATAAACCTCAGTTTGGCAAGTGCACAGCCTAGAGCACGAAATTATGTTGTATCTGCTGCAGACCCTGGCCATCTCCTTCTCTATGATGATGCTATTCACGGGGATCATGTCACTGTACATGAGCAGCCTGTAGTATCCTTGACGGCCTCCTTCGTCTGGGGAGGGGTCATCATCTCCTTCTTCACCTGATGATTTGGAAGGTAAACTAGTCAGCTGATTGTTTCTTAATGTATATTTTTGTGTGGACTCGAACGAGGCTTGATTGTTGCAGAAGTATCATTGCAAGAGGTCTTGGTTTATGAAGGTGGACAGGACCTCGTCATACTGCATCTCTGAACCTAGGAGTGTCAATCTTCAGAGGATTTTTCGCGAGCGATAGCTGCTGGCAAAGCGCCGCTCGCTCTCCTCTCCTGTCTCCCACCTGCACACTTGATGACTTGGACGTCATCTGCACCGACCCCATGTTCAGCCGAGAGACCCGATCTGGCACACGTGTCGTGCCATGGCGAGGTGTCCCTGGTCATCTTTGCGGGTGAGAGGATTGCAAAGTGCGCGCCGTCATCTTCCTTGGCTCCGGAAAGACAGCTGCTGCCCTTGTCTCTTCTACTCAGGTAGTCAGGTTAGTCTCTGCCCCCACATGCGCTCACTGTAGCACCCCATTTGATGGATCAAATACCTAACCTGGTATAAATGGATTGTACTCTCAGCACTACTTATAATTATGAATCATGAGCAAGGTATATGATTGCAAGATGGAAGGCAGACAAGTGTTGCAAGATATTTTAAGCTATTCCAAGTCAACAATACCCCCTTGCCACCAGAAGATTTCTCTGCCTTTCAGACCAGTCTTCTTTTGCTTTCCAGCAACAGTCAGCATGAGGACTGAAGTTGGTGTTTCCGACTTTCTTTCACAGATATAAAGCATTGACAAGGAAATATCAATAAATAGTGATAGAAGTATTATGATCTTCAATCCCACGTAGAATATCCTCTCAAAAGAAAAAGAAAAGAAAATAGATACATTTTTTTTTTAGGAATGTATCAGGTGCTCTGCTTCTTCATAAGGGAAATTGGAACAAAGACAGACAAGACAGAAGAGAGAAAAATAAACAAAGGATCCGAATTCGCCACCTGCAGTTTGACAGCATAGATGGCTCTCTCCGAGGTTATCCGAGAGCTGGACAGGGCCCAAGCTTCTTTTCCGAATGGGCAAGGCAGACAACAAATGGTTTGCTATTCAAGCACTCGTTGGCAAAGCTTGCAAGCATCATTATGGGGCTATTCATCGTCTGTTAATTAATCTGCTATCCGATTTGGGTCTGGCAGCCGAAGCCATAGAAAGAACTGGCACTTTCCTTCCACCGTTACACTGCACATAGCACACCAACTGAAGCCTCTCCCGGGGAATTCTAGTGAGGAAACGGAAATCATAAGAAGCCTTTGTTGACCAGTGTTTGTTGGTGGTCTGGAAATTGAGTTTGGCTGTTGACTGAGAACGACATTCAGGTCAAGTTCCAGAATCGAAGAAATTTCCGAAGGTTATCTATCTTTGGAGAACCAGAATTGCTGAAGTTGAGCTACAATGAATTGAATACGTAGAAAAAAAATCAGGGAAGAGAAAACCCCACCCAATATCATGTCTTAACTTTCAACACCGTTCACTAGATTCCATTATGTCAATTTATCCATTACTCAGCACCACAAGGGCGTTGGGTTTCTATACCTTTCAATCAGCCTGGCTAGTTTACCAGGTCAAAGAAGGCTCCTTACTATTTGAAGTGGAGCCTTGTTCTCCACAACCTAAAACCTCCTTCGAGCACTGGGTGGCTGGGTATTCAGTATTCATCCAATCTCCCAGTCATGGCTCCTCTGGCCTTCCTCCTCCTCCTCCTCTTCCTACTCGCGCAAACCCTTCTCTGCACAGCCATTGACACCATCAGCTCAACCACACCCTTGTCTGGGAACCAGAGGATTGTATCAAAGGGAAATAAGTTCACCTTGGGATTCTACTCCTTGGCGCAGAGTAACACCACCACTTCCAGCTCCAGCAGCTACTACATAGCTATATGGTGACGACGGTGTGGACAGCAACCACCGACGTGCCGGTGTCCGACCCGACCACAACCGTGTTGGCCATCGGCAGTGATGGCAACCTTGTCCTCCTTGACCAATCGAGGAACCAGCCACTATGGTCGACCAACGTGAGCGTACCAGTGTAAGCTACCAGTGCTCAAGTACCAACTAGTTTGATTTACAAGCTTGATTTCAGAAGAACATTGAGGAAGAAGGTGAGGATCTAGGAGGAAGAAGGGGAAACACGCATCACACGCCTACAGCCAGGCCTCGGCCGAAGCCGCCGTCCAGTCCTTCCGTTCCAAGCCAACTCCACTCCCCGGTGCCTTGCTCGTATATAAGCTCATATGTGCTCTGGTTTCTGAGCAGGCCTGGCTCAAGATTAGCGGCCCACCATCCAGACCAACTATGATATAGATAGGTCGCTGACAACCAGCCTCCAACTCCACCGTGGCCATCATCAGGGACAGTGGCAGCCTAGACCTCGCCGACGCCTCCAATTCATCGGTAACTTACTGGCTAAGTATAGATCATCCAACAAACACCTGGCTTCCAGGGGGCAAGCTCAGGCTGAATAGGACCACCGGAGTGAGCCAGAGGCTTGTTGCATGGAGGAACAACGTGGACCCGTCTCCCAGATTGTTTTCGCTCGAGCTAGACCCAAGTGGCACGGAACAGTTCTTCATCCAGTGGAACGATTCCATAAGCTACTGGACCAGTGGCCGTTGGAGCGGCAATAGCTTTAGGTTTGGTCTTGTACCAGAGATGGCGTCCTTGATATTCGGCGACGATGACAATGAAAGCTACATCATCTACTCGATGATAGACGACTCAGTCATCTCGCGGTTGATCATTGATGTGAGTGGACAGGTCAAGCAGCTGACTTGGATGGAAAATTCACAGCAGTGGATCGTGTTCTGGTCCCAGCCAGAGCCTCGTTGTCAGGTGTATGTGCTCTGCGGTGCATACGGCAGTTGCACGCCCTTTGCCGTGCCATACTGCAACTGTGTCAGGGGGTTCAGCCAGAAGGTTCAGAATGACTGGGACCTCCAGGATTACAGTGGCGGGTGCAAGAGGAACGCACCCTTGCAGTGCCAGACAAACTTGCGCTCAGCACACACTCAATCTGATATGTTCTTTGTCATGGACGACGTGAGGCTACCTGATAATGCTCAGGTTGCAGTGGCCACAAGCTCTCAAGAATGTCAGATGGATTGTCTAAAAAATTGCTCTTGTAATGCTTACTCATACGATTCTACTGGCTGCTCTGTTTGGCACGACGACCTGGTTAACCCCCAAGAACAGTACAGTGGCCATGGAGGAGGCACACTCCTCCTCAGGCTGGCAGCATCAGAACTGTCAGAGGCAGACACAGAAAAGAGCAAGACTGCGATCATTGGTTCAGTTGCTGGTGGAGTTGCTGCAGTTTTAGCTATCCTTGCAATTGTGTTGTTGTTCCTATTTCAGAAATTCCGGCGAGTATCCGAGACTTCTGGGGGCACACTGACTAACATCACATACAATGATCTGTTGGATGATATTCAAAGCATCGATTCACTTCTTCTCGATCTATCAACACTAAGAGTTGCTACGAATGACTTCGGCGAAGGAAATATGCTTGGTAAAGGAGGTTTTGGTATGGTTCATAAGGTACAAAACCATGTCCCCTATGTATACCTTAGTCAACTTTATATATTTGCAATGAGTACTCCCTCCGTCCAAAATAAAGTGTCTCAAATTTGCTCAAAAGTGGATGTATCTAGACATGTTTTATGTATAGATACATCCACTTTTTGTCAAACTTGAGACACTTATTTTGGACGGAGGGAGTATGTATCTTCTCTTGCACAGGGAGTCCTACCTGACGGTAAACAAATAGCAGTCAAAAGGCTATGCCAGAGTTCCACACAAGGAATAGGAGAGTTGAAAAGTGAACTGGTTCTGGTTGCTAAGCTTCGCCACAAAAATCTTGTGAACCTCATTGGTGTTTGTTTGGAAGAACAAGAGAAAATACTTGTGTATGAATTTATGCCCAATAGAAGTCTTGATACCATTATTTTTGGTACTATTTTATCCCCTACTTTCCTAAAATGAAATATCATCACTATGGCCTAGCTTATTACTAATACTGCAAATGCCACCAAAGTTTCACCCCAATCCTAATATATCTTGTTTGAATGGCAGATTCTGGGAAACGAAAAGACCTAGATTGGGGAAGGAGATTCAAGATTATAAATGGAGTTTCTAGAGGATTGCAGTATCTCCATGAAGATTCTCAACTGAAGATAGTTCACCGCGACCTGAAAGCGAGCAATATTCTATTGGACTTTGATTACAACCCTAAGATTTCTGACTTTGGCTTAGCAAAGATATTTGGAGGAGATCTATCAGAAGAGTATGCATCTCGTAGTTAAAGGCATCAAAGAATAATATATCGTAAATTAGTAACAGTTTGTTATTCTTGCAGCGGATACATGTCGCCTGAATATGCTATGCATGGTCAGTACTCAACAAAATCGGACGTGTTCAGCTTTGGTGTTTTGCTTTTAGAGATCGTCACAGGAAGAAGAAATAATAGCTCTTGCCACTCCGAGCGATACATTTATCTTGTAAATCTTGTAAGTATTAATAACCAACGTCTGTCTACTCTGTATGCGCAGCTGAATCCCCATAATAACTGCATAATTTACTAATTTGGTGAAGGTATGGCAGCACTGGACCAGGGGGAATGTCATCGAGCTGATCATCCTTGTCCCGTTGACCAGGTCCTTAAGTGCATCCAAATTGGGCTACTGTGCGTGCAGAACATACCTGAAGATAGGCTGACGATATCGTCAGTAAATGTCATGCTTAGCAGCCACATTGTTCCTCTCCCTTGTGTTTCCAAGCCAGCCTTCTGTGACGGATTGAATGAATGCAGTGATAATTCAAAAGTGGCGTCCTCAAATGGAATGACCATCACAAAGCTCGAGCCAAGGTGAGCCCGGAATCAATGTTAGTTTTGCTGTGAAGTGAATATATGGACATATGGTTTCGCTGCTGGAAATCTTAGCTACAAAAACATTTATCAGTATAAGTGGAAATTTGTAAGGAAGAGGTAAAATCATAAATGGGATATGGATGATCTGTTGTTCAATATTTGAATTCAATTATGGTTCCGTTTCCGGCGGCAAAGTAGGAGCGCGCCGACAGAGGTCGTGCTCTGTCTCGAACCACAGGTCTCAGAGTGGTTAGTTCATGGCGTACGCCAGGTCGTCGAGCAGGTCCGGCAGAAACAGAGTGCGTTGACTGCAAAATCCCCAGCGTGCGCGCGGGCCCGGAGGCTGGCACGACCGACAGTGGCGTCGAATGTATCCCCACGCGTGTATTTAAAAATGACCGGAAGCTGGGTGGGTGGGAGGCTGCCGAGCGGGCTCTATCTACATTTCCATATTATCTTTATTATTAAATTGGAATTGGTGAGTGACTGGTGTCACAGATAGGCCGGTGTGGCCAGTTTTTTCTAGATGGTTTTCGAAGTCCCATGGTCATGGGCCGGCCCAGATCAATCTCGTATAAAATTGCATTACGACCGGTAAGCCTAGGTCGCAGACTCGCAGAGCATCGATCCGTATACAAGACAAACCAAAAACCGGAACGTGTACGTCCAAGACTCCTAGCATCATCGGTAAAAAGAAAACCAAACCAGAGCTCCCCCGCGTCGCTCCCAGGGGGGCGACACGGGCGGCCACAGCGCGACCACCTCCCAGCCCCTGCTCCTCTCCCCTCCTCGCCGCCGTCAGGCGTAGCCTCGCCGGGCAAAATGCCTGGGGGGTAGCCGGCGGCGGCGGGCCATCCTCCCTCGCGCGCGGGGGTCTCTGGCTGGACCAACACGTCGCCCTGGACGGCGTGCTGCTGGCGGCGGAGCTTGAGCGCCGGGGCGGCGGCCCCGGGTTACTTCGGCGAAGTAGGCGGCCGTGGTGGCTGTGTGGGCAGCGCCACGGCCCGAGCGGGCGGCGGGTGTCTTCGTCGCGGTGGCTGCGCGTGCTCGGCCATGCTGGCCAGATCTGGGCCAGGGAGGGCTTGATCTGGGCCTGGCGGGCCCGAGCTGCTGTCGTGATGGCGTGGGGTGCTGCTTCGGTGTGTTCAGCGCGGAGGCTTGAAGCGGGCTGGACGGCAGCGTGCGGCGGTGCCCCGCCTCGCGCGTTGAAGCTGTGGTATTGCCCTCCCCTCTTCTGGCCGCCCTCCTCTCGCGGCCAGACCCAAGGGTGGTGCTACAGTTTTGGAGCTGCGATGCTGCCGGCCGCGCGCGCGCGTCGTCGGGGCAGATGGGTGCTGGGGCGGCGTCCCCAGGATGTGGTAGTGGCGGCTGGCGTGATTGCTGGTGGTTGCTCGCGCGGATGGCAGTGGATCTGTTGTCGAGCGACGGATCTGGCGCGCGCAATTTGTTCGGCGTTCGGGCATCCAGTGGTGTGGTAGGGTCTCGTCCTTGCGCCACCCTGGCAGGTCGAGCATGGCGTTGGTCCCCAGCGGTGGGCACTTTGGTGCCTCCTGCGGCTAGGAGGGCTGGGGGCCAGGAAGCCGGGGCGGCGGCCCCGGATCAGTAGCGTCGTCGGTGGCTCCGGTTAGGTCGCCCATGTCGCGGTGGGCGGTGTCGCGGCCTGACGCTTTCTTCGCCAGAGCTGGTGGTCGGCGGTGAGGTCTGGGTGGCACACGGCTTCGACTCTTGTGGCGTGAGCTCCCTGGGAGCTTATTTGGGTGTTGTTGTTTCCAGGCGAAAGCCCTGCGCTGGCCCTTGGGTTGGTGCCGACGATGACGACGCCTTCGTGCGTCGTTCTCCTTCCTGAAGGCATTGTTGTGGAACCCAGCACCTCCCACACCATAATGGCCAAGGTTCCCTCGGGTGAAAACCCAAACTCCGGTGGAGTGGGCGGTGACGGCGGCAACGTCGATTTCTTCTTGGAGGCACCGTCTTGAGGTCCTTGTGCCTTGTGGGAGACTCAGTTGTTGTGCAACTTAGCTTCACCGGCATGGTCGGAGGAAGCTGGAGCGGCGGCTCCGGACGGTGGAGGTATGCCGGGGCAGCGGCCTCGGAAAGCGCTACATCCATGGCCCTATGAGGCGGGGCTGTGGTTGTGCTCCGCAGGGGTGGGCGCCGAGCTTGTGCCACGAGGGTGGCGGTTCGTAGCTGTCGTATTTTTCACTTCTTTTGTTTTAATCTTTATCGCCTTTGTGCGATCCTGTAAATATTCTACCTGCTTAATATATGAGAGCCAGAAAAAAAAACCAAACCAAGAAAACGGAAGGCCTACGAGGCTACCACCCAGACTCCTAGCATCAATCGGTAAAAAACCAGACTGGAAAAAGAGCGCGTCGGGATGCTCCCCATACATGTCCAACGAGCTACACAATTGAGTTTCAAGTCCAATTAGAGTACGTGTCCGAGTTCTGCTTGCCACTGTCACTGAGTCCAATACGTGAGACGTGCTTGCTCCTTGTTGAACATGTATATATCCACATGACAGGGTTGCAACATTAAAACGTGGGAGTTTACGCAAAATAAGAACAAAAAACGATCCAAGCGTACAGAAGATTTTGGCAATATTTGTGTTTAATTAAAACCGATGTGGCGACCAAGCATTCCGATCGAAAAAATTGTGTTCACCTACTCTGATGGTAGATTAACGACAACCAATTTCAAACATCAAACAAGACGAGAAACTAATAGAGCTCGACGAATAGTTTGACGACCGAGCAACAGGAATACTTCTCTAGATGAATTAGTTGGTTCGAATTGAGAGAATTATTTTCTTATAAAATATAGTTGATTATGGAACTTTTCTAGATGAAATGGGCAACTGGATCAACAAACATGAGTGGAGCCATAGCCTTGTATGAGTAACGGTGCGATTGCCTATCTTATCCATCTCGAGCCCTAAGCAATGCGATTTTCCTTTACTTTGCCACTAGCTATATCATTGTCTAAATGTTCATGAACTATTGTGATTTCATTCCGATAGGAGGTTATACATGGAGGCTCTGTGGCAACATCGACAGATGATGCCTCACGATCAGAAAAATTCTGATTTCTACCGAATCTTTTTTTAACAACATATATTTATATCATTTCTTGACCCGTTGCAACGCACGGGTACTGTGCTAGTATTTATAGTTTTGCTAGTTTGTTCTATAAATTTGGTCAAGATGTACATTGTTTGACTTCAGAAAATATTTATATGGCTTGTTTTGAAAAACGGAGCGATTACTTTTTTTGAGGGAAAAACGGAGCGATTACTATTTTTTATAGGGCAACGGAGCGATTACTAGTTTACGAGCCTAGATGATGTTAGAAGCCCAAACACCTGGAGTGTGAGGTGGATACATGTACTTTGCTCGGCCCATGACGGGAAGCAGAAACTTCACTCAGTCGGGCTAATTTTTTTTAAATAATGCACGAAAATTATTTAATTATGGAAATATTACGCAATTTTTTTTTCAAAAATATTATCCAGTCGGTTTTGGCGAAGACGACAGGTTCTAATCGGTTTGGCTGAGGACGACTACGTGCTAATCGGTTTGGCTGAGGACGACTACGTGCTAGTCGTTGTACGCGTGGGCCGAGTACTGCATGGGCCACGTCTCCACCGACGAGAGAACCTGTCATTCTCGCCCACGCCGACAAGGTGGGCCCAGTCGGCTTCACCGAAGCCGACAAGGCGCTGCAGGCCATCGAGCACACGGGCGAGCCCTTCTCTTTCCTTTCTTCCTCTTCCTTGCGCTGCCTCTTCCTTTCCTCTCTCTACTCCCCACAAAAACCGAATTAAACTAGCGATTTAGACCAACAATCTTCACGTTTGTCACCATTAATCGGTACTAGAAGGTTGAGGGAGGCTAGGGGAACTCCGATCTCCTGATGGGATAGCTCGTGGTGGTGGTGGTGGTGATGGTTGGCGGGTGGTGGTGGTGGTGGTGATGGTTGGCGGGTGGTGGTGGTGGTGGTGGTGGTGGTGGTGGTGATGGTGGTGGTGGTGCTGGAGGGCTGCGTGGTGGTGGTACTGGAGGGCTGCATTGTGGTGGTGCTGCTCGTGTTGGTGCGCCGTTGATTCGAGACCGTCGGACGCCGTCGCCTCTCACGCTTCTAGGGTATAATTCGATTTATCAAAATTGTAGTGCTATATTTGTTACATGTATGAACATGTGTTGTTAAAAAATAGTTTGTGACGGTAGTAAATATTGTAGCTATATTTGTAGGTTAATTTGAAAAAATGTAGCTATATTTTTTAAGAGTTTATTTATGCGAAATAATATTAACGATGGTAAAATAGTTTGTGACGGTAGTAAATATTGTAGCTATATTTGTAGCTTAATTTGAAAAAATTAGCTATATTTTTTAGGAGTTTATTTATGCGGAATAATATTAATGATGGTAAAATAGTTTGTGATGGTAGTAAATATTGTAGCTATATTTGTAGGTTAATCTGAAAAAATGTAGCTATTTTTTAGGAGTTTATTTATGCGGAATAATATTAACGATGGTAAAATAGTTTGTGACGGTAGTAAGTATTGTAGCTATATTTGTAGGTTAATTTGAAATTTTTTAGCTATATTAACGATGATGTAATATGCGGAATAATAGTAACGATGTTCAATATTTATTTATGTCAGCGGAGATGTCTGATTTAGTAAAGATCAGGTTTTTCTATGGTCCTGGTAGAGTCCAAATGTGTGATACGGGAGCTGATATGAGTGAGTTTGACTATATAGATGTGGACCTGCCAGCTCCTGAAACATGGTCTCTAAGTCAGGTAAAAGATTGGTTGGCGGGAAGTTTAGGGCTTGATAGTCAGACACAGACCGTCAGTGTTCATGCTTGGTGGAGCCATTCAAGGACGAATATTTACTTTGTTTTGAGACCACTAGAGTGTGATTCTGATTGGATGCGATGGTTAAAAGGCTGCGCAAAAAGGAATTGCTCTCCTTCTGCCCTAGTTCTTCCCGCCTTGAACGAGATCACTGCCCCTGAGGACGAATTTAATGGCCAGAGTATCTAGATCATTTGGAACCGATACAACTCAATCGCAGCTTGGAGGCATGCATCATGTGGCTTCTTGGTAAGGTCATGTTCACCGAGAACCATGTCGACAGTATTACCGCGCGCTACCTCCCTTTCGCACGGGAGATCGCTGATGCTACTCAGCCGATGCACATCAGACAGAGGAGTTGGGGTTCGACTGTCTTAGCGGCTACGTACCGAGCTATGTGCAACGCTTGCATGCTGCATTCAGCTAAGTCAGCCATTCTCGGATGCCCTCTATTTCTGCAGCTCTGGTCGTGGGAGAGGTTCTCTATAGGACGGCCATCCATATCTGAAGAGTCTTTCCCATTGTGGGAGATCTTTGACGGTGACAACATCGACAAGCCTACTATTGCAACCATGTATACACGCAACAAGGTACGTATCTTGTTATAATTTAATACATCGACAAACTTACTATTGCGAACGTGTATGAAAATAACTTGTGTTGTATGCAGATACACTTTGCTACTGAGCAGACGAAGCAGTGCTACATTGCTTTTAACGAGCAATTTGATATGTATACTTCGGTTATCTAGGAGCCGTACACGGAGGAGCTCATTCAGCGAAGATACCCCGGAGGTATTTCTGCTCTCTGTACACGTGACCGAGCGTATTGGATGACAAAATCGAAGATCATCTTCGATGTCTTCGTGGAGGAGATGTCTCAACAGAGGGTTATGAGGCAATTTGGTCTTCGACAGTTGGTAGATCCTCCGCCAGTAGAGCGCCCCCTGCCAGATGCGTACCACAGGTATGTGGAAAGTAGTTTTTTTTCTAAATTGTTCGCACTCAATCAATATTTACTGATAGAACACTCACCCAAATTTTAGGAACAGAAGGAAGGGGATTAGTCGGACCGCGGCAGGGTGGCTACAGAGGCTACAACCTTACGTTTCAGAGTGGGACACTGCGGCGACACGGCTCTGGGTCGAGCCTCTCGGGTTTGATATCACTCTATACAATGACTACTTGCAGAGGTACATGTCCGGAACACGGCTATTTATTGTTCGGCACTCTCACCCGGAGGTTATACCTGCCCCTACTACGTGGGATACATACCCGAGTTATGAAACTTCTGCGTCCAGACAGCACGCGGTAATATTTTATTTCCTTTCACTAATTCATCTAACTGGTACATGCTTTGACATATATATATTTAATACTTTTTATTTCTATTGTCAGACTAATTTGACACAGGAGATTCAGACTGATGTCACTCAGTATGGACGTTCTCTTTCCACTGGCCCTCTTTTGGTACCACGTGAGGAGTCGATATCCTGGCTCAGGAGGCTGGAGGGGAAGCTACGGGACATCTACGCGACACTCACGTGCACCCACACAGAGGACGTTGTTCGCCACCCGGTGGGAGAACGACCCCCGCGCCCCTCGTCACGACGCTAGCAACAGCACCGGTAGCAGCAACAGATGCATCAGGAGTAGCATCAGCACGAGGAGGAGCAGCAGCACGACGACCAGCACCATCACCACGAGGAGCAGACGCATCACCGACATGAGCCGCATCCATGTCTATCACCACAGCCCAGGTGAAAGTGCATGGTTGCCCCCATGCATGGTTTTGGTAATTAATGACAATCTCTATGGACTAATATTTGCATTGAGCTCTATGTGTAGGTTGTCCTTTAGCTTGTGTCAAGATCATTTGTTGATCAAGGCCAAGCTTGCTTGTCTCCATTGGTTGGAGTCAAGGTCAAGGTAGAAGATCATTTGTTGATCAAGGCCAAGCTTGTCTCCATGTGTTGGAGTCAAGGTGCTTTGCTTGATCTCCATTTGTTGGAGTCAAGCTCAAGGGAAGAAAAGTGTTGGGTTGATCAAGGATTTTTATGGGTTGATCAACTCTCAAGTTCAAGTGAAGATATGCCGAAGAGTGCTCTCCCCATCTTGGTGTATGGGGGAGCGTCATGCGATTCTTCACCAAGCGAAGTGCAATCAAGAAGAAAGGTGGTGCGTCTTGAGGAGTTGAGGATCGTCTTCATCGACCTCAAGTGGTTTAAGCGCAAGGCAAAGGTATGATCTTGCTAGGGTTTCTATCTTACCGGTCTCATGATGTTTAGTGAGAGACCGGGTTATAGGTTAGATAGCCGTACTATCAAGAGGGGCTCTCGACCGAGTATCGTGATCGTATCGTTCGTGGAGAGCTCATCACCTTTGCATCCGTGCAATCATCTTATTGGTTCTTATTTGGCTTTTATCCATGTGAGAATTTAGAGCTTGTGTTCATCTCCATACCAAGCTCTAGTTCATCAAAAACGAATCTCATGAATATCTTCTTGCGTTTTTGATATCGGAGGTTTTACCGGTTTGTCTCTTCTTTTGAGGTCAAACTCTCTCCTTATATTTTCCTCCTCACATGATAGACTATGATGTGTATATGTATGATCTTGTAGGGCTTGTGATTATCTTCGTAACAAGCCCAAGATCATAGAAAACGGAGTCTTGATGAAAAGCTTGTGCGTTTTCGGTGTTGGAGATTTTGCCGGTTCATCCGCTTGGAAAGGTCTCACCATTCCATCCCTCCGCACAATCTCCTTTGCTTGTTTTCATATTTTCGGTGTAGGGTAAGCTCTTGTCGTCCTCTTTCCAACAAAATTGGATTCACTCGATTCGGAGCTTCCACGCAAAAGTTATTTAGTTTCAGGGTTCTGCTGTTTTTCACGCACCGGAAGTACCGGCCACGCGGGCGGTACTACCGCTCGGAACTTCCGGAGCCCAGTACCCTTAGTGGGTACTGGACTCCAAACGGAAGTACCACCGGAAGTAGTACCGGAACTTCCGCCAAACCGGAAGTACCGGTACTCCCAGCGGTACTACCGCCCGGAACTTCCGGAGTTACTTCCGGAGCCCAGTGCCGCTTGCGAAAGTTGGGTACTGGACTCTTAACGGAAGTAGCACCGGAAGTAGTACCGGTACTACCGCTAAACCGGAACTACCGGTCCGTTTTCCGGTACTTCCGCCCTTGCGGGTTTTCCCACTAGACGTTGGTAGGTTTTTCTGGGTGGACCGGAAGTACCGCCCCTTGGGCCGGTACTTCCGCTCCTGCGGGATTCTGTGCCCAACGGCCAGATTTTCCAGGGCACCTATTTAAGTGCCCCTTCTTCCCCAACGGTTTGAAGCTTCTTGGTGAACCTTTTGCTCTCTCTCTCCTCCATTGTTGTACATCTTTGAGAGCTTGATTCCTCCACTTCCCTCCAATGATTCTTGCCCATCTTTAGGGAAACAAGAGAGGAGATCTAGATCTACCGTTCCACCAATCAAATTCTCCTCTAAGTGAGGGGAACCTAGTGGATCTAGATTTAGGGTTGCTTTGTGTTCTTCCCTTTGTTCTTCCTCTCAAATCCCTCCATAGCATTAGTTGCTTTGGTTGGATTTCGGAGTGAAGGACTTGACCACTTTGTGTGCTCTTGCCTTTTGCATTTGTTGCATTGGGTTGCTCTCCCTACGGTGATACGTGAAGATCGACGTTGAGAAGCTTGTTACTCTTGGGTGCATTATGTTCCCAAGAGCTTGTTGCCTCTTGGGTGCATTGTGTACCCTAGACGGTTGGAGGTGCCGCGAAGTCTTCGCTTGTGGAGCTTCGGCACGAGTTTGGGAGCCCCAATTGAGTTGTGGGTGTGTGCCCCAAGAGAAGTTGTAAAGGGCTCCGGAATCCGCCCCGAAGGATTCCGATAGTGGAAGGTGAACCAATCCCTTGGGTGAGGTTCATCGGAGAATAGGGTGAGGCCTTTGTGGCATCTTGAGTAGGCCTTTTGTGGCGAGCTCACACCCCTCCAACGAGACGTACTCCCTTAACAAGGAGGAACTCGGGAATAAATCTTCGTCTCCGCGTGCCTCGGTTATTTCTATACCCGAGCTTTTACTTATGCACTTTACATTGTGATAGCCTTCGTGCTTGATGTTTATATTTAGCTATCACCTTGTTGCTTGCCTTGTTTAGCATAAGTTGTTGGTGCACTTTAGGTAAACCTAGAATTTTAGGTTGTTGGCTTGTTAATTTAAACACCTAGTTTTATTCCGCAATTATCAAGCCCCTAAATAGAAAAGGTTTTAATCGCCTATTCACCCCCCCCCTCTAGGCGACATCTCGGGCATAGTTGTTCTTTCAATTGGTATCAGAGCCTCGTCTCTCTTGTTTGGCTTTACCGCCTAGAGAGTAAAGATGTCGTCTAGGGATTTAGTGCACAATTCCATGTTTATATTCAATGGCACAAATTTTAATGTTTGGAAAACTCATATGCTTAATCACTTACGGGTCTTGGACCCCAATATTGAGCGTATCTTAGATATAGGTTTTTCTTCTCCAAAAGACTACGAAAGTACGACTTTAGAGGATGAGAAAAACTTATATCTAGATGCTCTAGCATCTAACGAGTTTTGCAAATTTGTGAGTGTAGTTGTGTTTGAGTCAATCATGCCTCTCCGGGATGCTCATGAGCTATGGACCAAGCTTCAAGATAAATATGGAGTGTCCAACTCTATTGAGGATGATTGCTCTCCCTCCACCTTCGGCCGTGACGAGCTCTCGTCTTCATCTACTTCACCAAAATGTGGTAAGCCACAATCCAATGTAGTGGTGAGTAGTGATAGGTTTTGCAACCTTGATAGTGAGCTCATTATTGATGATCATTTATCTCTATCTTGTTGCAATGCTTCATCTTTGGACCTAAACACTCGTAGCACTATAAATGATTTACATGCTAGTGTTGATAGTCCTTGTATATCATCCAAAAATTGCTTAGATAAATCTAATGATGATATGCTTGCTTTACCTTGTTCCAATGATAAACATGCTTGTGTTCCCTCTAACTCTTACATGAATAATAACGTAGAGGAAACCCAATTAATTGTGGAACAAGATTTGAACTTGTGTAGTTCAAAAACTATTTATTCTTCTTCATCCATCACTCATTGCCTTATGGCTAAATCTTCTTCTAGCAATTATAATAATAATGATGATGATAAAAATGATGAAGAAGATGATATGGAAAAGGTTAATGCTAGGCTTCAAAATAACGGTCTTATGATTCTTAAAGCCCTTCCTACTAATAAAAGTGCTCAAGCTAACCTCTTTGAAATCATGAGCACTTTTATTGAGCGTGGGGAAACTATTGAGGCCTTGGAAGCAAGCCTTGAAGAAAAAGGTAAGATAGAAAGAGATGATGCTATGGAGAAAGCATCGTTAGAAGATGCTCTTGTGGAAGAGCAAGAGACTCGTGCTTCTCTAGAGGAGAAACTAGAATCTATCGAGGAGTCTCATAATGATATAATTGCTAAAATCATTAAAGAACGTGACCATGCTCATGCTAAATATAAAGTCACGAAAAATGAAAATGCTAGATTAAATGAAGAGCTTGCCTAGTTTTCTTCTTCTATTCCTAATGCTAATGATGCTTGTGCTACTAACTCCACTTCTTGTGAAGCATCTAGTTTGAAGGAGAATGTTGAGCTAAGGGCTCAACTTGAGTTGCTAACTAGCAAGTATAGGGAGTTGGAAGAAAATCATAAAAAGCTATCTAGCTCCAATGATGATCTTCTAGCATCCTATGCTTGTCTTAAGTTAGCTCATGAGGCCATCACTACAAAGGTAACATTAAGTGAGCCTCATGTGGATATTAGCACAACTTTAATTAATAATGCTATATTGCCATGTGCTAGTCCTAGTAGTTCATCCACTAAAAATGTTGGTACATCATGTGATGAATTACTTGCTTTGCCTTGTTGCTCTAACAATGATGCATCTACCTCCTCTAGTACTTGTGTTGTCACTAACCATGTAGAGAAAAGAGGAGAGCTGAAGGCCCAAGCCACTTATATGAAGAAAGGCTTGGAAAAGCGTCATGAAGGGAAGCGTGCACTTGACAACATGTTGAGTGTGCAACAATCCCCCAATGACAAGAGTGGACTTGGATTCAACTCCAACAACAAGATCAAGTCCAAGGTTGAGAAGAAAAAGAAGGGCCAAGTTCAAATCAAGAATCCGGCCAACATCATTTGCTTCAAGTGCAAGCTAGAAGGGCATCATGTTCGTGATTGCTCAATGAAGAAGAAGAAGCCTCTTAGTGAGAAGCAACTAGGGAAGCGGCCTCTTGTTCAATCTCGTGCTCAACCACGGGTTGAACAAAGACCACCTCCTAAGAAGACTCAAGTCAACGCTCCTCAAGTTGAGGAGCCTATTAAGAAGAAAGAGAAGAGTCGGTGTTGCTACCTTTGCCGTGGCAAGGGTCACTTTGCTTCTTCATGCACTAATGGTACCTCATCCAACCCTATCATAATTGATGATGTTTATTCTCTTGGGAAGGATAGAATTGGCAATGTGTTTGCCAAATATGTGGGAGCTCAAAGTGGTGTGAAGAAAAGCACCATTTGGGTTCCCAAGCCTATTGTGACTAACCTCTTAGGACCCAACTTGGTTGGGGACCAACAAGCTTCAACTTGATCAATAGGTGTTTGTGGAGGACATTGGTGACTTGGCTATTTTTGAAGAATTAAGGGATCTTCATGGGTTTATTTCTCAAGCCAAGTCAATTGGATTATCACATATCTATCTCATATCCAATGCTTCCTCCTTGCGGTAACTTGTATTTAATTCATATATTCATTGAAAGTTGCTTGCTCCCTAGCATGTGTTAGTTTTGTTCCTAGCATGTGTTTGTATGTGATATGCTCCTTCCTACTTGTCTTGTTACTCAAGGTTATGTAAGATAGTTGTGTATCATGTATGTGTAACTTTGTGTTGAGCTTTATTGAATCTTGTGTGGATTTCATTTGGCTCTTTGAGATATTAATGGACTATCCCATTTTTGGGGGAGTGATGTGCTTTGTGCACATCACAAACCTAAAAATGTGTATACATGAGGCACAGCACCTAGTATTGATATTTCAATATTATCTAGCTACTATGTGGTATGCATATTCATGAGAAATTCAAATTCTATAATGTCCATTAATTTCTCTAGTTGGTTTTATTTGCCTCTTGTTTAAAAATAAAATGAATTATCACATTATGGGGGAGTAATAAGCTATGTGCATATTACAATACTATAAAAATGTGAACATTTGAGGTTTGCCACCTAGAGTTGATATGGTAAATTATCTTTTTCTTATGTGGCATGTTTGCTCAAACAAGTTCCAATTTTCTTTTTGGTTATTCTTTGGCTCTTGTTTGTGTGAGTTTGCTTGGTGTGGTTCTTCTCTAATACGCATTCCCATATATTATGTGAGAAACCATTTGTTTCCTTTTATTCTAACCATGGCTTTGCCGGTTGGTTCGAATAATTGAAACTACCAACAAATCTCTTTTTATAAAAAAATGGTGTTTTAATTCCTATCTTTTGCCATTTGCTAGTTTGTGGTGAAGTTGGTCTTGTACATCTTTCCTTTATACCACCGAGAAATATCTCTATATACTCCTTGTCCATGACAAGTGTTTCTAGTAATTGTGGTGGATTTTGTAGATCATCTTCACATTGGCTCTTGCTTTAATTTGCTCTATCAATTGCCTTTCTTGCCTTTTGAATGGATCCTATCTTTCAATCGGTAGTGTTTAGTGTTTTAGATAAAATATGGAGAGTAATGATCCCTTGTGCATGCATTTTGTATTCAAATACAAATATCTAAGATAATGCATTAATCTTGGGGGAGCATTCCTTTTTATTTAAAACACTAACCTATCTATCAATTTTTGATCCTTTCAATTGGCATTTGGTTCTTTATCTTGTGTTGGTACCTTCAATTGGTATTAATTGGAATTTAATACCTCCTCTATAGATATTTGTTCCAATTGATATTCATTGTGGGAGTCTTGATACCTTTTGCCTTACTTTACTTTACTTGATTTCGGTCAAGTATCACCCTCTTCTTGGTATCTTTTCTCCTAGTTGATTTTTTTGTTTTAATTGGTATCTTATCTTCAATTGGTGTCTTATCGATCATTTGTTGTGTTGATTTGATTCCTTTTGATATCACACTTCATGTGTTGATGTGTTTTGGAATCAATCATATGTTGATTTGATTTCTCCTAATTCATGTGTTGATTTGGATTTTGATATAATTTGGATAACCTTTTTGGTTCACTTTGTGTTTTCATCCAAATTGTATCTCTTTTGGTTCTAGAAAGCCTTTGCATGCTCAGTTACTAATTTATTTTATTTTAGCATGGTTATCTTTCTTGATCCAATATATAGGGGATACTCCACCGAATCCTAAATCGGCTAAGATGTGCATGAAATTCAATTTCATATCTATATGCACATATTTATGTGGAGTGTTTCCTATATATTGTAGTTGATCTAACTACTATGGGACCCAATGAGTTTGGGAACCATTTTGTACTCTAATTGTGTTTTAGGTACAATGGAGATGCATTGGATGCTTGCCTCATTCATAAGGAAGGTGTTCTCACCGTGTGATTGTCGGAGTCAAGCTTTGATGACAAACCAACTCTCATCATCTTAATCTTCAATGCATCTCGGTAACAAGTATCTATCCCATGCATACCTTTCTAGTATTCAACCTTGTGTAGGTTGCCTCTTGGCATTAAAGCTCTTATATGCAATTGTTGTGGTTTTGGCTTTTTCCTTCACTTAATATATCTTTGTGATATGTGTGTTGAATTTGCAAAAACCTTTCTTCAATTGATATTATTTCTTTGTGATACTTGTTGCCTATTTCAAAGCATCTTCACTATCTCTTGTTCCCTTAGTGATATGTGTGATGCATTTGATATATTTGAAGTTCAGTTATATACAATGAGATAATTTTGAGCTATGTGCTATGCTTTCAAGCAACAATCTCGTTTGTATATTTATGACTTCCTTTTGGATACCTTGTTCTCTTTTTCCCGGACCATTTTGTATGTATATGTTTCTTTGCGGATGTATATCTTTGTGGTTTGTCTAATTAGAAACCTATACATATGAGAGAGGTCACCTTTTTAGTCGGTATCCTATTCCTTTTGAGCCGCCTTGTGTTTCATCTATAATTCTTTGGTGGCTCCAAATTTGCCTCATGAGTGCTTGTCTTAGTGTTTATTGGTACCTTTACACACTCATGTATTTGTTGAAGATCCTTTTCCTCATGCTTACCATGGTGAGCATGTTAATTTTTATTGGCTAAATGCTCTCACTAGCTTTTGGCATTTTCAATTGGTTTTAGTTTCCAATTGGTATCCCTAAGCGTGTGAACATATTTCTTTAAAAAGATCTCTTTTCTCGGTTGGGCCTATCTTATGATGAATTTTTAAAAATTGGTATCTTTTTTTATGGCTCAACCACATCTTCGGTGCAAGTGCTATGATTTGCTTTTGCATTATGCACTCTTGCACTTGTTGCGTGTTCTAGATAATTTTGGGGAGTGAGGATACCATATTTATGCACTCCTCATTTGTGCATGATCATTGGGGAGCTTCTCCATTTTTATTTGGAACTCTCACTTTGGATCTTTTCGATTGCTTTTCTCCTTTGTGGAGATGTTTAAAATGATTCCATCTTTTTGCAATCTTTGGATCCTCAATATAGTTCGATTTCCTCTAATTATTCATCAATGAATAAATGCATTTTATTTCACTCATATATTTAGAAATGCACACCTCTATGGAGGAACTCATATTATATTGGCTCTGTAAATTTTTCGTCCCATTTCGGCAATCGATGCCAATGGGGGAGAAGTTTAGAGGGTTTAAGGGAATTTGGGTTTTATGCTTTTGTTGCATTTGCCTTTAATGCGCTTTGCATCCTTGCTTGTTTGTCATGCAAGGTTGCTTTATTCTTTATATAAACCCTCTTAAACGGGATTGTCATCAATTACCAAAATGGGGGAGATTGAAAGTGCATGGTTGCCCCCATGCATGGTTTTGGTAATTAATGACAATCTCTATGGACTAATATTTGCATTGAGCTCTATGTGTAGGTTGTCCTTTAGCTTGTGTCAAGATCATTTGTTGATCAAGGCCAAGCTTGCTTGTCTCCATTGGTTGGAGTCAAGGTCAAGGTAGAAGATCATTTGTTGATCAAGGCCAAGCTTGTCTCCATGTGTTGGAGTCAAGGTGCTTTGCTTGATCTCCATTTGTTGGAGTCAAGCTCAAGGGAAGAAAAGTGTTGGGTTGATCAAGGATTTGTACGGGTTGATCAACTCTCAAGTTCAAGTGAAGATATGCCGAAGAGTGCTCTCCCCATCTTGGTGTATGGGGGAGCGTCATGCGATTCTTCACCAAGCGAAGTGCAATCAAGAAGAAAGGTGGTGCGTCTTGAGGAGTTGAGGATCGTCTTCATCGACCTCAAGTGGTTTAAGCGCAAGGCAAAGGTATGATCTTGCTAGGGTTTCTATTTTACCGGTCTCATGATGTTTAGTGAGAGACCGGGTTATAGGTTAGATAGCCGTACTATCAAGAGGGGCTCTCGACCGAGTATCGTGATCGTATCGTTCGTGGAGAGCTCATCACCTTTGCATCCATGCAATCATCTTTATTGGTTCTTATTTGGCTTTTATCCATGTGAGAATTTAGAGCTTGTTTTCATCTCCATACCAAGCTCTAGTTCATCAAAAATGAATCTCATGAATATCTTCTTGCGTTTTTGATATCGGAGGTTTTACCGGTTTGTCTCTTCTTTTGAGGTCAAACTCTCTCCTTATATTTTCCTCCTCACATGATAGACTATGATGTGTATATGTATGATCTTGTAGGGCTTGTGATTATCTTCGTAACAAGCCCAAGATCATAGAAAATGAAGTCTTGATGAAAAGCTTGTGCGTTTTCGGTGTTGGAGATTTTGCCGGTTCATCCGCTTGGAAAGGTCTCACCATTCCATCCCTCCGCACAATCTCCTTTGCTTGTTTTCATATTTTCGGTGTAGGGTAAGCTCTTGTCGTCCTCTTTCCAACAAAATTGGATTCACTCGATTCGGAGCTTCCACGCAAAAGTTATTTAGTTTCAGGGTTCTGCTGTTTTTCAGGCACCGGAAGTACCGGCCACGCGGGCGGTACTACCGCTCGGAACTTCCGGAGCCCAGTACCCTTAGTGGGTACTGGACTCCAAACGGAAGTACCACCGGAAGTAGTACCGGAACTTCCGCCAAACCGGAAGTACCGGTACTCCCAGCGGTACTACCGCCCGGAACTTCCGGAGTTACTTCCGGAGCCCAGTGCCGCTTGCGAAAGTTGGGTACTGGACTCTTAACGGAAGTAGCACCGGAAGTAGTACCGGTACTACCGCTAAACCGGAACTACCGGTCCGTTTTCCGGTACTTCCGCCCTTGCGGGTTTTCCACTAGACGTTGGTAGGTTTTTCTGGGTGGACCGGAAGTACCGCCCCTTGGGCCGGTACTTCCGCTCCTGCGGGATTCTGTGCCCAACGGCCAGATTTTCCAGGGCACCTATTTAAGTGCCCCTTCTTCCCCAACGGTTTGAAGCTTCTTGGTGAACCTTTTGCTCTCTCTCTCCTCCATTGTTGTACATCTTTGAGAGCTTGATTCCTCCACTTCCCTCCAATGATTCTTGCCCATCTTTAGGGAAACAAGAGAGGAGATCTAGATCTACCGTTCCACCAATCAAATTCTCCTCTAAGTGAGGGGAACCTAGTGGATCTAGATTTAGGGTTGCTTTGTGTTCTTCCCTTTGTTCTTCCTCTCAAATCCCTCCATAGCATTAGTTGCTTTGGTTGGATTTCGGAGTGAAGGACTTGACCACTTTGTGTGCTCTTGCCTTTTGCATTTGTTGCATTGGGTTGCTCTCCCTACGGTGATACGTGAAGATCGACGTGAGAAGCTTGTTACTCTTGGGTGCATTGTGTTCCAAGAGCTTGTTGCCTCTTGGGTGCATTGTGTACCCTAGACGGTTGGAGGTGCCGCGAAGTCTTCGCTTGTGGAGCTTCGGCACGAGTTTGGGAGCCCCCAATTGAGTTGTGGGTGTGTGCCCCAAGAGAAGTTGTAAAGGGCTCCGGAATCCGCCCCGAAGGATTCCGATAGTGGAAGGTGAACCAATCCCTTGGGTGAGGTTCATCGGAGAATAGGGTGAGGCCTTTGTGGCATCTTGAGTAGGCCTTTTGTGGCGAGCTCACACCCCTCCAACGAGACGTACTCCCTTAACAAGGAGGAACTCGGGAATAAATCTTCGTCTCCGCGTGCCTCGGTTATTTCTATACCCGAGCTTTTACTTATGCACTTTACATTGTGATAGCCTTCGTGCTTGATGTTTATATTTAGCTATCACCTTGTTGCTTGCCTTGTTTAGCATAAGTTGTTGGTGCACTTTAGGTAAACCTAGAATTTTAGGTTGTTGGCTTGTTAATTTAAACACCTAGTTTTATTCCGCAATTATCAAGCCCCTAAATAGAAAAGGTTTTAATCGCCTATTCACCCCCCCCTCTAGGCGACATCTCGGGCATAGTTGTTCTTTCACCAGGCCACCTCCTCCTGACCAGGCAGGAGGTTCGGCGTGGCAAGGTCCCACTTCCAGTTACGGGTATCGGCCACAGTCTCCTCCTCAGTACCGAGGTTCCCCCCCCGGAATTCCCAGATTACGGAACATATATTGTTTTCATATTTCAATTGGGACTGCGTATTTCTTATGTGCTAATGATTCCATCTGTAGGAGCCTATGGCTATCACACGCCTACGTCCGGACACCAGGCGTCAGGATCTGGATCAGGGTGGGGGAGTGACCAGGAGGCTCGGGCCCACGCGGGGGAGGAAATATCCAACTGGTTCGGCCTTTTCGACACTCCAGCATACCCCACGCAGCCGTCACAGGGTCCCATTCACCAGACTCCTCCACCATACCCCACACAGGGTACACAGGATGACGACGACTTGATAGTGCCTCGTCAACTCGTCGCACCAAATAGGTATATGTGGTCGACGCCCGTCCAGCCCCCTCCTCGTGATCCTCGGCCACGCAGGGGTCAGTGATATCTTCGGGACATATTCGTATTTAGGATGTATGAGACATATCCGTATTTCTATTTGTATGTGAGACATATTCATATTTATGTTTGTATGATACATATTATCTATGTTCGAGACATATTATTATCTATATACGAGACATATTTTAATTGATACAAAACATTCCACATTGCATCGATAAATTAATTTAACATACAACTACACGTCTACGTTACAACTTCAGTTGTCCGAAATGCAGAGGTAGAACAACTACTTGTAAATAATACATGGAACTCAACGATAACTAATTCTAATCAACAACTTCACTTCCCTCTGCCACGTGTTCGTGATGGAGGCATGAAGTCGTCATCACTATTTTCATCGGCGACAGCCTTTGATGCACCAACACTCTTAAATTACGTCTAACGTTGCCTCGTTTAGGAGGCATGAAATCATCATCACTATCATCTTTAACGGTTTTCTTGGATGATCCACCACTCTTCGCCTTCGATACAGCCCTCTTCACTGCATCAGCGTGAAGAGTATTCTGTGGATGCCCATCACGACAAGCGCCAAAAAGAATTTCCATCCAACTAAAATGAGGGATCTCTTTGTTGAGAAACTGTGCGTTGGCGGGCCAGTGCTGGAAATTAACAATATCAGATGAAAATAAGTTAGTACGATAACACTAGATTCTAACGTAATATAACTTTGGTACTCAGTTACCTCAACGTGAAATGCATAGGCCTTCGGCGAAAAATGGATTATTTTTTACTTAGGTGTCATAGGCATGTCCCGAAGACCCGCCTCGATATATTTTAGCTCATTCACTCTCTACCACTTCCACCTCCACCCATCAATTTCATCTAAAATTTCTTCAGGGGTCATATGCGGGATTATGTATTTTTGGCTAGAGTTTTCTCCCAGCTCACGAATGTTGCCCCACTCACTAACTAGCTCACTATAACAGCTATTGGCCCTACCCTCTCTAATACTACCTTCAGTCCATCTTGCGGCTTCATACAAAATACACCACGACCTATATGGGTCCAAACCAGGACCCGAACTACTAGACATCGTTCCTATGCGACTAAGAAAATCACCACGCACACGCCTCCATCACAAAATCTGTTGGGGTATATATAGGCTCACCCGAGATAAAAAGAGCGGGAGAACAATGGCAGGAGAAAAAGAGCGGGTTGAAAATGGCGGGAGAAAAAAAGCGGAAGAGGTGAAGAAGGGCGGGAGCAAAAAGGCAGGAGAAATATGGCGGGACAAGAAGAAAGGCGGAAGAAGAAGGAATTAACCGCGGCTTATCGTCGTCGCCAAAGGAGACTACGAGCTTAGGCACAGCAGATTACGAGTTTGTCGTCCTCGCCAACGCCGAGTACGAGCCGAGTACGACCTCGCGTTGTATGCATGCACGGATGAGCACTTGTCGGCTTCAGCAACGACGACAAAACCGATTAGCACATGTCGGCTTCGCCAAAACCGACTGGATAATATTTTTGAAAAAAAAATTGCATAATATTTCCATAATTAAATAATTTTCATGCATTATTTAAAAAAAATTAGCCTCAGTTGGCCCCCTCTCCCATCCAAAAAGAAAATAGAAAAAAAAAGTTCTATCTCACCGACGTGCTCCATCCCGGCCGCCGGTGAGCAAGGGCACCGAGAAGCTCGCAACCGTCGCCGCCGCAGGCAAGACCCATGTCCTGGCCAATGCGAACCAGATTCTCGGCGCTCCTCTGTTATCCATTTTAGCGCCGGTTGTGTGGCATGGGTTGTGTGCCCTGTCGCTGATTACTCATGTGCCGTCGTTGTGTGGTTCGCGGGCTGGTGCCAACGCGGGCTGGAGGCGGGGCGGTACCGCCCGGACGCGGGCGGGAGCGAGGCGGGAGCGAGGCGAGACGAGAGCGGCGGGCGGTGGATCCATCGCCGGGCGGGAGCGGGCGCTACCGCCCCGCTCTCGCCTGCGTTGGCGGCGGTAGGGGGCGATAGGGAGGCGGGAGCGGGGCGGCGCGCTGGCGGGGCGGGGCGAGAGCACGGCGTGGCAACGGCTAGCTGACGTGGCGAGCTGTGATTCGTCCACATCAGCTAGCCGTTGAGATATCCGTTGAAGCTTCAAAAAATTCGAAAAAAATTGCAAAAAATTCCAAATTTCATCCCCAACCCCCTATAAATACCCCCACCTGGTTTCACTCATTCCACGCCCCATTTCATCTCATTTCTCTCCTCCACTCTCCATTTCAGAATGTCTAGAGAGATTCTGTGAAGGCATCATTCACTGTTACGGGGATGAGTTTTGCCGTCGACCAAATGTCGCGGCAACTCAGTGTCTACTAGCGAAAGCCGAGGAGCGTGGCTTTCCGGGCATGCTAGGGAGCATCGATTGCATGCATTGGCAGTGGAGGAACTGCCCAGTGGCGCATGCCGGTCAATTCACAAGGGGAGACATCAAACACCCTACCATAATCGGTAACATTTTTAGTTGAATAAAATAATTTTATGTAATTATTTTGAATGTCTAAACAAAAGCGAGTGAAATAACTAAATGTGAAAAAGAAATGCTGACGTGGAGGAGAGAGAAGCTGACGTTGCTACAGCCTGCCACTACAGCCCGTGCACTGGCACCGTAAGGTGAGAGTGGGGTGATAGTGGGGTGAGAGTGGGGGTAAAAACTGACGTGGCGGGACGATAGTGGGGCGGTGCACTGCCACCAGCCTAACCATGCCGTCGTTGTGCTCTGGCTCTGAGTTCTGGTTTCGACACAGCATTTGCCTCCGTGTCCACTTTCATCGGTACTCCTCCGATGAGCATTTGTTGATCTTGGGTCTGCATTTGCAGTTGATGATGTGGATCGATTTCAGACTGTTTCTCTGTAGGAGCCAGCGCCCTGCCACACCGCTCGAGGATCCAGATGAAAAGGGCGACACAGTGCTGCTGATTGCTGAAAGCTGATTGATTCGTGCCACCACCAGTGGATCTGGGTAAAACTAGGTGCAGGCATTTTCTATTCCCAAATTCCTAACACTGGACAGGTCTGAAAAATACAGAACGAAGTCATGAAATCTAAGCTTGGATTCAGCATGTATTGTGAGCGTGGCAATAGTTCCAGCAGATCATTTGTGGGAACTAAGTTTTACCTGATCGAATTGAACGATAACGGAAACACAGGTCTACAACGTCAACACGAAACATCATTGTATCAACACTATTGTCATCATCGTTAGTTTGTGCTCGATCCATTCGGGGGTCGTCTCTAGTCCAGGCGAACGTGATGCTTGGTGGGACCTTGACGGGAACATGATGATGGATTCCCCGCCGGCGTTCTTGGCCTGTGAGCGCCGCCGTCCCTCGCCTCCCCCGATCTAGCCATGGCTGCGCCTAGTGATGCAGCGTCCCCCGTGGTAAGGGGGGGACCCGGGATCCCTGCGTGGCCGCCGCTGGGCGGACGTCGCGGACGAAGACGAGGCGGACGAAGCAGAGAGCTTGGAGCTGGCGCGGCGGTGCTCGACCCCGGCCCTGCCGACGCTCGGCGAGTTCTTGGCGCGGGCGACCCCTCCCAGACGGCGCTGCTCCTAGGCGTGGTTCCCGAAGCATGCCAGCGCGTCGACCACCGCCGTCACACCCGTTGGTTGCCGGTGGGTCCCGAGCGGGACCTGCACGGGCTGGTCTGGCCGGAGAGGCTGCTGCAGAGAGGGGCTCTGCGGCGGCGCTCCAGCCGGAACCGGCGCAGGCGACCGGCAGAGAGATGGCGGCGTCATCGGGGACAGTGGTGACTACGAGCGGCGGCTCGACCCCGTCCTTGCTGTGCCCTGGGCCGGTTTCGGCGGTGAACCCTAGGCCCATTAGTCGGATTCTCGGCCCCACGGCCTATTATCCCGTGGTGCAGCCAGGATTTCAGAGTGGGCCAGGGGCCCGCTAAAGGCTGGGGGCTGGTGCAGCCCAACAGGCCGGCGACGGCCGGGCTCTGGATTCACCGGGGTGCGTTCGATCTAACCCTAGTGTCCGCCGCCTCGCAGGAGCAAATCACGAAACACGGAGCTCGAGCTCGTCGCATTCGCCTCCACAAACCACCGCCGCCTCTGCAGTGGTCCTTTGCCGACGCGCTGATGAAGAGACGCCGGAGCCCCTCACCGCCGCGCCGTGGCGCCCGCCCTCCCTCCCCGACCCGCGCGTCCTCGCCCCGTGCCCCGGGCGCGGTTTACCGCCCGCCGCCATGACGTTCTCCGGGCAGGAGGTCTCTGCCCTGCCGTTCCCGCTCTCCTCCCCGCCGCTCTTCCCCCCCGCCGCTCGCGCTCGCCGGTGGAGCTCACTCGGGGAGGCCGCGGTGCGCCTCCAGTCCGAAGCTGACCGAGGTCACCGGCCTGCCGTGGTGCTTCTCCGGGCGGTCAGAGACGGGAGGAGGCGTTGAGGGCCGAGCTGTCCCGCCGCCCTCCTCTTCCGAGGGACGGTGGTCGGCCCCAGCCAGCGCTGGGCTCGTGGAGAGAGGGGCGCGCCCGCGTGTCACCTCGCCGTGAGGACGATGCCCAACCTCGTGGTGGTCCGGTTCGGCCGGCCAAGAAGAAGAAGAAGTCCAAGAAAAAGAAGAAGCCGTCTGCCCCGACCGCGGGCGAGAACCAGCCCGGTGCAGCAGCGCTCGGGGCCCCGACTGCTGCCCCGCGCCCCCCGGTGATTCCATCCGCCCTCGAGTTCTACGGGCATGGCATTGATGGCGGCTTCTACTACGTGAACACCGGGGGTATCAAGTTGGCTTCTCCGGCCCACTTGGCCTTGGTGACTGTGCTTCCCGAGCAGGACTTGGATCCATCGGTGGTGATCTCGGCTGAGACCATTCGCTCCGAGCTTGAGGGTTTGGAGCGTGGGTGGACTTGGGTGGTGAGGGAGCGCTCCCCGACTGAGTTTGCGGTGGCGTTCCCCACTGCTGAGCTCCTCGCCCACATGTCTTGGAGCGCTACCATCACCCTTCCTCTGCACAACATTCGTGTCTCCATCAGGCCCTCCGACACCGACCCGGACGCGCCGCCTCCCCTTGCCGAGGCGTGGGTCCGGATCCACGGGATCCCCGCTGAGCTGCGGAAGGAGGTGGCTTTCGTGGCGCTGATCTCCCAGGCTGTTGGCCGCTTCGAGGAGGTGGACGTGAGTTCCCTTCCAGGGGCTGGCCCCGTTCGGGTCCGGGTCAAGGCCCTGGATCCCGCCAAGCTCAACATCCCCTTGCCCACCTTCTACTTCGACGGGGTGGGCAGGACCCTGGTGGTTGAGCTGGAGTCTGAGGTGGACCGGCCGAGGTCCACCAGACGTTCGCCGTCCCCTCACCTTAGCCCTTCCGACGACGAGGAGGGGGGCACTTCGGAGGACGACCCGTCTGACGGTGATGCTCCCCGTGCCACGGACGCCCTTCCACCTCCTGTGCCCTCTGCTCCAACTTCTGCAGCTGCGCCCTCGTCAGAGGGGGCATCTCTTGCGGGCTCCTAGGTTCCGGCATCTTCGCTTGGACAGTGTCCTCCAGCGCCGGCCACGCTCTCCAAGAGTGCGCTGGCAAAGCTGGGGAGGACCGACGACGCTCGCACCTTCCTCCCCGCCCCCCTCCGTCTTTTGGGTTCCCGCTCTCACAGTACGGTTCCAACCTCTGTGAGGGGCCGGGATCCATGGACCTATCCGGCCTCGTCTCGACGGCCCTGGGGCTTCAATCCTCTCCTCAGGCAATGGTGGAGGTTTCTGAGGACTTGACGAGTGTGGGGTTGGAGGTCTTGGCCCCCGACTCCCCGCGTTCCCCGGGCGTGGTCTGCTACACCCGCTCCCCAGGCACCCCGGCAGCACCAGTCCTGGAGCCAGTCACGGTCTTCCCCGACACTCTTGTAGCTGGCACCAGGGGGGCGCCCTAGGCGCCACCGGTCCTCCCCTCCTGCCCCGGGCACTCGCCGCCACAGCGCGCGCTTGGCGAGGGCTAGGACTGGAGGTGAGGCGGTGGTGCCTACTATCATGATGGTGGCGTCACGTCGTCATGAGGCGCTCGACAGAGGGACTGGTACGTCTCGACCTACGCCCACCCCTACTCCTCCCCCTCCCTCTCCCCCTTTGGTTCCCGTTTTTCGGTTCTCGATTCTGTTCCGCTCTCTCATCTAGCTCAGGTTGCGGGGGACTGTGACATTATTTTTCATGGAGAGCGAGGGCCTCGCCTTGAGCAGATTGCGGCCATAAAGGCTAAGGAAGTCTATGAGGGGGCCCTAGCGGCAGCTCGTGCTCAGGCGGAGCATGAGCGGCAGGGGCCCCCGGATCCCGCTGGACCTATGCAGGAGGCACGAGGGTCCGGCAGTGGAGCCCCTCCTAGGCCTGAGGATGCCACAGTTGCTGTGCCTACTTCCCAGCCTGGGAAGAGGCGTGGGAGGCCACCTAAGGCAACGTCCCGGCCCTCGACCTCTAGTAGGGCCCAATCGGTCCCCCCTAAGGGGACCAACCCTGGCATTGTTTCTCAATGAATGTCCTCACATTCATTTGGAACATGAGGGGGTTTGGGCAGGAGGGCCGCCGCCGCCAGTTGATCAACTATCTTAGAGACGAAGATGTGGACACTGTGGGATTGCAAGAGACGATTCGTCAGGACTTCTCGATCTCGGAGCTGGAAAGCCTTAGTCGCCACAAGTTCTCGTGGCATTGGCTCCCGGCAACGGGACACTCAGGGGGTATCCTCCTTGGTGCCAAGGAGGATACCTTTTAGATAGAAGATATGGATCGCGGGGAGTTCTTTGTGAGTGAAAGTGCATGGTTGCCCCCATGCATGGTTTTGATAATTAATGACAGTCTCTATGGACTAATGTTTGTATTGAGCTACTTGTAGGTGTGTCCATTTGCTTTTCTTGATCTCTATTTGTTGGAGACAAGGCTAAGGGAAGAAGAGTTAGTGTTGATCAAGGCTAAGTGCGTGTTGGTCAACACTCTAGTCCATGTGAAGATATGCCGAAGAGGTGCATCTCCCATCTTGGTGTATGGGGGAGCAACATGTGAATCTTCACCGAAGCGCAATCGAGGAAGGTGGTTCATCTTGAGGGGATGAAGATCGTCTTCATCGACCTCAAGTGGATTAATACGCAAGGCAAAGGTATGGTCTTGATAGGGTTTCTATTTTACCAGTCTCATGTTGTTTAGTGAGAGACCGGATTATACGATAGATAACCGTACTATCAAGAAGGGCTCTCGACCGAGTATCGTGATCGTATCGTCGTAGAGAGCACAAACCTTTGCATCCATGCAATCATCTTTATTGGTTCTTATTTGTCTCTTATCGTGGTGTGGTCTTGATGCTTGTCGTGCTTGTCATGACAAAGTTAAGTTCACCAAAAACGATTTTCATATGCGTCTTCTATTGCGGTTTCGGTATTGGAGATTTTGCCGGTTCATCCGTGCGGAAGATTTATCTCTTCCATTTCTTTGCAAAATATCCTTTGCTTGTTTGCCTTTTTCAAAGGTAGCATTTGTCGTCCTCTTTCGAACAAAATTGATTTTATTTCATTCGGACTTCATTTGTAAAAGATTTGGCTTTTTCGGTTTGCGAAAAGGAGCTTTTACCTTTCCCCATTTGCTTTTATAATATCATGATGGATAATGATGTTTCTCTGCATGATCTTGTAGAGCTTTTCGTTGCGAGTCCAACGAGACCAAGATCATAGAAAACGGAGTCTTGATGAAAAACTTGTTGGTTTTTGGTTTTGGAGGTTTATCGCTTCGTCTTTTATAGAGAGGTTTTACCTTTCTCCATTTGGTTTTATCCTCCCTTGTTGGACTATGATGTTTCTCTGTATATTCTTTTAGAGCTCGTTGCTACGATTCCAACGAGCCCAAGATCATTGAAAACGGAGTCCGGATGCAAAAGATATGCCCGTTTTCGTTTTGCACTTTCTGCAGTTTTCACAGGGGCGGAAGTTCCGGCCCTTAGGCCGGAATTTCCGCCCCCCCCCGGATATTTCCGGACAAATTTCCGGCCCAAAGTTCCGGACCATGTCCAGAGAGCTTCCCAGGGCGTCCGGGTCGCTCCGGGGGGTCCGGAAATTCCGGGGTAAGTGCCGGAACTTCCGGCCCGCGCAGGAAAAACTGCCCCAACGGTTGGAAAAGTTGGAGACCTATTTAAGGGGTCATCTTATTCAATGGTTTCCAAGTTTTGGAGCTTCTCTCACTCCTCCATTGTTGACCTCCAAAGCTTTGATTCCTCTTAATCCCTTTAATGATTCTTTGCCAAATTTAGGGATTCAAGAGAGGAGATCTAGATCTACAACTTCACCAATCAAAATCTCCTCTAAGTGAGGGGAACTAGTGGATCTAGATTTTGGGGTTGCTTTGTGTTCATCCCCTTTGTTCTTCCTCTCTTCCCCCCCCCCCCCCCCCCAAAGCATTTGTTGCTTGGTTGGAATTTGGGAGTGAAGGACTTGACCACTTTGTGTGTTCTTGCCTCGTGCATTTGTTGCATCGGGTTGCTCTCCCTACGGTGATACGTGAAGATCGACGTTGAGAAGCTTGTTACTCTTGGGTGCATTGTGTTCCCAAGAGCTTTGTGCCTCTTGGGTGCATTATGTACCCTAGACGGTGGTGGTGCTGTGAAGACTTCGACTTGTGAAGCTTCGGCAAGATTTGGGAGCCCCCAATTGAGTTGTGGGTGTGTGCCCCAAGAACGGTGTACAAAGGGCTCCGGAATCCGCCTCGAAGGATTCCGATAGTGGAAGGTGAACCAAACATTTGGGTGCGGTTCATCGGAGAATAGGGTGAGGCCTTTGTGGCATCTTGAGTAGGCCTCTTGTGGCGAGCTCACACCCCTCCAACGAGACGTACTCCCTTAATTAACAAGGAGGAACTCGGGAATACATCCTCGTCTCCGCGTGACTCGGTTATTTCTATACCCGAGCTTTTACTTATGCAATTTACCTTGTGATAGCCTTTGTGCTTGAAGTTATATTTCTTGCTATCCTCGAGTTGTTAAATTGCTTAGCATAAGTTGTTGGTGCACATAGGTGAGCCTAGTATTTAGGTTGTTGGCTTGTTAATTTAAACACCTAGTTTTATTTCACATTTATCAAGCATTTAACCGGAAAAGTTTTAATCACCTATTCACCCCCCCTCTAGGCGACATTCGGGACATCGTTTGTTCTTTCCGTGAGCATGTTGCTCACCCATAGACGATCGAACCTCCGTTGGGAGGTGATTATTGTCTGTGGCCCCGGGGATCATAGGAGGTCCGCTGAGTTCTTAGCTGAGCTCAGGTCAAAGGTGGAGCGATGCCACACTCCTGTAGTGGTGGCAGGTGATTTTAATCTTATTCGTTCCCCTGATGACAAGAGCTCATATAATGTGGACCTCCCTAGGATGCGCATGTTCAACGACTAGATTGCTGACCTGGCTTTACGAGAGATCACCCGAGTTGGGGCGCGTTATACGTGGTCCAACAACCAGGCTGTCCCGATCCGGAGTGTGCTTGATCGAGTTTTAGTGTCGGTGGAATGGGAAGTTGCTTTTCCTTTGTGCTCGCTTCGTGCGATTACTAGGATTGGCTCAGATCATTCCCCCCTCCTCCTTTCTTCAGGAGGAGGGGCCACGCCGAGGTCGAACCGCTTCCACTTTGAGGAGTTCTGGCTCAGTCAGCCGGGCTTTGTGGAGGCGGTTCGCTAGAACTGGGACTTGGCGGTCACGACTCCCCCCCGCGCCTATAATGCGGTTGACATTTGGCACCATTGTGCTAAAGTCGTGCACCAATTTATGCGTGGGTGGGGCGCGAACTTAGGCGCAGAGGTTCGAAGGAATAAGGCGGACATCCTCGGCCAGATTCAGACGCTCGATATGGTGGCTGACTCGACAGGCTTGTCCGCTGATGGTTGGTTGCAGCGGTATGCTTTGGAGAACTCCTTGATGGAGATCTACAGAGGCGAGGAGATATTCTGGCGACAGCGTAGTCGTTAGAATTGGATTCTTCGTGGAGATGCTAATACAGCATACTTCCATGCCATTGCCAATGGCCGCCGTCGCAGATGCTCTATCCCGTGTTTATGGGCGGATGGCCTCCTCTTAGAGGAGGCCCAGGATCTATCCGCCCACATTTACTCCTTCTATAAGGAGTTATTTACGGAGGGGCCCCGCACGGGGGTAGCTTTGGCAACACACTTCTGGCCCTTAGGGGCGTTAGTCTCGGATGACGAGAATAGGGAGCTTACTATCCCTTTCAGCCCTGAGGAGGTGCACAGAGCTATAATGGGGATGAAGGCCAACTCGGCCCCGGGCCCGGATGGCCTTCCTGTCTCCTTCTTCCAGAAATTCTGGGAGGTTTTTGAGGTGGTGATTATGCCGATGTTCCAGGAGTTCTATACTGGGACACTGGTTATGTCTCGCCTCAACTTTGGCGTGATTACCTTGATCCCTAAGGTCGTAGGGGCCACATATATCCGCCAGTTTAGGCCGATCACGGTGATCAATGTCATCCAGAGACTGATTGCCAAAGTCTGTGCAACACGCTTGGCGCCAGTTGTGGAGCGCCTCGCTCACCCACATCAGTTCGCCTTTCTCAAGGGACGATTTATCCATGATGGGATCCTGGCTCTTCATGAGGTTGTTCATGAGGTCAAGGCTAGACATCTTAAGGGTGTCTTCCTTAAGTTGGATTTCCAGAAGGCATATGATCGTTTGGACTGGGCTTTTCGCCAGGTCCTCGAGCGTCGTGGGTTCGATGAGCGCTTCATATGCTGGGTTATGCAGATCGTCATGTCTGGGAACACGGCCATAAACATTAATGGGGACATTGGTCCTTACTTTAGGTCCTCGTGTGGGGTGAGGCAAGGGGACCCAATCTCCCCCCTTCTCTTCGACCTTGCCGGCGACGCCTTGGCGGCTATCTTGGACAAAGCCAAGACGGCCGGCCACATCTCTGGTGTGGTTGGGCACCTTATTCCTGGAGGTGGGATCACCCACCTCCAGTATGCGGATGATACCATGATCATGGTGGAGGGGTCGGAACTTGACATTGTTAATCTCAAGTTCCTTCTCCTCTGCTTTGAGGCCATGTCTGGCCTCAAGATTAACTTCGACAAGAGCGAAGTCATGATCATGGGGTTCCCTCCTGATGAGCAACAACGGATAGCGGATAAACTAAATTGCAAGTTATCTGCCTTCCCTGTTACTTATCTTGGGATGCCCCTTAGTGACTCTAGGATCCTTATTAAGGACCTAGAGCCGGTTACCCAGCGTGTCAAAGCTAAGGCGGAGCCTTGGCAAGGGCGGTTCACATCTAAGGCGAGCAAAACAATCCTGATTGACGCCTGTCTTTCTAGTCTACCGATGTACCTGATGGGAGTTTATATACTCCCAGAAGGCACGCACGTTACCTTTGACAGGGAACTCTCACGCTTCTTCTGGCAAGGGGCCAATGGGCGTCAGAAGTACCACATGGTCAAATGGGCGGATGTGTGCGCCCCCAAAGACATGGGGGGCATAGGTATCTTATCATCTCGTAAGATGAACGTGGCGCTCATGCTACGATGGGTATGGCGGATACTTAGAGAGGAGGGGGGTTATGGCTGCAACTTATCAAAGCGAAGTACCTGCAAGGCCGCCCCCTCCTTTCTTGTGACCGTCAGGATGGATCCCAATTTTGGCGGTCCATCCAATCCATCAAGCATGAGATTAGGAAGGGTGTGCGCTTCTCCATTGGTAATGGAGAGGGCACCCTCTTTTGGCTGGACCCTTGGCTTGGCAGGAGCCCGCTACAGCATAGGTTCCCCTCTCTGTTTGCTATTTGCGTGGACCCGATGCAGCTGGTGGGCGCGGCGTTACTCAATGGGAATTGGAACCTCTCGTTCCGACGAACATTTTGTATTGCCGAGGCTACAGCCTGGGCGGAGTTACGGAGTTTACTTCCGGAGGCGCTGCCGGGAGGCCAAGACCTCGTGTCATGGCACTTGGCGCCCTCTAGGACGTTCTTTGTAAAGTCGGCTTATCAGAGTCTTTTTAGTAACCCAGTTAGAGCTTGAGCCTCTCCACTCTGGAAGGCTCCCTTACCGTTAAAAATCAAAATCTTCGTGTGGCAGCTTCTTTGGGACCGCCTCCCCTTCGGGGTGGAGGTACGCAAGCGTCAGGGGCCGGGTGATGGGCTTTGCCCCATGTGTGGGATCCCAGAGACGGGAACCCACATTCTATTCACCTGCCCCGCTGCCAGGTTTCTATGGAACTTCGTCCACGAGGCGCTTGGGCCTGCTTGGCAGGCCTCAGACCTCGGCGAGTTCTTAGAAATCCAGGCGAACCGTACCAGGGAGAGGCAACGCCTCTTCTGGTTGGTGTTTGCCGCACTGACGTGGACCATGTGGACAATTCGCAACAAGATGGTGATTGAGCGGATCTTTCTCCGACGTGCTTCTGACTCGATGTTTACATTTCTGGCTTTCTTGCAGCAGTGGCACCCGTTGTCTAGGCAGCGGGACAGGGGGCAGCTGGATGACATGCTCGCTAGACTTTTGGAGACCGCTCGACGCATCTCCTCTACTACTTCCAGCTAGCGCCGGAGGGGCTTAGTTTTTGTTCTCGCTCTCTTTCTCTCCCCCCCCCTGATGTAACTCTCTCACCGCCCCCCCCCCCCTCCTCCCCCCCTCCCCCCCCCCCCCCCCTCCCTCTCTTGCTTCTTCCTCTTGGGCCTACTTGTGCTGTTGCCCCAGCAAGCGGTTTCTTTTGCCGTCCTTATGTTGGTAACTGTGTTTGAACTTGCTTGGCATGTTGCTTTATTTATAAAACGGGGCGAAAGCCTGTTTCGAGTCCAGGAGACCAGATGAGACCAGCCCACCTCCAATCGTTCTGGGCCTTTCTCAGGTGCTACCTAAGTGCGGCCTGATGGGTTGCAATCTTTTTTCTTTAAATAGTGAGCATACTGGCTAATGGGCTACCAAACATTATAAAGCCAGTTAAAAAAATTCTGTATGCAGTTCATACTAATGAGCAATGTAGCAGTACAGAAGTGGGAGGGGGGCGTTTTGGCTCCCGAGCTCAGCTGCTCCTGGTAATTTAACAAAATCGGAAAAAATAGTAAATCGTGTCAAAAAATTATGAAATTTTTTGGTGATAAACATATACATGTTTCTTACATTCGTGTAAAATTTCGTAAGCAAATAATAATTTTTCTGCTCTGTACGAAAGAGACAAATCCAGTGTCCAAAATGAGATCTAAAAAGTATGTTTTCAGAGCAGAGATTTTGTCTTTTTTGCACAGAGCAGCAGAAATGTTGTTTCGTCACGAAATTTGGCACGTATGTATCAAACATGTATATGTTCATCACCAAAAAATTTCAGAATTTTTTGACAGATTTTACTATTTTTTCGATTTGTTTATTTGAGCAGGAGCATATGAGCTCGGGTTTCAAAGTGAGTTTCTGTAGCGAAGTAGCAGGATTGATATAAAGTAGTGATTGGATGGATTGTGATGTAAAACATGTGTTGAGTCGGACCCAAAAAACAAATTTTCAAATATCAAAAAATTCAAAATAATTTTTTTGCATATACTTCAAGACATTTTGTACTAGCACAAAACATTTCGTGATGAAAAGACATTTTTTGTGAGCTGTATAAAAAGACAAATTTGGACAATACAAAATGACTTTGTACGGGACATGTTTTGTCTTTTTTACACAGATCACTAAAAGTGTCTTTCACCGCGAAACTTTTTGTGCTAACACAAAATTTCCTGATGTATATCCGATTTTTTTTAAAGAACTTTTTGACATTTTGAAAAGTTTTTAACAATGGGTGCAGATGCACCCGTGACCCGAAACGCCGCCTCCGTGTTGAGTCCCATATTTTACATCATATGCTAATTTTCTGGTGTCGTATTTCAGGGCATCTGGTATATACGTTAGATATATTCTGGTGACCTATTTTCCCTAAAAATGACTTGGAAGGTGGGAGTAGTAAATACTAACATAAACGACAATATATAGTAGAGACATAGCAGCAATCAAATGTAGATCTTAAGGTGGAAAAAATATCATACGACTTTGACCCGACAAAATCTTAAGTAGCTATGGTGCATCGGGGCATCGTACTGTGACTGCGACTCAAGCCTCAAGAGACAGCGTCTGAAATGAGGCAGACCGAGTTTAATTTCTGTAGTTAATTAATTACGGCTTCCCTGGAAATAAATATTTCCAGACTCTTCGACGCAAGCAAAAGGCACGCAGCATGCCGAAGCTCCTTCCTCATGACCTCATGAACATGTGGGCTCGTGAACTGGTTGGCCTTTGAAGGCTTTTCAGGAGGCTCAAATGGCGCCTTTCGTGTTCCTTGGACAGCCACTGCGCGCGGCCACATGCACGAGCGAAATCAACGATCGAGAGCAGAGAGCCTAGCTAGCTGCCATCGCTTTCCTCCTACGCTCACCATCGTCGTTTCCCCTATTTTTGGAAGCTTTCTGTAGGCCCACATGCACGTACGATGTGTGTATATATACTGTGTCACCGTCGATTTGATTGGTAAGTTGTTGTAATTAACTAATGACAACTTGCTCTGTGCAGCCCATTCTTAAGATATTAACAGTACTGAAGTAGAGTACCAAATTTCTAAGTTGAAAACGAAACCTTTATTTGTATGACGATTTATTTGGAACAAAGACCACTTTATCTAGTAAGGAAAATTAGGTAGTATGTAAAATTATAAGGGCATCCGATTACAGCGCTAGGATTTTATTCCCAGCCGATCGGCATTTGCGAGGCCGAATCCTGGTCTAATATGTGGCGTCGACTCAAATACTCTTGCACCGTGTGCTTCCTTATTTTTGTTTTGGCTTGCAGTATGAAAAGCGGAGAAAACAATGGACTATGCTTTGAATTGTTAGTCTTATACAACAAATTTTACTCAATGTTGTTATTGGTATTAGGTTGTTGAGACTATCCCGCGGATGAGCATATATATAATTCATACGTCCCGGCCTTTCATGAGCTTGCTAGAGATTCACCCAAATATACACTATATGTGGCCAATAGTGTGGCTCATATATGTGTGTTCTTTCAAGATCGCATGTAGGGCAACGTGAGACAAACATAACACATTAAGATATAATCAACCTGCCTCACAGTATTCTATGAGAGAATTGCATCTACAGCGGACTGAGAGTTTCATTAAGGTTCTCTCAACGAGATGCTCCGGTTTGTTTTCCTAGGTCCTAATTCATGGGATTTTCGATCACATAGGTTGGGTTACCCCCTCAACAACTCAAACAGGTCACAAACTCATTTTCATATGTCATATTTTTAGCCGTTTGGACATAATTCAATGCTATAACTCCATTGTCTAACAATGTTTAGTCTTATTTTAACATGCCTTGATAGGCATGCGAGGTGACCGAGACATCGCGTGTCACAGTGTAATTTGATAATGGACAAAAAGGCCGAACCAAACGAGTTGAGATTTCAGGCTCCCGAGATCCAGTGACCTCTTCATTAAAAATAACCAAAAACCAGATTTATATTTTCTTAAAACCTTTGTCGATGATGTTTCCTACAGACGTACAAAATCTCAATTTGAAATACTTTATAATCCAAGATACAAAAAAATGATAAATATGTGGATTTAAGTATATATACACACTTTCAAATATCGAAATATAGAAGATTATCTCATTTCTGTCTAGCCATGATACAAAGAATTTTGAATTATGATTTTGCATGCTTTTAGGATGCATCATTGACCCCATCCATATTTTTCGTTTAACCTTTTTATAACTGTGTTTTTATTTGGAGCTCGGAAACAAAATGACTTTTCGGAACCAAACACGTTCTATGGTTTTAGTGAAGCTGCATGCGTGCTTGACCCCATACCTTACACGGTATGATAAAATTTTGTAAGAAAAAAAAACACGGAAACGCGCGCGCCATACGTGCATGGCATGCATGGTCGAGCGGTGCGAGATCGGCTTCGCGGTCCAGGCACACGTTGCATTGGGCATTGATGATTGTGCTACTCCTAGCTAGCTACACCTTCACTTGCAAAGCGAGGCGTCGATCCACCACAGCTGTACCTAGCGAGTAGTAGGTTTAGGGGTGGAAACAGATCACATGCGGATCGGATAATATCCTTCCCACATCCGTTTTCATATTTTTTAAACGAATACGGATACGAAGTCGGATGTTGTCGAATACAAATGTGAAGCGGACGTTAATCGAATACGAATTCGGATCGGATGTTTTCTCAATTCGGATCGGAAACGAATATAGCAAAATAGTAGACTCGTATCTTATAACGAGTTAAATATATAATGAAATAGTGATAAATATAGCTATATAATACACACTTCTTTAAATTTCAATCATAGAATAATATAACTGATCACTTTATTACTATTTTCGGTTGAGAAATTCCCATATCGGGTTAGAATTATCAAAACTTACCAACAAAATCTTATTCGGATACGGATATATCCATTTCCATATCCACATTTGTGTCAAAATTCAATACCACATTTGTTTTGTATTTGTAAAAACGGATTCGGATATTTACCACTTCCATTTTTATTTCGTTCGGATTCGGATATTTACCATTTCCATGTTCAGTTTATCGAATACGAATGTCGGATAATCGGATTATCCGCTACCAGTTTCCACCCTAAGTAGGTTTCATTCTTCTCCATTAATTTCTCCAAATTAACTAGTTAGGCAGCTAGCAGCTCATGCCGACAACACATTTAGCTAGGAAAATATTTTGGACTCCGGATGTTTTCGATGCTTAGATCTCCGGTTTGCTTAGGTGTGCGCACTCGATCCCATGCCAAATTTTCAAATTTCAAATTCAAAGTTTGGATATTACGAGTTACGAACACACACGATGACACGATGGATATATGCATACCAGACACATTCTTTTTTCTTTTCTTCGAACACTATGTCAAAGATCACTAGTAGAAAAACACCCTTTCGGACAGAGCCGAATTTGCATTCATCCCGGTTGACTGATAAACCGGGACCAATGCCAAGCATTGGTCCCGGTTCGAGCTGCCAGGCCCCCGTGAGGCATTGGTCCCGGTTCAGTTGGGGTTATTCGTCCCGGTTCGTGCTACGAACCGGGACCAAAGCTGTCGCGAGGCTTTGGTCCCGGTTCGTGCCACGAACCGGGACGAATGCCCGAGCTTTGGTCCCGGTTCGTGCCACGAACCGGGATGAATGCCCCTCCCCTGCCTATATACGTACGTAACCCCCGTCTTCTTCTCTACTGTGTTATTTTTTTGCTCGGATTGGTGGGAAGTGGGTGCTAGATTTTTTTTCGTTTGCCACGCACAAGATGTGTTCGATGAAATGCCCGAGCCACACTTAAGTTCACACAAAATGATATCCTCGACCGAGGTTAGCAACTTTATCCTTCTCATCTATAATTGATACAGAAATATTGCATGTGTCGATGTACGGTGGTCATTTCAGTATTCAATATGTTATTCTAATTGTATTTGATAAACTTAATTATATGATATGCAGATGGATGAACGGCAGCGATGGATGTACGGCGACCGACGCAGTTCTGATTTTATTACAGGCCTGCATAAATTTATCCATGTGGCTGAGGCAAACAAATATGATGGTTTTATACCTTGTCCATGTGTGGACTGTCGGAACGTTAAGGAGCACTCTTCGTCGAGAACCATTCAAGGCCACCTGCTTCGGAGAGGTTTCATGCCCAGCTATAATTGTTGGACCAAGCACGGAGAAAGAGGGGTTATGATGGAAGACGATGAAGAAGAAAATGATGATGAGAACTATCGTATGTTCTCTGAAGAATACGGTGATACTGCGATGGAAGACAATGAAGAAGAAGGTGGTGAAGAACAACGGACGCCAGATGAGCATGCTGATGGTCTTGGTCGGGTCATTTCCGATGTACAACGAGAATGCGATACAGAAAAGGAGAAGCTGAAGTTAGAGGCCATGCTAGAGGATCACAAAAAGTTGTTGTACCCAAATTGCGAAGATGGCAGCACAAAGCTCGGTACCACACTGGAATTGCTGAAATGGAAGGCAGAGACTGGTTTATCTGACAAGGGATTTGAAAAGTTACTGAAAATAATGAAGCCGAAGCTTCCAAAGGATAACGAACTGCCCGAGACTACGTACGAAGCAAAGAAGGCTATCTGCCCTCTAGGATTAGATGTGCAGAAGATACATGCATGCATCAATGACTGCATCCTTTACCGCGGTGAGGAGTATGAGAATTTGGATGCATGTCCGGTATGCAATGCACTGCGATACAAGATCAGACAAGATGATCCTGGTGATGTTGAGGGCGATGACGAGCCCGTCAGGAAGAAGATTCCTGCTAAGGTTATGTGGTATGCTCCTATAATACCACGGTTGAAACGTCTGTTCAGAAACAAAGAGCATGCCATGTTGTTGTGATGGCACAAAGAAGAGCGTAAGAAAGACGGGAAGTTGAGACACCCCGCCGATGGGTCTCAATGGAGAAAAATCGAGAGAGAGTTCCCGGACTTTGCAGGTGAAGCAAGGAACTTATGGTTTGGTCTAAGTACAGACGGCATGAATCCTTTTGGGGAGCAGAGCTGCAGTCACAGCACCTGGCCCGTGACTCTATGTATCTACAACCTTCCTCCTTGGTTGTGCATGAAGCGGAAGTTCATTATGATGTCAGTTCTCATCCAAGGCCCGAAGCAACCCGGCAACGACATTGATGTGTACCTAAGGCCATTAGTTGATGAACTTTTGCAGTTGTGGGCCATACCAGGTGTACGTGTGTGGGATGAGCACAAACAGATGGAATTTGACCTACGAGCATTGCTGTTCGTAACCATCAATGATTGGCCTGCTCTTAGTAACATTTCAGGACAGTCAAACAAGGGATACAATGCATGCACGCACTGTTTAGATAAGACTAAAGGTACATATTTGGAAAAATGTAAGAAGGTCGTGTACTTGGGGTGTCGTCAATTTCTTCCAGGCAGTCACCCCGTAAGAAAGAAAGGCAAGCATTTCAATGGTGAGGCAGATCACCGGAAGAAGCCTAAGCTCCCTGATGGTGATGTTATATTTGGTATGGTCAAGAACATAGAAGTAATCTTTGGAAAGGGTCCTGGCGGACATTCTGTTCCGAAAGACGTCGCTACCGGACACGCGCCCATGTGGAAGAAGAAATCTATATTTTGGGAGCTACCCTATTGGAAAGTCCTAGAGGTCCGGTCTTCAATCGACGTGATGCACGTGACAAAGAATATTTGCGTAAACCTGCTAGGCTTCCTCGGCGTGTATGGGAAGACAAAAGATACACCGGAAGCAAGGGAGGACCAACAGCGTATGAAAGACCCAAACAACAAGCATACAGATAAAGGGCGTCATTACTTAAGTAGCTACGCTCTTACGAAAGCAGAGAAGGAAATATTTTTTGAGTGCCTGAGCAGTATCAAGGTCCCGGCTGGCTTCTCGTCAAATATAAAGGGAATAATAAATATGGCAGATAAAAAATTCCAAAACCTGAAGTCTCATGATTGCCACGTGATTATGACGCAGTTGCTTCCGATTGCATTGAGGGGGCTTCTATCGGAAAATGTTCGAGTACCCATTGTGAAAACTGACCCAAGCATCCCGTTACATAATGAAGAAACTCCATGGTTACGGCCGAAGAAGCGATCATGATCTAAGTATGAGTGTAATAGTATATAAAACAATTTATGTATGAGTGTTCTCAAAACCTTTTTATGTATGAGTGTTGACAAAAACTGGTGAGAAGTTCGTGTACAAAACACACGGTATCACCTGCATACAAACCGTATTCGGTCGATGAACTGAAGGATTTCTAGATAGAACAAAACACACGGTATCACCTGCATACAACCCTACTGTGGCTAGAGAGTGCCCGCTTATCAAATGCACCGTAGGGCGTATGCAGGTGAAACCGTTTGATTTGTATTCGGTCGATGAACTGAATGATTTCTACCATCACCACTCTCCACCGCCGCCGCCTCAGGCGCCGTCTCCGCCGCCTCACCAGTCTCCAGAGCAGCCGTCTTCGCCGCCGCGTCAGTCGTCTCCGCCGCCGCGTAAGTCTTCTCCGGCGCCACGTGTGGGTACTCTGGGGTTTGATAAAAACCGATCACCGAAACGTTCAAGGTCACCCCTCCCAAAAGTACCTCATAAGAATCTTGCCAAGAGACCTTATGACTATACGGTGGAGGAAAATAAGGCGATCGCAAAAGGGGAAACGGATAAGTGGTTTGCTAACTTGAAGGCAAAGAAGGCGAAAGCAACAGAGTTCCCCGACACCCCAGAAGAACATGCCGCTGTCGTGAAAATGCTGAAAAATCTAGCCCAACCCCCGCCAAAGCTGACACCAGACTATGACCGCTCTATTCTCAAGTCGGTTCGGGCAAATAAACAGCGGTCGAAGAGTATTAGTGCAAGCCGGAAGACAGTTCCCCAGCTAGGAGAACAGCAAAAACAATCGTGCCCCCCGCTCAAAGTGTTTTCCGATACCAAGGTGGGGTCGAGCAAACCTGCGGTCGGCATCGATCCTGAGTTTGTTGCAATGTACGGAGAAGCAGCCGCTGCTCACGGCTTGTCTATTGCTCAGTACTTAGACCAATTACAATTCCACGAAGAAATAGTTCCAAAATACCAATACCGGCACGGGCATCCTCTCGTCAAATCTCATGTCAAAGATCTACCAACAAAAATGCGAAGATTGCATAGTTGGTACATGGCAGCCTCAAAGAAAGGGGAAAATTGGATCTACGTGGGATATAAGAACGAGCATTACGGGCATGGAGATGACCACGTAATGATTGAATTTTGTGAATTATTTCAGTTATACCAACAAGAAGCCCTTGACAAAGCTATCATCAGCGCCTATTGTCTGTAAGTATTATTTCTGTAGTTAAGTCTCTACCTAGCTCACCTCGTTCATTGCATTTATAATTATCTTACTTATCACTATATTAATTATGCAGAATGAAGATTCTCGAATGCAAAAGAGGACAAATCTATGATATTGGGTTCGTTGATCCAAATACCGTTCATGAAAAAAGTCTCCTTGATTTTTACGACCAAACCGAGAATAACTTGGTAAATGCGTTACGGTTCAACGAAGTCAAAAGAGAAATATTATTTCCTTACAACTTCAAGTAAGTGTTACTGTCTTCTACATATTTTATTTCGCTTAATTTCTCGATGTTAAGTGTATAATTGATGACTTATGCGTGCGCAGCTTCCATTTTATTCTGCTAATCATTATGCCTGACAAAGGAGTAGTACAAGTCATGGACTCCTTACATAAACCCCTTGAGAAGTGGGCGGACATGCAGGAATGCCTCCAGAGGTAATTTCAATCATTATGGCATTATCGGCAACTTTCCGTTCATTTACTGATAGCAAGTAATTAATATATAACTCCTTTATTCATTTTCTTTGCCGGGCAGGGCTTGGAAACGATTCACCGCCAGGGCTAGGGGTGAATGGGCGGAGGAGCTTACATTTCAACCAATAAATGTAAGTACTACTATCTAGATCCGCGCATCTCTTTGATTCTATTTCAATACCATTACCATTTTTTGATCGAACTCTGTTCCCGTAAAGTGCTTGAGCCAGGGAAGCGGGAATCATTTATGTGGATACTACGTCTGCGAGTTCATTCGTCAGACGTGCTGTGAGAAGGGCAGAATCTTAGAACAACTTAAAGTGCGTATGCAATATTCATAATTTTAGTTTATTGCCATCAATTCTGTTTACTTTCATTCATATATATTGACCCTTTTTTAATTAGATCGAACGGTTGCGGGATGGCCTTCTACCACACGATCGCATACGAGCAATTCAAGAGGAATTTGCCGGATTCTTACTTGCAGAGGTCCTAGATCCGAAAGGAGAATTCTACTGTAAGGTTGAAATTAAATAGGGAGAGTGTAAAAGAGATGTATATATGTAGGACGACGAATGAGATGTGTGTAATATATATATTCGTGGCCGATGATGTGTAATAGTGGTTCCTCTTATTTAACTAGTAGTGCCATTTTTGTAGTTCTAAGAAATATTTAATTTAAGTTTTTTAAACATGCATGCATTTTTCATAATTAAATAGGTCTTATTTTTCTGAACATTTTGGTATTTTATTCATATTTTTATGAATTATAGAATAAGCATTATTTATTTTATAAATTTAAACAATTTTCTGAAATTTTTGGAAAAAGTAAAATCTGACGGGACAATAGTCCCGGTTCGTATTACGAACCGGGACGAAAGCCCCAGGTCTTTCGTCCCGGTTCGTAATACGAACCGGGACAAAAGCCTCCGCCCCTGCTGCCTGTGGCCGGGCCACGTGCCCCCCCCCCATTCGTCCCGGTTGGTGTCCCAACCGGGACGAGCATTCGTCCCGATTGATTTGTCCCGGTTGGGGAACCGGGACCAATGGCCCAAACCAACCGGGACAAAAGGCTATTTTTCTACTAGTGGATGCTATGGCGTGCAACAAAGAAAAAAACTTTTGGCCCCCAGGCTAGCTACATGGTGGCCTTTATTTTGAATTATTTTAAAACATTATTTTATAGTTCCAAACAAATTCTAAAAATAAATCTAGAAGGAGCCAATACTATATCCTATAATTGTGAAAAATTTAACTTCGAAATTATTTATATTCCGGGCTATGTATTTTTTTGGCAAGCTTTTGAAGTCTACTGTTCACACACACATATTTACAATTTTGGCTGTTTTAAGTAGCATAGATTGACCAGTATTTCGAATTTAGATTTTGCACACCTATAAAATAAATAATTAGATATATATATGTAACACTATAAAAATTGTTTTTTAAATATTTAAATAAAGGACTACGTGATGCCCGGACGCCAAAACTCTGCACTCGTGCCCCAGTGGACTTGACCGTCTCATATATGTCGATATCACCCATAAGTGTCAGATTTATCATGTTGGTTGATTTGTCGCTACAAATCCAGAGCGGTATTGTATGATCTCACCCGTTGCACTGGATTGCAACTTTTGTTTTTCCTGAAGCTGCATGTGAGTGTGGTGCCTGCCCATACCTTACGGCATGATAAATTTGCAAGGGAAAAAACACCGCACCGCACCACGCGGCGTTTGTGCATGGCATGCGTGCACAAAATTAATAGTCAACTTTTTTTTAAACTACGTGGGTGTGCCCTTCAAATCGAGACAGAAGGAGTACTCTCTCCGTTCGGAAATGTAAGGGTGAAGCATTTTTTAAACGGTTGGGTGTTGAAAGCATTACTCAGATGTAGTCAATGGTGTATTTCACAAATGTATAAAAAATCAACTTTGAATACTTTTATTCAGAGTTATAATTATTTACGAAAGTGTGGATGTGAGTATTTGAAATTGATTTTTGGTACGATGCACCATTGGCTACATCTAGGATTTGTTTCAATTTACCTAAGTCTCGTATTTTTCTTTCAAAATTTTAGAATAGCATGACTATTCGAGCTCGGGAGCCCAGAGACACTGTTCCGAGATTTTTTCTTCTATCATATGATGCCCTTGTAATGCAAATACATTGCGTCTAGAAAAAAAACTCAATTGGACTTGAATAAATTTTCTACTCCCTCCGTATCAAAATATAAGATGTTTTAGCATTTCTCTTTCCATCCGTATGGATACGGATGAAAAGATAAATGCTAAAACATCTTATATTTTGATACGGAGGGAGTAGTTGTCTTAGGTTTGCCCCAAGTGAGACAATAGGGCAGACCAGAATACATGCAACACGCGCGTACACCTACCAAAAATCGAATAGACTCTTCTATGCATAACTGTGGACATGATCAATGTGGCCACGATCAGATCGTGTTTATAAATAGAACATCACATCTTTTTTTATTACATACGGCTCCGTTAGGTACTAATGTTTCTACCTGCCACCCTCCGGGTGAGTTTGGGAGAGCTCGATCGGATTTTACGGTTGGATGTTGAAAAAAAATTAGGTATAGACCTAGGGTCACACGTTATCGTTTTCCTTTTTCTCGTCTACCTTCTTCTCCCTCGACCCAACACTTTCCTAACCCGATAGAAAAAACATGGGCAAATCGAGAGAGAGCACATCACATGATGGCCATCCTCCTCGTCGGAGCTGGTGACGCCGCGGCGGAGACGGTGATAGCGAACCTGGACCTCACGGAAGCGCCGACACAACAGATGCGACGGGGGTGGGTGCGGTCATGTGGGTTCGCCTTCGTCGGAGAAGAAGATCGTGAAGATTAGAGGGATGGCTGAGCTAACAAAGCGGAAGATTAGGACAGAGAGGTGCGACGGCGACAGTGTTATATTCTTCCTTCTCTACGGTGGGGGTGGTGCTCCTTCCTCTCCTCTTCTTTCTCCTCTTCTCTCTTCTTCTTTGCATCCGTTCCAACAGCTAGCATATAAATTATTTCCCAGATCCACACTTTTGTTATTTTTTCCCTGGCTAGCATATAAATTATTTCGTACTGGTTTTTTGCATGCTAGTAGAGATCATCATTATCTACATCTAGCAATTTTTTATAATTTTTTCGAAACTTACAAATGCTGTTTTTGAAATTTTCAAATAAAGGACTCATGGAACCCGAGCTCCAAAACGACGCACTCGGGGGGAGTAAATTACACGGAACTACCACATTTGGGGCACTGACGAGTCAGTACCATTTTTGGTGATTTTTTCAAATCAGTACCAATCGTGGGGCTAACGACAACAGATTGGACAAATTTTGTTCTAACCGCTGTTTGACAGCAACCCTGACCAGTGGGACCCATCCGTCAGGGCTGAGTTGGCAGCACAGTTGGAGGTGAAGCTGATGTGGACGTGGGGCCCACATGTCAGCCCCACATCTTATGTCGCACCCAGGTCCCCCGCCCGCTCAATCCCCCCGTGCGTGTGTGCCCTGCCCGCGAGCGGCGATGCCGACGCCGGTGCCCGCGGCGAGGCAGTGCCTCTCTCCGGCGGCCGTCACGGCCCTCGACGCGGCCGTCGTGTCCGCGCGCCGCAGGGCGCACGCGCAGACCACCTCGCTCCACCTCATCGCCGCGCTCCTCGCGCAGGCGGCCCCGCCGCTCCTCCGCGACGCGCTCGCGTGGGCGCGCAGCGCCGCCTACTCCCCGCGCGTCCAGCTCAAGGCGCTCGAGCTCTGCTTCGCCGTCTCCCTCGACAGGCTCCCCTCCGCCCCCTCCTCCTCCCCAGCCCCCGGGGACGAGCACGAACCGCCCGTCTCCAACTCGCTCATGGCCGCCGTCAAGCGCTCGCAGGTCAACCAGCGCCGCAACCCGGACACCTTCCACTTCTACCACCACCACTTCCAGGCCACCTCCTCCCCCGCCGCCGCCGCCGCGTCCCAGGTCTGCAGGGTCGAGCTCTCGCACCTCGTGCTCGCCATCCTCGACGACCCCGTCGTCAGCCGCGTCTTCGACGACGCCGGCTTCCGCAGCGCCGACGCCAAGCTCGCCATCCTCCGCCCCGCGCCGCCCATGCCGATGCTCGGCCGCCTCCCCGCGCGTGCCCGCCCGCCGCCGCTCTTCCTCTGCAGCTTCGCGGCCGCCGATGACGCCGACGTGCCTTCGCCTTCGCCCGCCGGGAACCTCGCTGGTCGAACCCGCCGAGGAGCACGGCCGTCGCGTGCGCCTCCAGCGCGTGCCTCGCGAGGTGCGGGGAGGAGTTCACCGGGATCTTGGTGATGGACCGGGTGGCCGGCGCTGGGTCCAGCCCCGCCGCGCGGAGGAGGTTGGGTGCCAAGCGAACCCCTGCGTCGCCGCGCGGGACTGCTCCAGAGCAGGGTGGCGCGCACGAGGAGGAGGAGGCCTGGTGGCGGCGGCGCACGCGAGGAAGAGGAGGCCTGGTGGCGGCGACGGCGCGCGCGAGAAGGTGCGCGGGGACGGTGACGGGGGCGCACGGCGGCGGGGCTTGGGGGAGGCGGCGGGAGAGGTAGGGGCGGCTCGGCGGAGGCGCGCGGGAGCCAGGCCACCGGGGGAAGCGCGGTAGCCGGCCGGCTGCTGGCGTTGGGAAGAAGAAGGGGAAAAAATAAGAAAAGAAGGAAGAAGAAGGGAAAATATGTGGGGCTGACATGTGGGCCCCACGTCCACGTCAGCTTCACCTCCAACTGTGCTGCCAACTCAGCCCTCACGGATGGGTCCCACTGGTCAGGGTTGCTGTCAAACAACTGTTAAAACAAAATTTGTCCAATCTGTTATCGTTAGCCCCACGATTGGTACTGATTTGAAAAAATTACTAGAAGTGGTACTGACTCGTTGTCAGTGCCCCAAATATAGTACTCCCTCCGTCCCAAAAAGGATGTCACAACTTTTTCCATCCACGAGTGTATCTAGACATGTTTTACATATGGATACATTCATGAATGGAAAAATCTGTGACATCCTTTTTGGGACGGAGGAAGTAGTTCTGTGTAATTTACTCCACTCGGGGTGGTGCTCCTTCATCTCCTCTTCTTTCTCCTCTTCTCTCTTCTTTGCATCCGTTCCAACAGCTACAGTATAGTTGTCTGAATTTTTTTATAGGCTAGCAGGGCCCACGGTACCCAGGACAGTCCCTCCCTGGCAGGTGGGCCCGGAGCTACTTACCGCCGCACGCGCTCTAGCCAGGCTGACTCAGCCGCGGGCCCCACCTGTCAAGCAACCCAGCGATAACAACGCCTCCGCCGCCTCGCACCACCCGTACAAAAAAAGGAACACGCTACTACTACTCCACAGTTCCGACCGAACCCAGCCCAGCCACGCACGAGCGGCCGACAAGGATCAGGGATCTCGACGGCATGCCGGTGGCGGGGAGATCTTCTTCGGTGGGCGGCGGGGGAATCGGAGGACGCAGAGCCGGAGGGAGGATGGTGCTTGGCGGAGGCGGCGCGGGGGTCGGGGTGGAGGACGCCGTGGTGATGGAGCTGGCGGCGGGGGAAGGGGAGGACAACGTCATCACCGTCAACTGCCCTGACCAGGCGGGCCTCGGCTCCGACCTCTGCCGCACCATCCTCGAGTTCGGCCTCCGCATCACCCGCGGCGGTGAGCCCCTCCCCTCCACCTTCGACCTCTGTCCCCAATTCTCCTTTCTTTTCTTTCCAGTTCGATCGCTGCTGCTCCCCCCTTCCGCGGTCCACCTCGTCCCTGCCAGGCACGCCCACGCGGAATTGTAATTCGTTGGTTCAATCGCGAGCTCGAATCGCATGCTCCGGCCGGACTATTTCCCCCGGGATTGTTAGGCGCGTTGTTGCGCTTAATTTATGTTTCTTTCAAAAAAATATCATTTTTTGCCTTTTTCTCTCCTTTGGATGCTTCGGTGTGGTTGTTGACGATGGCTTTCCTCTTCCGACAAGTTCTACGCCACCTTTCCGCGTGTATCCGTAGAAAAAGTTTTCGATTGTTTTTGCCAGTCTAGTGTTCGTCCATTTCTCTGAACCAGCTATACAGGCACAACTCACGTGTGATTTGTACTGATTCCACCATTATCTCTTCTTTTAGTTCATGGAAAAGGTAGGCTTTCTTTTCTTAGCCAAGTTGCCATCTCATCGGACTTTTCCTGTCCATGTTACTGTCTGATCGCTGTCACTCCATAGCACTTGAACCTACAGGTTACTGTGTGCTCGCTGTTAATCATAGGCAACGGGCACCTGGCTTATCATTGTTCATGTTACTGTATGCACACAGTTAATCATTTGCATAAAGAACTCGCAAAGAGTTGCAACCTGTTCACTTGTACAGGGCCCTGTTTCGTCTGCCGCCTCATAATTCTGCAATCCTTGTCCTTTATACTTATCATCATTGCCGTCTAAATTTCCAGTCTTTGTCGAATTTAGCAGACGTGTCCACGGACGGGCAATGGTGCTACGTGATTTTCTGGGTGGTGCCGCGCTCGCCGTCCATCAACATCCGGTGGGGGAGCCTCAAGAACCGGCTCATGTCGATGTGCCCTTCATCATACGCCATCCCTTTCTACCCCGAGATCACGCAACCAGGGCCTCCTCAGTTCTACCTGCTCAAGCTCTTCTCGACCGACCGTAAGGGGCTGCTGCACGGTGAGAACATCTTGCCCGGCTCCGTCTTCTAAATGTCTGTGCATCCAGATGTTTGCTATAATTATACCATGCGTCCATGCGATTTTTCAGACGTGACGCACATTCTGTCGGACCTAGAGCTTCTAATCCAGAGAGTCAAAGTGTCGACCACACCTGACGGGAGAGTTGTGAACCTCTCTTTATAACCGACGGCATGTAAGTTACTATCTTGATGTTCAGCTGTTTTGTGCATGTTGCTGAATCATTAACTTCACCTTTGGCACTCTCTTGCTGCTGCTGTAGTGTCAATTGTTGCATATAACAAATGATGTCGGTTGGTTGCATGGCATAATAACTCTACTATATATATGACAGTTAATGTTTCTATCTGAAGGGAACTTTTGCACACAAAGGAAAGGCAAGAAGAGACTTGCTCGATGCTTATTGCTACCTTAGGTTCTTCAGTAAGTTGTGAAATCCTATCGGCGGAAGGGTTCCAGCAAGGATTCTCTTCTCTTCCACCAACAATTTCTGAAGAACTGTTCAGGTTGGAACTAGATGATTGCGAGAGTAGTTCAAGCTCTCTGAGTGCAGAGATGAAAAAGGTACAGAAGGCCAGCATCAACTTTGACAATTCCCTGAGTCCTGCGCACACACTGCTCCAAATAATTTGTGTTGATCAGAAGGGGCTCCTTTATGACATGCTGAGAACACTGAAGGACTGCAGCATTAAGGTACCTTAAGATATATATGCAGCTAATGATATATTTTGGCTTGTAATCCTCACGCCATGCAAAATTCAGGCTGTGTGAAAAAATAGTACCAGGAGTAGATATTCTGAATATCTGAAGATACTGACAATCAGATAGTTAAATAAGATTTTTTCCAGCAAGACGTTTCAAAAATATATATTGCTTAATCCTCCTTTTCTTTTACGACGATTAGATTAGTGTCCTCTCTTTTACTCTCACCGTGGTTACCCATTGTATATTCTTGAAAGGCTACAAATTCACTGTTTCTAAAAAAAGTTAGCTATAGACTTGTATCAATGTGCCTAATGTTGAGTGTGTATTGTATTATATCATGATTCACTATTTTATTTTAGGTCAATTATGCACGGTTCTGGTCGGACAAGAAAGGTTTTCGAGAGGTGGATCTTTTTATCAAGCAAGCAGATGGCAAGAAGGTTATTGATCCTGAGAAACAGGATGCTCTTCGGTCTCGCATGAAGTCCGAGATGCTCCATCCTCTCAGGGTAATGATTGTCAACCGTGGCCCCGACACAGAACTCCTTGTTGCCAACCCCGTTGAACTATCTGGGAAGGGCCGGCCACGGGTATTCTATGATGCTACTTTGGCTCTGAAAGCGCTTGGAATCTGCATTTTCTCTGTAAGTGCTACAACCTAATTAGGAAGGTGCAAAATAAGTGTGAATGATGCTAGTGTTTACTGTTTCCCTTTCTGATTTCAGGCTGAAATTGGGAGACAGACAGCGTCGGAGCGTCAATGGGAAGTCTACCGTTTCCTACTGGAAGACAGCAAAGAATTCCCCCTATCAAACAGCCTAACTAATAGGAACCGTGTTGTCGATAGGGTACGGAAAACACTGATGGGCTGCTTCAACTGAAGACTCGATTTCTACCTCCATGTATCAGAAGCATTAGAAAGCATCCAATGTACCCGGTTAATTGCTTACTGAAGCTAAAGTTTGATAAATGATTGCTACAGTAGGTTAATGTATCCAGTTAATAAGCCTACTCCAGGGTGTCCAGTCTCAGCAGTAAATTGTCTTGCCACACTGGTCTCCATAGTGCCCACTATCTTGCAATCACCAGCCTCTGTTCATGTCATTGGACAATGATGTGGGTGTGCGACAATTTCTCAAGATCAATGGTGATGGAAAACCGCAGAAGGCTTCATTATGTTGCAGCCATTCAGGATTTCAGAGCTGGCAATATATGCCGAACAGACGAAGACATGACACTTGACAAAAGGCTTCCTGTTGATGTTCCCCAAAACAATGATGCTCCTTGGAGCTGCATCCTCTGAGCAGTGTTGTAAATGATCAGTGGGAAACAACAAATGAACGGCAGTGCACCTGCATTATCCCATTGCCAGGAAGGAAAGCAAGAAAGAAGAGGAAATGACATGTTTGGTAGGAGGTGCAATCATTGTGCTTAGTTTGGGTCAAGGGATTACTGGATGCTGACACAGATACTACTTCAATTGGATGTAGATTAATGCAGAATGTGTGCTATCTGCCTCACCTGCCTGTACCCTTTCCTGCCTTCTTGTATGATTGCTGCTTTGTTAATAGGTTATAGGCATGTCTCCTGATGTAGGGCTTAGCGCTTCCCTATCACAGTGCATGTTATTATATATATGAAAAGATGGCACTCTGTTGATGCAAAATATATGTACAAAGTTGTGAATTATCAAAGGAATGGTGTACTTATTGCTACCTTTTATGATTGATGTTTTGTCAATGGATTAGGCCTGTGTACTGATGTAGGGTTTTTTTAATCTATATGAAATGAGGAACTTTGTTTATGCAAAGCATATGTACAAAAGAATGTTGTACTTATTGCTACCTGGTATGTACACTGCACTGTACTTATACTTGAAACCATGATTGGCTTGGTCAGTGCCCGGTAGTCTCTGGTACAAAACAGTGATCAGCCACTGACAATTTCCTATCATGAATGATCAAGGCGGCAGCAAATGTATGGAAGATTGGATACGAACTCACTGGTGGATATCATCTATCTAGTTCCAGTGTGGTGGTGGCGATGGGAGAGTGACTTGTGCGGCCGATGGTTTTGAGATGGTGACGTCTGAACCTGAAGCTTTTGTGCATTATTGCCGTTTGTCTGTAAAGTGCAACTTGCCCCACTTGCGGAGGACTGATACAGTTTGATGATTTTGTTTGAGCCGTCCTCTTTCCGTAGAGGCCGGACGGCTCGATGATATAAATATAAATATACTATGATTGGGATTAAGGAACCTGTCAATGCGATTAGTGTATGATAAAACCTCTTAAGTTATGTGACTCGTACTATCAGTTGCTCGTAGAAGCAACAGCAAGTTAGTAAATTGACCAAGTGGTCATTCGCCTCCCTCCAAAGTGACTTGTACTGAATTAATTTTTTTCTCAGCCGGTTTTGAGATATTTCTGCTGATGATTTGTCTTGCTATTAATTACTCCATCGGTTTCACAGTATCTGTCATGACACATACCTAGGAGACAAAAAGGTGGAGTCACGAGTGCCTGGTTCCTGGAATTGGATTATTCTTGGTTCCATTACATGGACGTACTACTGATACTAGTATACTACCAACTCTAGAAAAGGGATTTTTTTTCCCATGGTGTTTGATTTAGATGGGACTGAAGAAGTACTTTTAGGAGCTTTTCCTTTCCTTCTAAATTTGAATGGCAATAAACATGAGGTTACAGCTTATGTCCGATGCATGCCAGAGCTCAACAGGTAGTCTGGTGCAGCCTTCCTATATGTTTCAGAATCCATTCAAGAACATAAATTCAACCTTGCTTGGTGTAATTTCCAACTTGCAGAAATAACCCAGATCCTTCTTGCCATCAATTTAAAATAAGAAAAGGATCGAATTTGCATACTTACTAGGGACTGGATACAAAATTTAGAAGGCTAGGTAATGGACAAGGAGGTTCTGTAAGTTACAATATGGTCTACCACAATTCAAGAAGGAAATATTCGTCATGGACAGCTTAACCAAAACAAAGAATTGAAAAATACAGTAACCACTGGCTAACTCATGTGGTGTTACTGTGTTACCCCACACTAAACTGCAAATATATACTATTCAAAGAGTTATGTGTTCTCGACCCCTTAAGAGAACAGAGTTATCTTGCGCTAAAAAAAAAGAGAAGAAACAACATAAAAAGAAAGAAAGAAATTACGTTTTGTTAAGCTGCATATTTTCTGTACCACTATGTATATTCAGCAATATAGAAAGGTCCATCCACAATATGTAACCATTGCAAATAAAATACATGAGAGGGTAAAGCTTCCGAATGCAGAAAATGGTGCATCATAAATATTTGATACAAATGGATGACAAGTTGCAGCCTGAATACACTTGCCTGAGGTAATGGAAATAAAAAGAATTTCATACATACATAATGTATTCTCTCAAATTTAGCCCACATGAGAATTTACCAAAGTGACCTCCATAATTAGCAACTGGATTAACTGACTAGGTTCATTCATATAACTGAACATTAACCATTGGAGGTTTCCTGACAAATTCTCTATGGCTAATGTTCAAAGCCAGAAATAGACATGCACCAGAACAACAACAGATACTGAAGTACAAATAGGAGTAAGTACATATCCAACCTTGTGCCACAAAACAAGAAGATTAGGTGCATATACAACAACTGATTTTTATGAGGGCGTTGTCTCTATAGGAGTAGAGATAGAGAATAGAGAAGAGATAGAGATAGACTGGAGTCACACATAAAAAATTCTTCAACTTCTTCCCTTAAGCACTCGGAACTTACAACGGCTGACGAATAGTGAAGTTGTGTAGCGTTAACCTGGTCTAAACTACAGACATGTCAGAGAGTGAACTATCCTGTTATCTACCCCTTAAGAAAAAGAAGTTATCTTCCCATTAAAAGATAGAAATATGTACTCTAGGTCTGTTCAGCTGCATAATGATTGACACCAAGCAGAATTCTTTACCCTCTCTGCACATTACCAATATAAAATGACAACAGAGCAAAAGAGTAACAATTTCAAATAAAATAGAACAACAAGAGAGTAATACTTATAAGTGCAGAAAAATAGAGAAAAAGGTAACTATTTAATTAACATGAATTGCATACTAAAGACAATTGCTTGAAATAACTAGAAATAGAAATACTTCCAAAAATTGATAACATATTATCTCAAATTTACCCCACATGAGAGCTGACAAAGTGACCTCAATAATTACCCATAGAGGGTTCATTACAAATTCTCTATGGCTAGCCATCATTGTTCAAAGCCACAAAACAGCACATATCCGAACACAAACTGATAGGAAGGCCACACTGAAGTAACCATAGAAGCTAAGACGTATCCAAGCCTGTTCCACAAAACAAGAAGATTAGGCCCATACCCAACAACTGGTTTGATGTTGTACTGCCACGCCAAGTGCATGAAGCTGCAGCGACTTTTAGTGACCCTGTGACGACCATTCCTCGAAACAGGGAACATAGAGTGCACCATCCACAAAATCTGATCTAGAACTGCTGATAACACTGACTTTCTGATTATCCATATCGTACGACATTGTCATGTCCTCTCCATCGTTAAGGAAAACCAAATTACAATCCGGATGAATCGCAAACATCGTATATGAGTGATCATCTTCATCAAGTCGCCTCCCGAATATTTCTGAAACATTAACAGTATGCTTTAGGGTCCACTTCCCAGTTCGATAGTCCTCAAGAACCCACACACAGAGTTTGCAATCCTTATCATTATCTATCTGCCAGGCATACAAACGTCCCTGAGACTGCCCAATCGAAGTATAACTGTTGACATCAGGCGTGTCGTCTGGCATCTCAATTTCCCCCCAAACCTTCCCCTCCATGTCCACTGTGGCTATTGTACCATGATGGGTAGCCAAATGCATAGTGCCATTGAGCAAAACACACTCCGGTTTACCGACCAGGACAGTTTTGCAACCCAACTCGTTCTCCACGGAAGTCCACCGCCGAGTTTCAGATGAGAAGATGGCCGCTTGTGCAAACTCGCCGAAACAGTTTGTCAGGGGCGCAAACACCACACAGCGGGATGGATTGGCCGCGTCGAAGGCCAGGAAGAATTCGTATGTGCCGTCATAAATCACAGGAACGCCGTCCACGGGATCCGGTAACACGATGAGGGTTAACACGATCCACTGCCCAGTCGCAGGATTGCACACAGCATACCCGTACTTCTTCTTGTTTCTCCCTTTGTAGGATTTCCAGTACTTGCAAAGGAGAAGGCCGCCACAGGATTGTTCGACCTCGACGCGTTGGTACCTCCCGCGCAGGAAAGGGAGCGAAGGGTCTACCATTGGGGTGCCCTTCCCGGACAGATTGCGGAAGCTGAGGCCGGTCTTGCTCTTGTTGAAGAAGAAGCCGGACAAGGTCTGCGGACACCTCTTGCGGATCTTGGGGTCGGAGCAGAGGGCCAGCCACGGCTTGGACACGCACTTGAAGCGGCAGAGCGACTTGTAGGGCACGCGCGACAGGATCTCCACCAGGGCGGCGTCGGGGAGGCCGGCCGTCGCCGTGGGCTGCTGCTCCTGCTTATGCTTCTTCATCTACAGACGCAAGATGCGACTCATTTCGGTTCCCTTTTTTGTTGGATTCGAGATCAGAGGAAGAAAGAAAGAGGAGGGGAACGAACCTGAAGCGAATCATCGGTGGCGGGGGGCGGCGGCGGCGGATGGGGCGGAGCGTCCTCGTCTCGGCCAAGGCGGCCGCTCGCCGGCGGACGGCCCTGCGCCGTGCAGCCATGCTCGCCTCCTCCTCCTGGCCGCATCGCTTCCTCGGCTCGGGACCCTTGGTTGGACCTTCGCCGCCGCTGTTCGCCGGAACTCTAGGGTTTTTAGAAGAAAGAAGTCCACATAACCCCCTATCTTTCACGTTTGGGACGCTAGCCCCCCTATCTTTAAAACGGGGCAAATCACCCCCTAAGTTTCTTAAACCGGGCAAATTACCCCCTGAAGCTAATGGGCTGTTTTGTTTAGCGGTTTTCGCCACGGTGGCAGATGACCTGGACGCGTCGCACCTGGTTGGTCGAGCCGCACCTGGTTGGTCGAGCCGCACCTGGTCGGCACCTGGTGTTAAGGCCGCGCGCACCTGGTCGAGGCGCCGTCTGTCCGCACCTGGTCGAGGCGCAGTCTGTCGGCGCCGCCTGGCCGCGCCGACGACGACGCCGCTCTCCTCTTCGCTCCCGACGACGGCCACGGCCACGAGGTAAGTTCTTCACCGCTGCCTGCTGCCTGCTCCCTCCACCCTCTCCGCTCTTCGACACATCCGCGTCCTCAGCCTCCCCTGATCTCCACCGCAGCGCGACGGTTGTTCGTCGACGATCGACGGCGCGACGGCGGTCACGGGGACGATCGGCGGCTGAAATTGTTCCTGGACTACGGCGCGGACGAGCAGGTAGGTTGCCCGAACCTTTGATATGCCTCCAGCACTCTACCCTGTCCGACCGAATAGACCTAAAAGAAGGATCTTTTGATCGTAATTGCGGTTTGGATTCGATGATTTGGAGTGTTTAGGTCGTAGGAACGTAGACTAGATTGTACTTCTACCATTTTAGGTTGTTTTTAGTTCGATTTGTAGGATTGCGACTGTGAAAGAAAAGGTTTTTGATAGTCATATTTGAAAATTCAGTTATCTTGCTAAAATTTACATTTTGTGTTCCTTTTCTGTAGGATGGATGATTTGTCTGTTCGATTCCATTACCATGGGAGAATGTTATGGTCAGATACAGAGAAGCAGTGGGAGTACATTGGGGGAAGGAGTGGCTGTTCAGCCGTGCCCGTTGCAAACCTGTCCATAACAGAGTTGAAGAGGCATTTGGCTGATCATGTAATGATCACAGATGAGGATTTGCATGAAACCACACTCACTTGGAGACTAGTTGAACCCGAGCGAAATTTTAGTTGCATGTGTAGTCTTGTTGATAACACAAATGTCAAGAGTATGGTTCGACATGTGACAAGAGTAGCAGATGGTTTTGTTGAGATCTTTGCAAGAATGCCAGAACAAGTTGAGCAGGAGCAGCAAGAAGGGGAGCAATCTGAGCAGGAGCAGCAAGAAGGGGAGCAATCTGAGCAGGAGCAGCAAGAAGGGGAGCAATCTGAGCATGTGCAGCTAGAATGGCATCAAGTTGAGAAGGAGCAGCAAGAAGGGGAGCAATCTGAGCATGTGCAGCTAGAATGGCATCAAGTTGAGCAGGAGCAGCAAGAAGGGGAGCAATTTGAGCATGTGCAGCTAGATTGGCATCAAGTTGAGCAGGAGCATCAAGAAGGGGAGCAAATTGAGCATATGCAGCTAGAATGGCATCAAGTTGAGCAGGAGAAGCAAGAAGGGGAGCAATTTGAGCATGTGCAGCAAGAAGTAGAGCAGGATCATCATGAACCAAGGAAATTGCCAGTTGTGAGGGCAGCAATGCATGTACAGGACAAAGTCAAGGGACTCCAGGTTGTCAATGCATATGAAGGAGAAGATGGTGAAGACAGTTCAGACAGTGACTATCATTATGAATTAGACAGTGAGGATAGCAGTGGTGAAGATGAGGAGGCTGCTTGTTACAGAAAACAAGCAGAAGAGCTGAGGAAGAGAGTGAAGAACAAAATGCTTGGACAGGAAGAGGTGAAAGGAACCAAAGTGCCTGAAGAATTCATTGTCCCAGAAAATCCTAAAGAGGAGCAACAAGATGGAAGTGATTGCTTTGACACTGAAGATGAATTATCCTATGATGAAGACAGTGATGGAAATGTGAGAACAAGAAAGACAAAACATAGAGTCTATGATGAGAATGCAGAGGTGCAAGAGTTTGAGGATGGGCAAGCTTTCCATGATAGCAGACAATTCAAACAAGCATTAGTCAATTATGGACTAAAAAATTTCAAACACATCATATTTCCCAAGGATGAGAAGACAAGGGTTTTGGGCAGATGCAGTTGGCTTGGTTGCCCTTGGAGCATATATGGCTCACTAGTACCCAACAGGTCACCATGGTTTACAGTCAGCAGGTACAACAATGTGCATCATTGTGTACCAAGGAGGAACAATAGGTTGGTTACTAGTACAATAATAGTACAGAAATATTTTAGGGAGATCCAGGATAATCCTGGTTGGAGGATTGAGAAGATGCAGGAGGCTGTGCTAGAAGATTTATGTGCTGATGTTAGTGCATCAAAATGCAAAAGAGCTAAAAAGATTGTGATGGAGAGGATTGTTGATGGAACAAATGGAGAATATGCTAGAGCTTATGACTACCACATGGAATTGGTCAGAAGCAATCCAGGAAGCACAGTGGTTGTCACCTTAAATCCTGAAGTAACTGACAAGCCTGTATTTGAGAGGATGTATGTTTGCCTAGAAGGTTGCAAGAGAGGTTTTCTAGCTGGCTGTAGGAGAGTTGTTGGTCTTGATGGGTGCTTCCTCAAAGGGACAGTTAAAGGACAGATTTTGTGTGCAATTGGCAGGGATCCAAACAACCAGATGTACCCAATTGCATGGGCTACAGTAGAAGGGGAAAATCATGACAGCTGGTACTGGTTTTTGTCATTACTTCAGAAGGACATACAGATCAACAACCAAGGTGATGGATGGGTTATCATATCTGATCAGCAGAAGGGGCTTATCAAGGCAGTCAATGAGATAATTCCTGAGGCAGAACACAGAATGTGTGCAAGGCATATATATGCAAATTGGAAAAAGGAGCACAGAGACAAAGCTTTTCAAAAGCTATTTTGGGCTTGTGCTAAATCAAGTGACAAGATTCAGTTCAACTACAGTAGAGCTAAGCTAGCACAGAAAACAGCAGAAGGTGCAAGAGATATGATGAAGACAGCTCCTGAACATTGGTGTAGAGCCCATTTTAGGCTTGGCTCCTTTTGTGATTCTGTGGAGAACAATCTTTGTGAGTCATTTAACAATGCAATCATGAGAGCGAGATTTTATCCAGTAATTACTTCTATGGAGATCATTAGGAGGAAGGTGATGGCTAGAATATCAGAGAACAAGGCAAAGTCAGAGAATTGGCCTGGTACAATATGCCCCAATATTTTCAAGAAACTGAAGTTGAATATTAAACGGTCAAATATTTGCAATGTCTTGTACAATGGAGATGAAGGATTTGAGGTTATGGAAGGGACTTGGAGAAGGTTCACTGTGAACTTGGAGAGATTCACATGCAGCTGCAGATATTGGGATCTCTCTGGCTTGCCTTGTTGCCATGCTATCAGTGCTATTTACACAGTGAAAAAAGAATTGGATGACTTCATTGCACCTTGTTACAGGATTGATGTGTATGACCAGGTATATAGCCATGTCTTGCAACCAGTAGAGGGGAAAGAGAGCTGGCCAATAGCTCCAAATCCTAGGCCTTTTCCACCCAAGAAAAAGAAAATGCCTGGTAGGCCAAAGGTAGAGAGAAGAAGGGAAGAGCAAGAAAAACCAAAGGGCAACAAGTTATCAAGAAAGGGTGTCAGGGGCAAATGCTCATCATGTGGAGGGGGAGACCATAACAAAAGAAAGTGCACAAGTAATCCTGATGTTGTGAGGGAACATGCCCACCAGAAGAAACAAGCAAAGAGTGCTAGGAAAAAGCAACAAAAAACAGCAGCTAAGGTTATATTCATTTTATCTTCTTATATTCATTTCCTGCTATTACTTTCCTACTTATTATTTGACTCCTAAAATGTTTGATATAGGAGTCTACTTCTACTGCCCAGCAACAACCCCAGCAGCAGCAAGAGAAACATGTGCCCTACTTTGACAAGAGACCTAGGAAGAAAGCACCTGTCCAACCCCAAGCACCAGCCCAGCAGCAAGCACCTGCCCAGCCCCCTGCACCTGCCCATAGGCCATTTGTCCCACCCAAGAAAAAGCAAAAGAATTCATGTGATGCAACAGGACAGTCAAGTTCTCAACCCTGTAGTCAACCAGCCAGTCAATCTTCTTCTAGACAGTCAAGAAGAGAGACCATTCCTATGTCCAAGGTTGTGACAGAACAAGTGCCAACATATGGTAGGATGCACTGGTTGTTAGGCAAAAAGAAAAATCAAGGTGGAGATGGACAAGACAAGTAAACTGACAGTGCCAATTTTGTTTCAGTTTTGTGTAACAGTTGAGTGTGTTTGTGTGAAATGGAGGATGCACTTTCTGTTTGTGTTGAATTCTGTAACAATTTAGTACAATGCACTGGTTCAAACTGTGACCATCATTTCACATATATTCACACCAAAAGCTTACATAGTTGCTCTCTGACCAACTTACATTGATCTGATTTCCAAAATACAGAGTTCATCTCTGTCCAACAGTGCTAACTGGACTAACTCCTACTACATTGCACAATCCATCTACAACTAACAACCATCTACAAAAGGGGCCATCTTCTGCCCATCATCAACTTCTGCCCATCTTCTTATTCTTCTCGGCAATTACATCCCTGCACCCCTGTGCACAGGAATATGCTTCTTCCCTGCAATCCATGATGCCGGCACACCAACACGACGTGGCTGATTTCGAGCTTTCAAGATCATTTCGGACAGTTCCTGCTTCGGAATGTACCTCACTCCCACACCCACAACTCCGACGTACTTCGTCAATCTAATCGCCTCCGACATGGGCTCTGAGGAGTACCTGGCTTCTGATGCGGCCGATCTGAAGCTCTTCATTGTACCAGCATCGATCTCCAACAGTCCCTGCAAACAATTGTCATCCCACTTGAATACGATCTCGGTACCTCTGCGCATGCACTCCACCCCCAGACGGCGGAGATCAAGCACTGACTTTGGCTCAAAGAGCTCATCAATGCGCTCCGCCCCCGCAAAATCAAGCAACGCCGCCGCCGCTTCGTCAACCTCCCGAACTGCTTTCGTCGCCGCCTGCAGAATCCACCTCCCCTCGATATCCATCGCCGCGAACTAGGGTTTGGTATAGGGGGAAATGGTGGAGAAGTGAGGTGGGGAACTAGGGTTTCGCACCAATCGCCGGCCGGATTTCGTAGCAATCGTGGCGGATGTAGAGGCGACGGAAGAGGCGACGGATTTGGGGAAGAAGGGAGAAGCGGAGAAGTCGAAGCCGACGGGGAGAAATGGGGATAAATGGGAGACAGAAAGATAGGGGGGTTATTTGTACCCGACGTGTCCAAACCGCTTCCACCCTGGCTAAAACCACTTGCCACCGTGGCGAAAACCGCTAACCAAAATAGCCCATTAGCTTCAGGGGGGTAATTTGCCCGGTTTAAGAAACTTAGGGGGGTGATTTGCCCCGTTTTAAAGATAGGGGGGGTTAGCGTCCGAAACGTGAAAGATAGGGGGGTTATGTGGACTTCTTTCTTTTTAGAAGGAGAATGGAGCAGCGGCGGCGGTTTTATTTCGGAATGTGATCCCGATGGAAGTGGAATGGGTGCCTCCTCGATACTCTAGAAAAAATAATATAGTTAATTGCACAAAATAATTTCTTTGGATATTCGCGAGTTTTATATTCACGAAAAATGAAAAATCACTTTTTTTTCTTCCAAAATGGTCTATCCCGGTTTCTGCGTCAGGACGACATAGCCCAACTTTTATTATGAATCTTAGAATCAAATGTTTATACAATTCAAAGATCACACAACGTGGCTACAGGAATGCACAACATAAAGGGAGAATAAGTTCAATTTCTAGAGTAAATTGTTTCGTTTCTAGGGTTTCACGCCGCTCTCGCGACGCGCGACTCCTAGGGCCAGTGGGATAGTGATCTCGATCGCTGTTCCTATTCTACTTGCCAATTCTCTCCAGATCCCTGCTCTCCGCAATCCGTTCGTGCTAGTTCGTCCCTCTTGCATCTCGGTTCGGGGCGATCAAGGGGTTCTCTTGCAGAACTACCCGCCCTTGGTCGAGATCGTGGGAGATCGGATTGGGACGGTGATGGCGGGTCAGGGGAAGGAAGTGGTGAAGAAAGCTGCGTCGAAGTTGGCCTCGAATCAGGGTGCGGGTGGTGCCTCGACGGAACCGCGCGATCCGAACACGGAAAGGCGGCGGCGACGAAGGAAGGGGGTACCGTAGGAGGTACCCCAGGTTCAGGTGACGAAGTGGAAGACCTGATGGCGAATTTGCGCCTAACTGCTGTCGAATCGACGGCGGTGGTCATTGATGACCAGGACGAGCTCGATCTGGTGGATCCTGATCGCGCTTTTGTGGGCAAGGTACTAGCTCCCAATGTCCTCCACATTCAGACTATCTCCGCGGCCATGAGGCCGGCGTGGGTAATCCGAAGGGACTGATCCTTAACCCGGCGGGTGATAATTTGTTCACTGCTGAGTTTGGATCAAAATCTGACAGAGATCATATTATGGATGGGTCTCCATGGAAAGTTGGCAAGCATGCCGTGCTGTTGAAAATGTATGATGCAGATATTCAGCCGCCACAGGTCTTGTTCGACCGTCTGGCCATCTGGGCAAGGATAGTCGACCTCCCACCTTGTCTGATGAGAGAGGTGAGGGGTTTTGAAATTGCTAAACCTATTGGCAACGTCAAGAAGGTTGAAGCTGATGCTCTTGGTCGCTGCTGGGGAGCTTACATGCGCTTGAGGGTGGAGATTTCAGTCAATGATCCTCTGGTGCGTGTTGTGTCAGTTTTCTCTAGTCGGCTTCAGACGACAGAGACTTATGAGGTGCAGTATGAGCGCCTCCCGTTCTATTGCTTCTCCTGTGGGCTGCTTGGCCACTCCTACTTGGTCTGCCCCAATCCCGCAGAGAGAGATAACAATGGAGATCTGCCCTACCCTGCGTTGAAACTATATGTGGACGAGATCATGAAGAAAGCAAGAGGGTCAAAATCTGCCAACACCTCTAGCTCTACAGGTGGTCACACCGTACCTGAAGCCAGGAGCTCAGTGGGTGGTTCATCAACTCGGGGAGGTCTGGGGCGTGGCAAGGCTACAACGTCCATGCATTCCTAGCCGGGGGAAGAAGGAGAGGTCTCTTACCCGCTCAACTGCTCAAGGGTGGCCGTGGACGTGGCAGGGGTCGCGCGTCTCGCGGGCGAGGCAAGGCACATGTTGAAACCTCTGGGAAGGACCTGTCCGCGGCCAAGCCTTCCAAGCAAACTATTGCGGGACAGAAACGCAAGACTACGGAAGCACATAAATCTCTGCAGCTGTCAATTGAAGCATCACCATCGGTGGAGGAACCCCTTGCTTTAGTGGTGGCTGATCAGCGCGTAGTGCCTGATGCCAATGAGGATGATGTGCTCAGTTCTGATTCGAACAAGAAGCCACGTACAACACCTACTCGATCGGCGGATCCGGCGGCGACTGCAGAGCAGTCCCGCCCAACGCAATGAGTCTTCTATGTTGGAACTGTCGCGGCCTAGGGTCTGACGCGACGGTTGGTGAGCTTTGCTGGCTGGTGAAGCATTTCAGACCTGCGATCATGTTCTTGTCTGAGACAAAGATGTGGGAGAGCAAAGCAAGAGGATTCATGTGGTCCCTGGGATACACAGGTTCTTTCACAGTCAGTTGCAAGGGTCGCAGTGGCGGCCTTGCGCTCTTTTGGAAGCAGCCATATTCTGTATCTGTCCAAGGTATTAACCCCCATTGTATTGATGTGACGGTAAAACAGGAAGACAATGCAGCATGGCATGCTACCTTCGTATATGGTGAGCCGAAGTGGGAGCTGAGGCACATCTTCTGGGATCTCCTACGTCGACTCCGACGGGGTGGAGATGATGCATGGATTTGCTGTGGGGATTTTAACGAAGTGCTATGCCATGATGAGCACTTTGGATCTCGTGAGAGGTCTAACTCCCAGATGGAATTGTTCCGAAATTGTCTACATGACTGCAACCTATCTGACATGGGGTTCTCTTGACCCAAGTTCACGTGGTCTAACAAGCAGGACGCCCAGAGCAACGTCCGCGTGCGACTGGATCGCGCGGTTTCAAACGGGGCCTTGTTGAGAACGTGATTACCACATTGTCAGACCACTATGCGATTGTAATCGCCTTCGACATCAGCTGTGGGATGCAGCATCGTCCGCCGGTGCAGCATAGCTTCAAATATGAGGCCATGTGGAGACGGGCCGAGGAGTACACTGCCACTGTGGAAAAGGCCTGGAAGGAATCTGCTAATGGGCCGGATGCATTACAGTCCACTTGGGCCTCTCTCGTTCAAACCGCGAGTTCCCTCCAAAAATGGAGCAGGGACACCTTTGGCAATGTCAGACGCCAAATTCTGCGATTTTTTTTGATAAAGGGAATATATTAATATCGAAGAGATACCGATTACACCCAGCCTCTTGACCAACAAGATGTCAAAAGACATACAGGATGCACACAACCAAGAAAAATATAAAAAAGAGAGAAAATAAAACAAAGACCCCGTCGAAGTGAAGTGATGAACACTCGCAACAGCAACACTCTAACCAACACCAAAATACAACACCCGGATCGCAAATAGGTTCTCCAAAACAATGTCTTCAGCAAGGCCATTGCCAGGTACAACCAATGAAGGCCAGACCTTGGGTTTTCACCCTGAAGAAAGACCGTGATTCCAAAACAATGCCTTCAGCAAGGCCATTGTCAGATACAACCAATGAAGGCCAGACCTTGAGCTTTCACCCTGAACATCACGACTCGGTATTTAGTACCACCAGAATGCTGACCAACTGTGTTGCCGCCCCCTCTTGCCAAGGCCGCTGCTGCAAGTTCCCAACATCCGACACACAGAAACCTGTTCCTAGAGTCTTCATCGCAACCAAACCTCCTCTCCACCAGCACAAGCTCCGATCACAGCCACCATGACTTTCTTCGCTACTGTCAATATCATGGAAATCTATTTTAGACATATCACATGACCACGACAAGACAGCGAAGCTTCGCGCCTCGCACTCATGAAGCATCTCTGGCCATAGATGAGATCGTGCACGACCGGATCAATTCCGATCTAGATATCCAAAGACGCCATGCGCCAACCGCAGAGATCTCAGATGGAAAGCCCGGAACACGTCGGCATCTAGATCATGGAGAAGCACATGTAGCAGATCGATTGTTTGGAACTCGAAGACCAGTAGGGCCGACCGCCAGACGCCCTCCCCGGCGGAAGAGGAGGCCGCCACCAGACACAGACCCATCGACGAGTCGTCCCCCGCCACCCCAACCGAAGCAGGCTCGTGCCGCCGAAGACGCCGGATCCGCAGCCATCGGGGTCACCCCCGCCGCCAGCCGCATCGCCGCAGGTAGCCACGCCTCCGCCGGAGCAGATGCGCCGCCGCGCCCCAAGCCCAGCGCGGCGCCCAGGCCGGCGCCCTCGGCCCGCGCCAAGAGGACCGTGCGAGGGAGCGGAGAGCCCCACCGCCGCCAGCGCCCGGCCTTCGGCCGGCGACGCCGTTCGGCGGCGGCGGGGAGAGGAAGGGGGGAGGGGGGCCGAGGCGAGGGAGGAGCAGGGAGCCGCCACCGTCGCCCGCGGGGATGAGCGGGGCGGTCTAGGGTTAGGCAATTCTGCGACTTGAGCGCCGCATCCGTGCCCTCAGGGATGCGCCGTTTTGTGCAGACACTCTTGCCCAAGAGAAGAGAGCCGAGCGGTAGCTGTGTGAGCTTTTTGAACAAGAGGAAATTATGGTCAAGCAAAGGGCCCGAATAGACCGGCTTCGCGAAGGTGATCGCAATACTGTGTTCTTCCACGCCCGAGCATCGGCAAACAGAAAGACTAACCGCATTGATGTGTTGGTGCGGGAGGATGGCTCCCAGTGCGAGGATCAACAGGGAATCAAGGAGATGGTCCACTCCTTCTATGAGAAGCTCTTCTCGTCGGAAGCTTCTCTGTCGATGGATGCCACCATTGACTCCATTCCTGTTAAAGTGGATGCCCAAATGAATGACAGTCTGTGTGCCCATATACCAATGAGGAGATCCGTGCTGCTCTCTTTCAGATGGGACCCACCAAGGCACCGGGTCCCGATGGGTTTCCAGCGTTATTCTACCAAACACATTGGGAACTAATCCAGACAGAGGTGTGTGATTCTATAAGGAGCTTCTTGGCAGGGAATACGATACCGGAAGGCTTTTGTGACTCAGTTATTATGCTAATCCCCAAGGTATCTAAGGCCAAACATGTGTCCAAATTTCGTCCTATCAGTCTTTGCAACGTTCTTTACAAAATTGCTTCCAAAGTTCTTGCTAATTGACTGAAGGTACTGCTTCCCGGTGTCATCTCGGAATTTCAGAGTGCTTTTGTTCCGGAAAGACTAATTACTGATAGCGCTGTCATTACTTTTGAATGCCTACACTCTGTTCGCAAACAAAAGAGTAAGAGTCCTTTCTTTGCTCTCAAAATTGACATGATGAAAGCTTATGACCATATTGAGTGGGCTTACCTTCATGGATATCTCTCCAAATTGGGGTTTTCTCCTAGCTGGATCTCCTCTGTCATGAGGTGTGTGACTACAGCTAGATACGCAGTTAAGGTCAATGGGGAACTAACCCAAACAGTGGTACCCTCTCGTGGCATTCGTCAGGGTGATCCGACCAGTCTGTACTTATTCCTTCTATCCACAGAAGGGCTGTCGTGTTTATTGCAGAAGAAAGAGGGTCTTGGTGAGCTACAAGGTTTACGTAATGGCAGACAAGGCCCCCCTATATCTCATTTGCTCTTCGCAGACGACATCATTTTCTTTGCTCGAAGTGATCGGAGTGTGTGTGCTCTTAAGGATGCACTGAATACTTATTGTGAAGCATCAGGTCAAAAGATCAACCTACAGAAATCCTCGGTTTTCTTTGGGAGTAAATGTCTGGATGCAGTTAAGCAGCAGGTCAAAGCAATACTGGAGATCAGTAATGAGGTGTTGCAAGGTACATATCTGGGTATGCCTACTGAGATTTCTCGGGCAGTGGCATCTTCATTCAAGTTCCTGTCGGACCGTACCTGGAGGAGCTTCGCGAACTGGACTGACAGGCCTATGTCCAGAGCTGGTAAAGAGGCGTTATTGAAGTCAGTAACCCAATCTATACCTAACTATATCATGAGTTGTTTCCAGGTGCCTATCGGTATCTGCAAGCAAATGAAAAGAAGTATAGCCAACTACTGGTTGGGGTTTGAAGATGGACGACAAAAAATGCATTGGCGTTCATGGTCGTGGCTGTCTACCCCAAAAGCTCTTGGTGGCATGGGCTTCAAGGATTTCGTCCTGTTTAACCAAGCAATGCTTGGGAAACAATGTTGGCGCTTGCTAACCGAGCCAACATCGCTCTGTGCTCGGGTCCTCAAGGAAAGGTATTATCCTGATACTGACTTCTTTTTGACGAAAGCAGACATCGCTGCATTCTTTTTGATTAGAAGAAGGCGAACAAAGTATAAAGGTTTACAAGGACTTATTTACAGCTAGCAAAGCTAGTGAAAGAGAAGTGAACAACTAATCAGGTTCACGGGGTCTATGCACCAGAACATCAAGCCCAGATCGACCGGCATGATGCCAAACAGCAGCTTCATCTACCAGCTTACTGAAAACTTCAAACGGCGTTGCAGAGAGATTACTGAAAGTTCGGTTGTTCCGCTCCTTCCAAATGGACCAGCAAACCAGGTTCAGCACTGCGTTAAGCGAGCGAGCAGTGTTCTTCGGCTTCCCGGCTACCTGATCGAACCACCAACGACTTAGCTCTGTAGCGTCATCGGTCTTGGGGTTCAGGGTTATCTGAAGCTTGGCTTGCACCAGGTCCCAAACTTGTCGGGAGAATGGGCAAAGCATGAAGAGGTGCAGGCCCGACTCATTGAACAAACGGCAAAGTCTGCAGATTGGGTCACACATCCAGCCTCGCTTAGCCATATTGTCAGCTGTGAGACATCGGTTCAAAGACGCTAACCAACCGAAGAACTTGCACTTTAGAGGAGCAGAGGAGTTCCACACCGTTGAGGGCAACCAGGTTCGCGTGCGGCCTTCAAACTGAATCAGATAGGCCGACTGCACAGAGAACTCACCATTGGGCGTCCAACGCCACCTTTAGTGTCAGGGACTTGTTCATGCAAGACAACAGGTTGTCTGCGGAAAAACCCTGAGCTGCGTCTTTTACCTAGCGGTCAATCCTATTTGGAAGAGAGCTCCTCGTGAAAGGGCAAAGTGGGGAGTGGGCAATGGTGCCCATATTGACATCATGAAAGATCCCTGGATCCCCAAGGTGCAGCCTGGTACTTTCTCTACCGTTGAGCCTCTGCCAGAGAACGCCAAGGTTCAGGTTCTGATGAATGAGAATAATGATGCATGGGATATGGAAACTGTCAGGTTTTTCTTCTCTGAAGATTTGGCCAACATAATCCAGCAGATTCCTATCAGCAAACATGACAGTGAGGATTTTGCAGCGTGGCCACATGACAGATTTGGCATCTACTCTGTTAAATCAGCTTACTACCTTGCTAGATCAAAATCTTTCTTTTCTGAGAGGGGTGCTAAGAGTCAGGGGGGCAGCTCTGATCTGGGAACCCAGGAGAAGTGTTGGAAAGAGCTGTGGGCGATTAAGGCTCCAGAAAAGATGAAAATTAATGTCTTATGGCGAATGGCACACGACTGCTTGCCGACAGGAGTGCAATTGAAGCATCGTCACATCCCAGCTGATGATGGTTGTACTTTCTGTAACCGCCCTGAAAGTGTTGAACATTTGTTTCTCTTCTGCCCCTTTGCGGATGCAGTTTGGGAAGTGGTGAAGGAGGAGTTCCAGGTAAAACTGAAAAAGGGCTCCTTTTCGACCATGAAACGATGGATTTTCGACTTCATTGCCCGAGCGTCACCGATACAAACTACTGCTCTAGTGGTTACGTGTTGGCAGATCTGGGAAGCAAGGAATGATGCCCGGAATGGGTTGGGTTTCCTACATCCGATGAGAGTGGCCGGTAAGGTCTCGGCCTATGTTCAGAATATCAAGCAGCACTGCTTCAAACCTACAACTTCTACCAGGTGTGAGTCTACATCAGCCTCTCGGTGGACTCCGCCGCCTGAAGGTAAGGTTTGTGTAAATGTGGATGCGACTATCTTCCAACATGAACATCGGATGGGATGGGGTGCAGTTATTCGAGACCATAATGATGCCTTCAAGATGGCTTGCCGTGAAGGAATCGGTGGTGTCCTGTCCCCTGAGTTAGCCGAAGGTTTGGCTATCAGACAAGCTCTGCAGATCACGAAGGAGAATGGTTTTTCTGACATCATCCTTGTGTCGGACTGCCTCTCTATGATCCAAAGAATTCTTTCTCCTGTGATAGATCGATCTGGGGTGGGTTCGGTAGTGAGAGATATCAAGACTCTCGCTTCAGCTTTCACCTCCTGCATCTTCAAGCATTCGGGTTGGAGGACCAATGTCGCAGCACATATCTTAGGCTCTTAGCACGTACTAGTGTTCTTTCAGTCTGTAACTTTTTCTTTGATTTCGCTCCGGAGTGCATCCGGGCTGAACTTTGTATTAATGTGCCTTAATCAATAAAGCTGCGACGTTTGTATCAAAAAAAAAAGTGGCTACAGGAATCGACAAACGAGACACAGGAAACATAAACGCCCTATGCATTATGAGTATATAGGAATGTTGTTAACCACCCCGGTCCATATGACTCTATTGATCCACCGTCACAAGAAAGAAACACATTTGTAGCTAGTGCGTAGTCATGTGAATAATCTGCAAAAAAAGACACCTCTTGCTTAAAAAAAAAACAATATCATTTCGATAATACCAAATTGTCCAAAGAATAACACAGACACTCGTTTTATTCGTTTTATTACGTGCTTTCGTGTTCTTATTAATCTCATTCAACCATATCTACCAAATATATTATCAATATTAGTTGGCGGTGAATGTTAAAAGTAAAATGAACAACTCTCCAAATTGATTCAACGCAAGAACAACAAATAAACAAGTGCTCAACCAATTCCTCCAACCCAAATACACATTTGGTGCAACCAGCCCATATTGCCTTTTAGCCAAGTTATTATTTGTAAGTGGTTATATTTGTGGTTTCTGGCTACGCTCCTTCGCTCATCGCCCCGCAACCGGCACCAGGGGCATTCTCCTCCTATGTAACGATGATCATGTGGACATGATCAACATCAACATCGACACCCATTTCATCTCGGCGGACGTCACGATAAGGGCTTGCGGAACTTCTTTCAAGATCACGACTGTGTATGGCCCAACCATTGATGCGGATAAGCGGGCTTTCATGGATGAGGTTATTGCTGTTGCGCGCACTGACGACTCAAAATGGCTTATCCCGGGGGATTTTAATCTCATCTATCAAGCGACAAGAACAATGGCAACCTTAACCTTCGCCTAATGGGTCAGTTCAGGCGTGCGCTTAACACTAGCCAGCCCAAAGAATTGAAACGGCAAAACAGGAAGTACACTTGGAGCAATGAAAGGGATGACCCTACCTTGGTCAGACTGGATCGGGCTTTCTGCAATGCAAGCTGGGACCTTGCCTTTGGAAATCACACGTTAACTGCTCTGTCATCAAATCAACATCCTTCCGGTTTGAGAACTTTTGGACTAAGTGCCGGGATCCGCTGAAACTGTTGCTGCTACTTGGGCGGAGCCCACGACTCACACGCAGCCTGTGCACATCCTAAACCACAAGCTCAAGCTAACCGCTAAAAGATTGCGCTCATGGCGCAAGGGCTTGTTCTCCAACTACAAGCAGCAGCTAATCATGGCCTTTATTAGCTCCAGCCTTATCCTTTCCCCTCCTCTTCTGCTACAGTAGAGAAGGCGCAAGGAAGGCGACCAAGGTTTCTCCTCGCTCGGCCGGCGAGGCCGCCGGTTTCCTCACCCTTCGCTCGCCGCTCCGGCGACGGGTGGCGGGTGGGGAAACCCCGGTTCTCGTTCGGCTTGTAGATAGAGGTAGATGTAGGTTCGTGGGCGGCGCCGGCGTGGTGGGGGGGACGGCGTCGGGTCGAATAAGGTGCGCTGCAGCTTGCCCTCCATCTCGGCTTCGTCTTCGACGGAGTCGGAAAGCTGCTGGTGCGGTGTGCTCGCAGATCGTCGGATCTGGTGAGCTTGGGTGTCTTTGCCATGGCGGGCGAGGCGGATGTGCCGGCCATGGTGTGGACTTTTGTCCTCCAGCCTTGACTCCGCTCTGCCGATGCTCTCTCCGGCGTCGGTGGGAGGCTTGTGAGGGGTGTACAGGAGATGTTCTTCCAGCTGGCCGCGCTTTGGAGGTGGAGGTGCTGCCGGAGTGGATGATGGTGATGCTGGCTCTTCTCCTCTGCGCCGGCGTCCTTTGGGGCGACGTCGCGGGGCCGGCGTCTTTTGGTGCTCGGGGTTCCTCGGTTCCGTCGAGGCTCCGTCCCCTGCAAGCAACCAAGGAAGCGGCGGCTTCGGTTGCTCGTGTTGGGGTCCCGTTCCTCCGGCCCTGTCGTCGTGGTGCTGCTGTCTCCTCCTGCGGTAGCGCTGGGCTGGTGAGGAGGTGTGCTGTAGGTGGTTCGGTTCCGGCATCTCCGGCCGGCCGTGGTGGCGAGGGGAGATGTGGTTCTGATCTGGTGTTTTGGTGTCTGTGCTCTGGCGCTTCGTTTCTTCGTGGCTGCTCTGGCCGGCCGTGGAGGCGAGGGGTGCTGTATCTGGGAGGTGGAGCGCCGGAGCGGAGGGATGTGGAGGTTGCTGCTGCTGTAGGGGTTTGTGGTTTGCAGGTTGAAGACCTGGCCATCTCTGTTGAGGTGGAGCGGCGCTGGCCCCGGGTCTGGGGCGGCAGGAGCTCGGGGTGCGTCCCCGGCCGATGGACCTTCATCGTCTTTCGATCCAGCTCGTCGGAGCTGGTGTCTACTGCGGCTCATCAACGCCTTCAGGCAAGGAGTTCTTCCGTTTCCTGGATGGGTGATCCTGGCGGTGGTTTCCTTCGTCGTCTCCGACGGTGGTGGCCTCGCGTGCTAGGTGATCTTGAGGTTGAAGATGGAGTGCGTCAGCAGTGGTGTTCTCTGTATCTTCTCTGTTGTTTCTGTGCTTGTATCTGGCTATGTACTGGTTTCCTTAACGTATGAATACAAGTATTAAAATTCAAAAAAAAAAAAGCTAATCATGGCCTTGGACGTGATTCTTCAACTGGATATTGCCCAGGAAGCTAGATCTCTCTCTGATGATGAGAAAACTCTACGTGCAGCCCTAAAGTAGAGAGTCTTGGCGCTCGTTGTGCTTGATCACTCACGGAAGTGGCAGACCTCTAGGATCACCCTTCTCCGGGAAGGCGACGCAAACACAAAATTCTTCCATTTGAGAGTCTACTCTCGTCGCAAGAACACAGTTCAGAGACTTAAGAACAATGGTGGCTGGGCAGTCAGTCACGGCGAAAAGGAAAGCCTCATTCATGAGCACTTCACGAACGTTTTGGGGATCCCGCCGGTGCGCTCCCTGGATTTCAATTGGAACGCCATTAACCCTTTATTGAGGACCTCGACGATCTGGGGCTTCCTTTCTCGGTGACCGAAATCAAGAATGCCATTGATGATATGCCTGCTGACTGTCAACTTCCTGCGCTCTTGCTGGACAATCATCATGGATGACCTCATGAATGTCATCAACGCCTTCACTGAGATCATGATCAATAACTGTTGTGTTTGTGTCGAATATTATGTACGAGTTGGGTTATATTTGGACTTGGAGTTGTAATAGGTGTGGATAGGGTACGTTTAGTGTTGGAGTCGAACACATTGTATCCTAGGGCCTCCTATATAATGGGGGGCACCACACGTTGTAACCTATGGCGACTTGATAGCAGCAGACGCGCAAGGGGAGCCGGCGGCTTGTGCCGGCGACCAAGGCGGCCGGTGCAGCGGTATCATGGGGAGGAGCGCCCATAGTCATGCCCCGCAGATGTAGGTGAGTTCGCCGAACTGCGTTAACAAATCTCGGTGCCATTGTCTTGCTGTGATTGCTTGTTTCTCGATAAATCAACTGTGCGCCTATGACAGTAACAAGTGGTATCAGAGCAGGGTTCGAAAGCCGCGGTATGTTGATCTAGAGGAGTCGAGAAATAGATAAGTCGATGTGGACTCGCGGGCTACAATTCCGGCGAGTGTTTCCGTGAGTTCGACCGGGATCGGAAATTCTCGCGACAAAAGCAATCGGAAACAGCAGATCGATCGGTTCCGGCGGCGCTGGCGTAACTCGATGGAGCAACGTGTAGCTGTGTACGTGGGCTAATGGGCCAGCGGCGTACGACAGCACGAGAGGCTTGGCGACAGGCACGTGGTGCGTGCGGCAGGCGGATCGATCGAATACGAGATTTGTTTGGAAACAAAAGGAAACGAGTTCCAGGTGGAGACGTGGTCTTCACGGGCTCGGAGGGAGACTGGGGCGGCGAGCTCGGAGGGAGACTGGGGCGGCGAGGGCGGCGAGCTCCGAGGGGAATTGGGGCGGCGACCTCCGACGGGGATTGGGCGGCGAGCTCAGAGGCGACCTCGGACCGGCGGCGAGGGCGGCGAGCTCTGCCCCGGCCGTGCGTTGCTCCGCCCCGGCCGTCGCGGCCGCGCCTTGGCTCCGGCCGGCGGCCGCCATCGCGCCTTGGCTCCGCCCCGGCCGTCGCGGCCTCGCCTTGGCTCCGGCCGACGGCCCCGTCCGTGCGTTGGTCCGCCCCGGCCCTCGCGGCCGCGCCTTGGCTCTGGCACCGGCCCTCGCGGCCTCGCTTTGGCTCCGGCTGGCGGCCCCGTCGCGTTGCGCCTTGCTCCAGCGCGATAATTAGCTAGCCATTCCACCCCGTTCCACCCTGTCCGGCCGATTCGGCCGGACGGGTGTATTCCGCAATATTCGATTTTGAGGTACGACCTGGTTCCATTCCGCAACCGAACGCAAGAATCCTCCTCAGGAATGGAACAGTTCCTTCCGATTCCACAACCGAACACACCCTAATAGCAGGAGAAGTCGGCCGTAGGTAGTGAGCCGGCAAATCGATTCAGCGGAAGAAAAATCCATCAAGGGATACTACGACAGATTCCATCGGAAGGAGCCAGCTTGTTAGGCAATAATTTCGAGGCATTGGGAGTTGAGCCAAGCTAGGAGCAGCAGTGCGTGAAGCACAGGTAGAAGATCTCTTGCTACGTGCACACGGGTACATCAGCTCAGTTATTTTTTCACAGGTCAGCCGTATAGGAAAAATCATGGCACCGACGGGTACCAGGTTTGAAGTGCAAAAGTTCGACGGGACTGGAAACTTCGCATTATGGCAGACAAGGGTGAAAGATTTGTTGGCACAACAGGGATGCTTGAAGTCGTTGCGGGATAACAAGCCAGCTAAGATGGATGATGATGACTGGGAGGAGTTGCAGATGCAAGCAGCCGGAACCATACGGTTGTGTCTGGCGGACCAAGTCATGTATCATGTGATGGATGAAAATTCGCCGAAGAAGATTTGGGAGAAATTGGAGAGTCAATTTATGTCCAAGACTGCGATGACCAAGGTGTATCTGAAGCAGAAGTTATACAGGTTGAAGATGCAGGAGGGGTCGGATCTTGTGGAGCACATGAATGCCTTTAATCAGGTTGTCACGGATCTAGCACGTCTGAGTGTGAAGATTGACGAAGAGGATAGGGTGATTCTTCTTTTATGTTCGTTGCCACCGTCGTATGAGCATTTGATCACTACGATGACGTATGGCAAGGAGACCGTTAAGCTTGAGGATGTCATTGCGGCGTTATTGTCCTATGATATGAGGAAGAAGAACAACGCAGAGGAAGTCGCTCATAGTGAAGGTTTGCTGGTCAATGGTAGGAAGAACAAGAAAAAGAAGAAGGTGCAATTTCACAAGTGTAAGCTGTGGGGACATATGAAAAAGGACTGTCCAAATCTCAATGGTGGGTCAAGTGCTAACATGGCAGCTGATGGTGATGACTCGGACGACAACTGTGAGGTTCTCTTAGTATCAGACAGACGGTCAACCAAAGGTGAAGCGTGGATGTTGGATTCAGCTAGCTCTTTTCATGCGACGCCCAATAAGGAGTGGTTCTCTACGTACAAGTCTTGTGAGCTTGATACAGCCTACATGGGTGATGACACGGGCCACCGTGTTGCTGGAGTAGGTGACATCAAAATCAAGATGTTTGACGGAGTAGAGCGGGTGCTTCGGGGAGTCAGACATGTGCCAGGGCTAAAGAGGAATCTAATTTCGCTTGGCGTTCTTCATGATGGTGGTATGATATTCCGTTGTGATCGGGATAAGAAGACCATGAGTATCATGGAAGATGAGGTGACCGTGATGATGGGAGATAGGACGGCTTCGCATCTTTACAAGTTGCGAGGGAGCACTGTTGTAGGTGGAGCCATGGAGACCGAAGTTGCAGGAGTAGCAGCTGTGTTCCATGGAGGCGGCAGATCTAGGGCAGACTCGTCGGGTAGCTCTCGGTAAGCTACGAAGAAGACAACTCAAGTCCGGAGTACATGGAAGTTTGACGCTTGGACGAACTCAAGGTGGTGGAGAATATTCGCCAAGGTGGAGTTTGTTGTGTTTGTGTCGAATATTATGTACGAGTTGGGTTACATTTGGACTTGGAGTTGTAATAGGTGTGGACAGGGTACGTGTAGTGTTGGAGTCGAACACATTATTTCCTAGGGCCTCCTATATAATGGGGGGCACCACACGTTGTAACCTATGGCGACTTGATAGCAGCAGACGCGCAAGGGGAGCCGGCGGCTTGTGTCGGCGACCAAGGCGGCCGGTGCAGCGGTATCATGGGGAGGAGCGCCCATAGTCATGCCCCGCAGATGTAGGAGAGTTCGCCGAACTGCGTTAACAAATCTCGGTGTTATTGTTTTGCTGTGATTGCTTGTTTCTCGACAGATCAACTGTGCGCCTACGACGGTAACAATAACTTCCACGTGATTAACACGGCCTGCATAGCTTTGCTGCCCAAAAAGGAGGGGGCGGACAACATATCGGATTTCAGGCCTATTAGCCTCATCCACATCGTCCCCAAAATCATCGCTAAGGCCTTGCGCCCCAAGATGAATGACATCGTCTCAAGCAGTCAAAGCGCCTTCATTAAATCCAGAAGCATCCACGACAACTTTATGTACTTTCGAAATGTTGCACGCATGCTACACCGAAACCATGCTCCCGCTCTGCTCATCAAGCTGGATATCGCCAAAGCCTTCGATTCGGTCCGATGGTACTATATTCTGGATCTCATGCAGCGTCGAGGCTTCCCGCCGTGGTGCCGTGCTTGGGCCTTGCTCATTTTCTCGACGTCCTCTTCGCGTGTGCTGCTCAACGGGACCCCAGGAAAGGAGATTGTGCATCGTCGCGGTCTGAGGCAGGGCGATCCACTTTCCCCTCTTCTCTTCGATCTGGGCATTGATCCCCTGTCGCGTATCATTCACCTCGCTGCAAACTCAAGGGTACTCCAAGCGCTACCGAGCAACTTCATCAAGTCAAGGGTCTCTTTGTACGCAGACGGCGCAGCCATTTTTATCACCCCCGACATCCAAGACATCACATCCTTGGCTGCTTTGCTCCAGAATTTTGGGGAGGTTACCGGACTTGTTACCAATGTGGACAAGAGTTCTTTCGCTCCAATCAGATGCTCTGAAATTGACTTAGGCGCCATCCTGCAAAATTTTCTGGCAACTCAAGCTTAGTTCCCCCTCAAATATTTGGGGCTTCCGCTCTCTTTGGGGAGGCTACGCCGGATTGACCTGCAACCGTATATTGACAAAGCGCATCGAAGCTCATTCCATGGAAGGCCAAGTTCCTCAATCGCGCTGAATGCACTGAGCTGGTCAAGTCGGTGCTTTCCTCCATGCCAATTTTCCTATTGACCGCCATCAAGGTGGACAATGCTACGCTTAGAGCCTTCGGCAAAATCAGCCACGGCATGCTTTGGGCGTGCAGCGCCTCGATCCGTGGGGGAAAATGCAAGGTTGTGTGGACGAAGTTCTGTCGGCCGAAGAACTACGTAGGTTTGGGGATCCTCGACTTGGAAAAATTCGCCAGAGCGCCGCGCCTCAGATGGTTATGGTACAAATGGGTGGCCCCGGACAAGTCTTGGGTTGGCACAGAAACGCCAAATGATCAGCAGGATAGAGACCTCTTTAACGCTGCAACCAAGGTCACCATCGGGAACGGGAAGATGGCTTCTTTCTGGTACTCCTCCTGGCTTAACGGACTCTCCTAAATATTTGGCGCCTCTGATCTTCGAGGTGTCCAAAAGGAAGAATAAAAGCGTCGCCGCAGCTCTGCAGAACCTCTCCTAGATCCGGGACATCCCTGTTCAAAACTTCACGGTCGATCACTTCGTGCAATTCATCAACCTTTGGGAACTGCTTCAGGACATTACATTATGCTAGACCTAGACATAAGCGACTTGATCACTTGGTCAATGTCTGCAAATGGATGTTATTCTGCAAACTCCGCTTACAAGGCCCAGTTATTGGGCTCGACCCCCTACGCCTTCGTCAAGATCGTCTAGAAAACCTGGGCCCCTCGAAAGTGCCGCTTCTTTGCTTGGCTCGCTGTTCAGAACAGGCTTTGGACATCTGATCGCCTTGCCATTAGGGGTTGGCCTCACAGCCCACAGTGCCAACTCTGCCAATGCCAGCCGGAGACTGTCAGGCACATTCTTTTTGAGTGTTGCTACTCTCGTCACATCTGGCAGGCGGCTGCCTCTTGGCTGTCCTGCCCCGACCTGCTGCAAAGCTTGGGTTCTGGAAGACCCACGGTTCTCCAATACCGGCAGGCAATTCTCAACACGCCTTCGTCGAACCACAAAGGACTTAAAACTGCTGTCGTTCTCCTAACTTGGGAAATCTGGAAGGAGCGCAACGCAAGGGTCTTCAACAACAAATACACTGCCCCGCCGGCACTTTTTCAGAAAATCAAAGACGAAAACAAAGACTGGATCCTAGCAGGCGCTAGGCATTTCGCGGAGATTATCTCTTAGTTTGGTTCTGTATGGCCTGAATGGCCCTTTTTATTTTGGCCTAGGCCACCCATCTTTGACTGATAGTCTATGACAAAGAGATAAGACAAAAAGGAATATTCCTTGACAAAGGTTGACTAATGTTTTTACAGAGCTGAAAAGAAAGGCCGGGTTATAATACGGACCCCCAAAGAAAGGCCGGCCCAGCTAAGAATAAAAGCAATATAACCCGGATCTTCATATTTTTGTGTGTATATTTCTTATTTTCAGGTTAACCCGGACAGTGAGGATGGCAGCTTCTACTGAATTAAAACTTGAAGATGAGAAATGAAGCAGGCCAACCTAGCGTCCAAGTTACCCTGGGGGATACTGTTGGGGGGGGGGGAGATAACCAGGTAGGCCCATGAAGAGGAAAGCATGACCCGCCAGGCAGGAGGCCGGGCGAGGACGCCTAACCATCGCCATGGGCCGGGTTATACTGATGGGCCGGAGCGCTTGTCGGTAACCCGGCCTATAGAAGGAAAGTTCTGGAAGGCCCAGAGCATACTTCAAGCCTTGGAGGACATCGAAGACAAGAAGAGCTAGAGTAGGACTCCGAGGTTGAACGTGGCCCGGACTTACCTTGTAAGCGACCAGGAGACCCGGTGGTCTATATAACCCGGCTCCTAGGTCATAGATCGCTAAGCAAGCAATAATCGAGAACCACCAGAGAGACAGATCGAGACACCTTTGTAACCCTAGACTTGGAACCCGGCGAGTTGTGCTCCTCGGGTTACGAGATCAATATATCAATACAAACAAAGCAGGAAGTAGGTCTTTATCTCCTATGGAGAGGCTGAACCTGGGTAAATCGTGTGTCCTCGTGGAGCTAAACAATCTCTTGTACGCCAGAGCTTCTAAGGCCCCGAACTCAAGTTACCTTATGGTAACATCTGCCGTGACAATCCCACGACACCTCCCCTGTGCATCCAGCACGGAAACCCTATCCCCTCCTCTCTTATCCTCTCCGCTGTAGCCATAGGAACGTCGACCGTGACCCCGGCTCTCCAACTGTGGCCGAGCGGCCACCACCTACCCTCCCCTCCGCTGCCTGCTTAGGATAGCCCGAGCCCCTCCTCTCTGGCTGCACCCCACTCTCGTCACTCCCTCTCCAGTCCCTAGTGTAGCCAGAAAAATCAAGGGATGCTCGAGCTCGAGCAACGACCGCCATGGCCGAAACTCTAGAGCACGGCAGCACCGCACCGTGGCCTCCCCCTCCTGGCCGAAGCTTTCCCTGGGCGCGGTATGGTCTGGCGTGTCCATCCCCGCCGTCGGCCGGTTCCCGTGCTGCCCCGACGGTCGGCAGCTTGCTCGACCCGTGCGGCCTCCATTGCCGAGGCACGGCCGAGCTCGCCGACGCCGCGACCGTGGCCTCCCCCTTCCGCCCGAGCTCTTCCCTGGGCGCGGTGGGCCGCGGCCAGCCCGCCCCCGCCGTCTCCCGGCGCCTCGGCCCCCCTAGCAGCCGCGCCGGCGAGCGCCCGAGCCGCCTGTGCGCGCGAAGAAGACGAAGCAACAGTGAACCGATCGTTCACTTTTGGCTAGCGAAAGGCGTATTTCCGGTTTTACGCTTTCCTGCTCTGAAAACGTATTTCCGTTCCTACGCTTTCTCCCTAGGAAAACGTATTCCCGGAAAACACGTCACCAGTTCCGAGCTGGTTATCTGCTGCGCCATGCGGCAGATAGCTATCCTTCGCTCGCCCATTTCTCCCAAACCACAACTCCGATTGAGGTGATTCAAATTTCTAAATTCTTGTTTTGATCTAACCAGTGGTACTTGTCGTGGATATGGGACACGGGTCCCCGCATGGAGGATTAACGTGGCCCATCGGGAGGAAGCCCAGTAGGCCGACTCTAGTCAGAATAGAAAAATGACTCACCTTGCCAACTTGTATTAGGTTAGCAGTGGCCTAAAAGGACTCGACATATAAGCCGGCCTCCTCCACCTTTATAAGGAGGGGCAAGGTGCACCAAGAGGACAGGCCTAGACAGACCCAACACAACCAAGACAGACGGGACAGAGCCCGATAGGTCTAGACACACGATACAAAACATAGAGGAGTCGCCTCATCGGCGACTTCCACCAAGAGCATAAGGAATACAACCTAGCCACAAAACAGCATGTAGGGATATTACCGGATGATGTTTCCCGGGTCCCGAAGCTATATAAATCCTTTCTCCCGTATCGTTCGTTCATTAACCCACATCAACGATGCCCGCGCGTACATAGTCCCGTATTCTCACCTTTGATCTAAACCATCGACATTGGCGCCCACCGTGGGGCTAAGTGCGCGTGGATTCACAATTCGATGGGTCCAATCTTTATCAACGACAACAGCGAGTTCATCACCGCATCGGTCAGGCGACTCGAACGCATCAAGATCTTCATCCACACGGCGGCCGCGGGGGCTCGACGTCAACCTCGTCCTCATCTGCAGCTGACCAAATCCACCGAATCAAGTATTACGGACGAATCCCACTTCCGCGCCGGTCTCCAGCGCTTCGGCCGACTTCTGCTTCCGCGCCGATTCATGACGTCCTATTACCATTATTGAGTTACGTCAATGACTCGGATTCGAATGTCACCTGCGCGTCTCTACTTCAACACGGACATGGAACAGGTTCCAGACGAAACCGCGTCCGCATCTACGTCCCGTACTGCTAACCAGGAGAAGCAGCAAGCATACTGTGTTGCCTAGTCCAAGTCGGAATAATAAAATAAGAGGTGATCAGCTGGCCAGCTTGCTTTTGCATGGACTCCATGTGAGAAGGAAAGAAGGGAAAAGGAAGACTCGTGCAATCTGGATGGTAGTAGCACTCGTACAGGTTGGCCAGGAATCAGATCGACATGTGTGATCCGACTTAAGGCTAGCCTACGCAGCAACTCAAAGTTACGTATAAAGAAAAGGGGAGCAATCAGGGGAGCCGGCAACCGAGTCAGGAGGACTCGGATGACCTCGTCTTCGACGAGTCGGCCTCGACGGTTCGTGGACAGACTTCAAACAGCTAAGTCATCTTTTTATTTAAATTTCATATTTTTATTTTTAGTCAATTAAATAAATCCATCACCATCGAGTTAATCTCGGGGGATATCAATTCTTCTGAGTCGTAAGGTTACCAAAGAGGACAAACTGCTAGATGCGCGGTCCAAACATAGATATCTTGGCTCAGGAGACGGACGTTCGTTTCTTTGCTAAGTCAGTTGATAAACGCAATATATACCAAGTAGTGCGTATGAACAATGCCGGATCGACTCTGAAGCACAGAGACCTTTGTCGACAGAGCAAGTCATATTTGCATGAAAAAAGTCACCGCGAAAGCCTGCTTAGTCAAGTCGAACGATTAATCACTTGAACATAAATAAATTAAATCGTTGTAATATTTATTTAATTCTTTCATATGTCACGAACAGTATAATGCATACACAATTTATTTCAGGTATCTCAAAAGGAGTCCCGAGTTGCTGCAGGCAAACAACCCGGTACTCGGGGGCTACACCGTTCAAAGCTCAAGAAAAGGAGTTATATACCAAGGAGTCCCGAGTCGTCGCAGGCAAACGACCCGGCACTCGGGGACTACATATATACCGGTGTAAACAAACTCGAGCAAAGTCACACAAGTCGACAGGAGAAGACGACATTAACAAGTCGGCAGGAGAAGCTGGCATTAACAAGTCGGCAGGAGAAGCCGACATTAACAAGTCTACCGGAGAAGCCATCATCGACGACTCGGCAAACAACGACTCAACAACATCTTCGCCAACAACCCGGCAAATGCAGCGCCGGGTGCCGCGACATCATCGACATCGACAAGCCGGCACACAACCCGGCATGGACTCCGTGTCCCAAGAAGACAACGTCTTCAACAAATCAAGACCTTCCGCATGACTCTACGAGTCACCCGAAAGCTCGGGGGCTACTGTCGTGGATATGGGACACGGGTACCCGCAAGGAGGATTAACGTGGCCCATCAGGAGGAAGCCCAGCAGGCCGACTCTAGTCAGAATAGGAAAAGGACTCACCTTGCCAACTTGTATTAGGTTAGCTGTGTCCTACAAGGACTCGACATGTAAGCCGGCCTCCTCCACCTTTATAAGGAGGGGCAAGGCGCACCAAGAGGCAAGGCCTAGACAGACCCAACACAACCAAGACAGACGGGACAGAGCCCGATAGATCTAGACATACGGTACAAAACATAGCGGAGCCGCCTCATCGGCGACTTCCACCAAGAGCATAAGGAATACAACCTAGCCACAAAACAGCATGTAGGGATATTACCGGATGATGTTTCCCGGGTCCCGAAGCTGTATAAATCCTTTCTCACGTGTCGTTCATCCATTAACCCACATCGACGATGCTCGCGCGTACATAGTCCCGAATTCTCACCGTTGATCTAAACCATCGACAGTACTGATTTCATCTTGTTCCAAAATAGTTCTATTGGGTGCCTTGTGTGGGTACATTCCGGAGTCCGTGGAGAGTGACTATCGACACCCGACGCCGCGGAACCACCCCGACCTTTCCAAGCCCAAAGGATCCCCGCCTTCGAAGGCAAGCTAACCACTTGCTATGACCAATCTTGCAGTGTTGTTTGCTTATTTGATTACATATTACCATGTCATGTATGTGTATGTGTTTGCTTGTTATTCCTGAACTGTGCGTCATGAGATATCATGACTTTGACATTTAATTTACGTAGAGTTGTGGTGTGTGTATAGGGGTACCATTCCCCATTCCTGAGGCGATGGACTGGGGGAACCGCCACAGTCGAAGGAATGGAGGAACGATGCCCCTACTAACTTTTCTAGTTGATCAGCGATGGCGCTGGTCGGAGGTATCTCCGCCACAATCACCCGATCGACGCTAACCAACTGTGCTAACTTTTGTAGTCAAACGAGATGACGCTGGTCGGAGGTATCTCCGCAATAGTCGTTCGATTGACGCTAACCAACTGTGCTAACTTTTGTAGTCAAACGAGATGGCGCTGGTCGGAGATATCTCCGCCACAGTCGTCCGGTTGATGCTAACCACCTGTGCTAACTTATTGTATTGATCTGTGGTGGCGCCTTAGTCACCCTGTCAATACAAACTAACTATTGCTTCCAATATTGTGTTGCTAATGTCTTGTCATTTGTTGATATATTATTATGGTATTGTGATTGTTGTGTTGGACTGAACATCTGTTGTTTGGACTTGTTATGAGGAAACTTGATTAAATGAAACACCCCTCCAAACATTGATAGGGTCAGTCCATAGTGCCACTAATCTGAACATCGAAAGCACTACCACTGTCGCTCATATCGGCGGGCCATGGCCTACGTAACCTATTGAGCCTCCTTTGATGCTACCATTTTGGCAAGACTAGTCGGTTACCTTTGGGGTCGGGGCTAGTCTTGTGAAGGTTCCGGAGCTAGGCGTCGCTCATCTGTTGGGGGCGTGCCGTATTCACTTCGTCATAAGACATGGTCCGAGGGAGATGTCGGTAGCTATACAGGGAGTGTCTTGGTAGAGTGAACGGTCATGTGAGTGTATCTTGCTGAGTTCGTCTTAGGGATGATGTCCTAAAGTACCAGCTCAGTGTGGTGCACTTAGATGGGTGGTAACTGCAGCCTCTCGAGAGTGTCAACCTATAAAGCTAGCCTTGTTCCTGCGATATGGAACAACAGTTCAGTGTCAGTCACACTGTGTGTCTTTGTCGTGTCCGGAGGTTAAACTTAAGATCTGTTTGAAAGAAATAAATGAACGACCTGACCTCACTTAATAAACAATAAGATGATGCAGGGAACGTTACTTGAGATGAAAAAAGTGATAAGGCCAATGGGCCTAGCGGTGGTGACAAATATGATAAGCCTTGTGAGGCTAGAGGTCAGTGGGCCTAGCTGTGAATCTGTGATAACATGAGTTTTTATGTTACTTAGTACCAACTGGTACACTCATCTACCCGTCACAGGTAATCTCTTTGTGTGATTTCCAGTATACCATCCAACCCCACCTGGCTTGGACTCTGCACTGGTGATACCCCGTTGTTTGCTTATGCTATGTTTTGCTTGTGATGCCATGCTACCTTTATGTTACCATGTTGGTCTACCTAGAGTAGACACTTGCCATGTTGTAGGATTTTATTTCCAATGTATATCTTGTTGCATGGTTGTTGGACTGTTCGTGTCAAGTGGTTAATATTCTTGCGAGTACATCATTGTACTCACGTTGGCTATTCAAATGGCTAGATTTTGGGCGAGGATTCAGCTTCTACCTTAGCAAGGACATGGAGCAAGAGCGTGCTAGGATCAGTAGCCCAGCCAGATGCATGTGGAGTGGAGCCACTCCAAGCCATTGCCTTAGCCGTGCCAGTTAAACTCTGTCCTGAGCCATGCTTGGCTTGATATTTTTGTCATGCCTTGATGGCCTTGTAAACCTTTTGTAGCACTTCTTGTGCCTGATTGTGTAATGATTTCCATTATGTTGCACTGTCGTGATGTGCGGCCAGATATCTTGGGCTGGCGCACGGGGCGACCGCCTCTCTGGTGATATGTGCCAGGGAGGGGTGTCACAAATATAAAAACCAGTAGCAAAACTGTCCGGCCCCGATGATTTATGTGGATGCATCATAAATAAAGCTTGTTGTACCTCCTCATCTGAAATTGGAGCACACAACCTATCATTCATCTCATCATCAACTTTTGGACCTACCCATTGGGTAACAAGTTCGAGGTCTGTCTCATCTTGCGCTGAGAATAAGTTCTCATAAAAGTGGATAGCTTCAGTCTCCAAATCTCCACGAGAAGTTGCCACCGAACCATCTACCCTCTTTAGGGATTTTATTTTATTTATTTTGGATCTTTCTCTAGCCTCAGCATGAAAGAAGGACGTATTCCGATCACCCTCTCTGAGCCATTGCGCTCTTGATATCTGCTTAGCAAGTGATTTCTCCCTAGCTAGCAGCTCGGAAATCCTATTCATCAGCATCTTCTCCTCCCTTGAAGGACCAGAACCAACTGAATTTCCTCTCAAGTAACCTAGCCGATCACGCATAGCTTTTAGCTGCTTTTTCACTGATCCGAATTCCACCATGCTCCAACCTTTCAAGCTCTCTCGAACCCCACCTAGGGCATTGTAGGCCGCCTGCAAGTTTTGCACTTCAGAAGACCATGCATCTTCAACAACCTGGTTGTACCTCTCGTGTCTGGTCCAAGCATTCTCAAACCTGAAGGGTTTCCCATTCGGTTCTTCATCAATCCAGTTCGACCTCCTCACTGAGATCTCAAGCGCACAGTGATCAGACTCCGTGCACTGGACATGATTTACAGTAGTGTTATCAAAGCACTCTGCAAATTTATCATCTCCCAAAGCTCTATCCAACCGTACTTTAATATTTCGGTCACCTTGTTGCCTGTTATCCCATGTATACGGCAGCCCATAATAACCCAGATCTTCAAATCTGCCATACTCCACCGTATCACGAAACCCTTCCATCTTCCACTCTTCCCTCTCATTACCCCCAAATTGTTCCGTGGCATATAAAACTTCATTAAAATCACTCGAACAAATCCACGGTTTATTAAATTCTCTCCTCATACACTTCAGCAATTCCCAACTTCTCTTCCTTCTAGTTCTCACCGGATCACCATAGAAACCAGTGAAACGCCATTCTATCTCTCCAACACTATCATTCTTGACAAAAACATCAATGTGTGAATTACTGAATGATTTCAGCGTCACCTTTGAATCATTGTTCCAGTACAGACACAAACCTCCACTCAATCCAACCGACTTCACACCATAAGCATTTGCAAAGGCAAACCTCCATTTCAAGTCATGTGCTCTCTTGTCCAACATCTTGGTCTCCGAGAGAAAGACCAGACCAGGGCGTTGCAACCTAATCAGGTTACTAATCTCACGAACTGTCTCGGGCCGCCCGCCACACCGACAGTTCAGGCTTAGGATATTCATTGTTCCCGGCGGTCACCCGCTTCGGGTGCCACCGATCCATCCAAAACAACGCTAGAGCCAGAATTATTCACCGCTTCACCATCTGCTCCCTTGAGCTTCTTTTTATTAGCACTTTTTTGTGGCGAGTCCAGCTGTCCCACAACTATCTTCCCTTCAATTCGATCCACCATATCAGTCACCTGTGAAAGGATCATATGACACCTAGAGGGGGGGGTGAATAGGTGCTACTTCAATTTTAGTACTTTTTCAAATTAGGCTTGACACAAAAAGGTAAATTCTCTAAATATGCAACTACGGTGAATTTACCTATATGACAAGCTAGCAACTAAGCAAGATACACGAAGTAAAGATGGTAAACAAGGATAGAGGCAACCGAAGGTGAAAGCACGCGGAGACACGGATGTATTCCCGAGTTCCTCCTTTTTAGGGGAGTACGTCTCGTTGGAGAGGTGTGAGCTACCACAAAGGTCAACTCAACAGCCACAAAGGCTTCACCTTCTTCTCCGATGAACCGCACCACAAAGGTTTGGTTCACCTTCCACTATCGGAAACCTTCAAGGCAGATTCTGGAGCCTTTACAACAATGATCCGGGGCACAACCCACAATTGGATTGGGGGCTCCCGAACAGCTACAATCTGTCACAAAGACAATCAAGTAAGTACAACAATGAGCTAGGTTTTCCCAAGGGAAATCCTAGCAAAGGGGCCCTCAAGTGAATGAGGAGGAAATGTAAATCGGCTTGGTGAAGATGTAGATCCGGGCCTTCTCCTTCAATCCTCCGAAGATCAACGAGTTTGGGTGGAGGGATTGGGAGATCTAGTGATTCTTGAGCTTGCAATAATGGTGTTCTTCAATGTTGGGCGAGCTACTTGGCTGGAGGTAGGTGGAGGGGTATTTATACCCCTCCCACGAATGTAACCGTTGAAGACAGTGAGGCCGGATATTTCGGCCTAAGTTAACACTGGAATATCCTGCTACCCGAAATATTCCGGCCTCCTATGAAATCTCCGGCCCAAATATCCGGGTGAGTCCAGAGAGCCGCACAATTGGACACTCTTCGTCCTTAGAAATTATGGCCATCGATAAAACTTGAGGGCCGGATATTCCTCCCCCAACTTGGACCGGAATATCCGGTCTATCCGACTGAAAATCCTGCGGGCCTTTTTCTTCTCCTTTTTGGTGTTGATGCAATTAAGTATTTAGACATCTAAAACCTGCACCACTTGACACTAGATTAAAAAGTCACTAGTGTTGTTAACTAGCACACAAAACACATGGGTAAAGAAATATCCTTTCAATCTCCCCCTTTTTGGTGTTAGATGACAACACTAGGATTTGCAATAATCTCAAGAAAAAATGGAGGAGGCTCCCCCTATATGTGTGCATATAAGTAATTTGCCTTGGAATGCAAATACACATATATAGTAGACAACCTTTTCCAACAAGATATACCAACATGATAGAGACAACATCATATTTGCACAAAAATAGACATACCACAAACTAGGTTGAGACTTGAGATTGGAATCATACCTTGTGCATATATATGTAGATAAAAATCCAAGATACCATAGCACAATATATATGAAGATAGAAATCCATAGATACCATATCACAATATAATGTAGACTCAACCATACATCACAGAAAATCCATATGTCTCACACACCAAATTCAAACAACACAAGGTTCAAATCTCACAAGTAGCAAATAAGTTCAACAAAGAAAGATAAATGGACACAAGCTCTCAAGAAATGGTAGACGCATATGCTTGTGCCCGAACCCATACAAATCCCGCAACCTAATAGAACTAATTCTCCCCCTTTGGCATCGAGACACCAAAAAGAGAGAAAAAGCGATGCTACGTCCCAAGAGACTCAACGGGAAGCTTCGGGCTCCTCCTTGGAATCCTCGGCCTCATCCTCATCATCAAAGTCACCATCTTCATCAAACTCTTCATTGTCATAATCAGGAGCAGGAGTGTAGATGGGATAGGAGGGGCTGCAAGAACTATCTCAAGAAGATCCTTCTCCAACTGAACCCAAGAAGTCTGAGCACCGGCATTCCACTTATCATAAGAAAGAGGGGCTGCAGCGGGAGGGTCACCGGGTGCACTAGGAAGTCGGGAGAGGATATGCTGTCTCTCACGGTAGGCATCATATTGTTCCTTGCGAATATCCACATTCATGCAAAGGATCTTCCGTTGGAACCAATTCAGTTTCTTGATTTGCGGGTCACAAGAGGGAACCTTAGGAATGGGCTGACGAGTGTGACCACTAGCACGAGCAGCTCCCATGAAAGAACTAGGTGCAGCGGTAGAGGAAGGAGCAACCACATATTTCTTGACATAAATCCTCTTGTAGGTGTGAGCCTCACAATCATCATCACTCTACTCTTGCCCTTTCTTATCCAAAGTGGCCTTGATGAATGCCATAATGTATGATGCATAAGGAATAGAATACCGACCCACCATAGCCTCATACATTTCATTGAAAATAAAATCCATGACATCAATCTTGAACTCTTGGTCCGGTTCTTCGTTTGTAACAAAATCATGAGCGAGGCAAAGCAAGTTGATGAGCCCGGAACGAATTGCATCATTGTTTCCTCCACTTGGAGCAATGTTCTCCCGGAAAATGCACACTAGCTGATCATAAAGAGTGAGCAAACCAGCCTTAAACCCAATTCTGCCACCACGGCCATACAAAGCGGATAGCTTGTTCTTGTTGGTCTTGTCAGGAGATTGGAGGCGGCGACCAACGAGAGTGAGGCCCTTGTAGCCATAGCCAAGAGCTCGAGCTAAGTCATAGAAGGTTGCCTCATAATAGGTTGATCCAGACATCCATTTGAGAGTCTTGGCATCGTCCCCTTTCATCACAAGGGTGGAGAAAAACTGCAGCACGAGAGGAACACTGTAGTCACACTGAAACTCCATAAGATGAACCAGCCCGAGATGCTTGATCACTTGCAGAGCTTGAGCAAAGGCCTCCTTGGACTTGAGAAACTGCATCTTAATGGGTTGCATCGGGCGAATGAGATATGAGAAGGTGAGATAAATGTCCCGGTGGATATGAATTTGCTCCATGCACCAAAAGCTAGTATCTTGAATTTCTTCATCTTGAGGGGCAGCAGTGTACCAATCCCCTTGCCTAATCACAGTGTAATCAAGGCTAGGCATGTCTTTGTAGCTTGGCCTTTGTTCCTTGCCCTTGCGCTTCTTAGTTGTGGAAGCATTGGCCTTTTCTTTTGCTTGTTGCTTCATTTTTCTGGCTTTCTCCATCTTTTGCTGTCAGAGCACGACCTCATCCACAAGCACCCCTTCCTCATTGCGGTGAAGGTATCTCTTGCGGTGATACTTCTTCTTCGGAGGAGCCGAGCTCGAGTCACCTATGAGGTAAAGCAATAGGGTGGTAGCAAAAGATGAGTATATGAAAGTGCATGAGCCCTCATATGTGGTTTTGGTAATTAATGACAATCTCTATGGACTAATGGTTGCGTTGAGCTAACCTTGTAGGGCTTGTCCATTGGCAATGCTTGAACACCATGTGTTGGTATCAAGATTGAAAGAAGAAGATAAAGTGATGACCAAATTAATATTCAAGGTGTGATCCACACAAATGGTCATTTAGAGTTGAGCTTATTGCAAGTGTGGCTTGGAAAAGAAGATTGAGTGAACATTCATGTTTATCTCCAAGCCATCATATATATTAAGAGAAGAAGATGAAGTGCAAGTTCAAGAGAAGCATATCGAAGAAATCATATGCTTGAAGCTTGTCACCCATTTAGAGATATTGGTCAAGTGAAGATGTGCCTTATAGAGACTCTCCCATCTTGGTGTATGGGGGAGCGATATGTGAGTCTTCACCAAGCGAAGCGCAATCAAGAAATGTGGTCCACTTGAAGAGATTAAGATCGTCATCATCTATCTCAAGTGGAATGCGCAAGGCAAAGGTAAGATCTTGATACGACTTCTCTTTTACCGGTCTCATGGTGTTAGTGGGAGACCGGGTTATAGGGATAGACGGCGTACTATCAATAGGGACTCTCAAGTGAGTAACCTGATCACATCTTTGTGGAGAGCTCAAACAGTTGCATACTTGGCATCATCATCTTTCTTGGTTCTTATTTGCCTTTTATCCATGTGAGAATTTAGATCTTGTGTTCATCTCCATACCAAGCTCTAGTTCATCAAAAACGGATTTCATATGCATATCTTGTTGCGTTTTTTATTTTGGAGGTTTTACCGGCTTATCTTTTCTAGAGAGGTCAAACTCTCTCCTTGTGGTTTCCTCCTCACATGATGGACTATGATGTGTATATGCATGATCTTGTAGGGCTTGTGATTATCTTCGAAACAAGCCCAAGATCATAGAAAACGGAGTATTGATGAATATCTTGTTGAGTTTTGATGTTGGAGAATTTACCGGTTGTTCTTTTATAGAGAAGGTTTAAATTTCTACATTTGGCTTAAACCTCCCTTGTTAGACTATGATGTTTCTCTGCATGATCTTAAAGAGCTCTTCGTTGCAATTCGAACGAGCCCAAGATCATCAAAATCGGAGTCCGGATGAAAAAGTTATTGCAGTTTTCGTTTTGCTGTTTCTGTCAGTTTTCAGAAAACCGGATATTCTGGTCCTTCTGGAAATATCCGGCTCCCTCTAGAAGATTTTGCGTTCTGGTCAACTTCTCAACCTGATTTTCCGGTCCTAAATTGACCCGGAATATCCGGTTTTTCCTGCTGTAACAGTTATATTTTGGGAGGGGCTATAAATACCCCTCCCCTTCTTCTACCTCATGCCAAGCACGTTTTCCCCTCTCTCCTCCATTGTTGACCGTGGAAAAGTTTGCCCCCTCTCAATCCCTCCCATGATTCTTGCATATCTTTACGGGAAAAGTGAGAGGAGATCTAGATCTACAATTCCACCAATCAATCTCTCCTCTAAGTGAGGAGAACCTAGTAGATCTTGATCTTGGAATTCTTGGTGTTTCTCCTCGTTTGTTCTTCCTCTCTTCTCCCCCCATAAGCATTAGTTGCTTTTGGTGGGATTTGGGAGTGAAGGATTTGAGCACTTGTGCTCTTGCCATTGCATTGTGCATCGGTTTGTGCTCTCCACGAGGATTCGTGTAAGTTGAAAGTTTGTGAGCTTGTTACTCTTGGGTCTTTGGACCCTAGACGCCTTTGTGGTGGTTGAGACCTCTTGTGGTCACTTGTAGCTGTTCGGGAGCCCCCAATTCAGTTGTGGGTGTGTGTGCCCCGGATCGTTGTTGTAAAGGCTCCGGATTCCGCCTTGAAGGATTCCGATAGTGGAAGGTGAACCAAACCTTTGTGGTGCGATTCATCGGAGAAGAAGGTGAAGCCTTTGTGGCTGTTGAACCATTGTGTTGGTTCACACCTCTCCAACGAGACGTACTCCCCTAAAAAGGAGGAACTTGGGAATACATCCTCGTCTCCGCGTGCCTTGGTTATTTCTATACCCGAGCTCTTTACTTATGCACTTTACATTGTGATAGCCTTCATGCTTGAAGCATTCTCTATTGCTATCACCTTGTTACTTGTCTTACTTAGCATAAGTTGTTGGTGCACATAGCTGATCCTAGTATTTTTAGGTTGTGGCTTGTTAATTTAAACACCAAGTTTTATTCCGCAATTATCAAGGCTAAACCGGAAAATTTTGGATCGCCTATTCACCCCCCCTCTAGTGTCCAAAGACCCAAGAGTAACAAGCTGGAAAGACTACTAGATACACTACTAGATACAATAGGAAAGCACCAAAGGATCAATACTAGTTAGGCCGAGGCAAGTCACAACACTGCTGGAAAGAAAAACAGGGGCCGGATATTCCGGTCCAGAACAGGACCGGATATTCCGGCCTGACCAAATAGGCAGCAGTACAGTGATTAATGTAGATCTAAAACTAGATCGACAACATTGGGGCTAGCCTAGTGTGTTTAGTAGTAAGAGGGAACAAAAAGGAACCATAATCTCCAAGGAATCATCAGGGGAAACATCTTCAACAAAAGATAGGTGGTCACCACCTAGGGTTTGAGAAAGAGGACGTTACCCTCATCCATGGAGGAAATGGCGTGGAGGGGAAGGTTCCCGCGGTGGAGGAGGACCAGATCCGGCCAAGGGCCGAAGGAGCCGACGGTTGGAGGCGCCGGAGGGGGAGGGTCCGGCAGGCGGCGGCGGCAAGGGAGAGAGGGGACGGGGGTGGAAGAAAGGCTCGCGTGAGCCCTTCAACCCGTGCCCTCTCCCTATTAAAAAAAGACTAACCGCCCAGGCCGGATATTCCGGCCTGAAATTTTTTAGTGCAGAGCACTAAAAATTCTGCCTGCAGAACCTTCTCTCCCTAGTGACAAAAAGGTGACTTGTGCTTAGAGAGAAATGTTTTTAGAAGGGAAAGGCATGGGATTAAGATAGCCAAACTGACAATGGTACTTCACATCAAACTTGCAAGAATCAAGCAACTAAAATGCCAAGCTTCAATGTGTTTTCCAAGAAGAACCGACGGACGAGCAAATAAATTCAAAGTTCAATAACATCCGAAAGAACCAACTCTTCGCAAAGAAGAGGGCGGTGGCCTAGGCCACCATGTATGATTTTGTGGCGTGACACCGCGAAGATATATCTAGGGTTCACAACCACTACTCGTCATTTTAAGCTCACAATTTCAACAAATGAAAGTAGAGAGACAAATGAGGTATTACTATCGGCATAATGGGGGAGGGATAGTCCAATAAATTAGGACCGCACTCCCCCTATGTCCATGCCTACACCTAAACCAAATAGATAGTCAACATATAGGTGTGTATGCAAGATAATCTAGTCAAGTTCCTTGAATCCACGATATTTAGCTCATGCCTCAAATAAGTGAATCTTGCTTCATCAAGTGGCTTCGTGAAAATATCGGCAAGTTGGTCTTTGGTTGGAATATAGCCAAGCTCAATGTCACCACGGGCAATGTGATCACGAATAAAATGATGACGAATCTCAATATGCTTCGTTCTTGAGTGTTGCACCGGGATGTGACCAATCTTGATTGCACTTTCATTGTCACACAAAAGAGGCACTTTGTCAAAATTGACACCGTATTCCTTTAAAGTTTGCGTCATCCATAACAATTGAGTGCATGCACTAGCGGCCGCCACATACTCGGCTTCGGTTGAGGATAGAGATACACAATTTTGCTTCTTAGAAGACCAACTTACCAAGGACCTACCAAGAAATTGGTATGCCCCGGAAGTTGATTTCCTATCATCCTTGCAACCGGCCCAATCTGAATCCGTGTACCCGGCAAGTGAGAAATTAGTGCCCTTTGGGTACCACAAACCAAACCTTGGGGTATAAACCAAATATCGAAGGATTCTATTGACCGCCTTCAAGTGGATTTCTTTAGGAGCCGCTTGATACCTTGCACACACCCCTACACTCAACACAATATCGGGTCTAGATGCACAAACATAAAGCAAAGAACAAATCATAGAGCGGTAAAGTTTTTTTTATCAACATCAATACCCTTTGGGTTAAGTTCAAGATGGCATTTGGTGTCCATAGGAAACCGCTTCTCCTTAGCATTTTGCATATTGAACCTCTTGAGCATGTCTTGGGTATATTTGGCTTGAGAGATGAAAGTCCCTTCATTCAATTGCTTGATCTCAAATCCAAGAAAGAACTTCAATTCGCCCATCATGGACATCTCGAACCCATCGGTCATAAGCTTTGAAAATTCATCATTGAAAGTTTTGTTAGATGAGCCAAATATAATATCATCAACATAAAGTTGGCATATGAAAAGCTCCCCTTTAACCCTCTTAGTAAAGCGAGTGGGATCGATTTTCCCAACCTCAAATCCATGGTCTACTAGAAGCTCTCTAAGGTGCTCATACCACACACGTGGAGCTTGCTTAAGTCCATAGAGTGCCTTATCGAGCTTGTAGATATGGTTAGGGAACTTGGGATCCTCGAAACCCAGTGGTTGCTTAACATATACCAACTCCTTTAAAGGACCATTAAGAAAGGCACTTTTCACATCCATTTTTTGCAATTTAAAGTTATGATGTGATGCTTATGCAAGAAGGATACGGATGGACTCAAGGCGACCACGGGTGCATAAGTCTCTCCAAAATCAATGCCTTCAACTTGAGAGTATCCTTGTGCAACCAATCTTGCCTTGTTCCTCACAACCATTCCATGCTCATCTTGCTTGTTCTTGAATATCCACTTAGTGCCTATAATATTGCGACACTCCTTTGGCTTCTCAACTAAATTCCACACCTTGTTGCGCTTGAAGTTATTGAGTTCATCATGCATAGCTTCCAACCAATCCAGATTTTCAAGAGGTTCAAACAGTTTCTTTGGTTCCACCATGGAAATGTGAGCTTGATGTTCACTAAAGCTTGCCAATTGTCTTCTTGTGGTAACATTGTGATCTAGGTCACCAAGGATTGCTTCTAGCTTGAGACCCTTTATCTCAAAATCTCTTGCAACTCTTGCTTTACGACGGGCTTCGATATCTCTATTGCATCTTGGAGGTATCTCTTGATCATTTGAGTCCCCGTCTTGACCGGAATGTTGACCTTGATCATCATTATGCACATCTTCAACAATAGAAGGAGAGGGTTGATCTTGGTCTTGACCTTGGCTAGCATCAATAATTGGAGAACTCGGTTATTGCATAGCAACTTGGTCAACTTGAGGAGGGTCTTGAACTTGTTCTTGGGTTGGTGCATCATTTGCTTCAATAGTGGGTGCCGGTTCAACTTGTGATGGTGATGAAGTTTCCACATGAGTGGAGCTTGGACTTGCTTGAGGAGGGTCACAATGGATCTCAACGGGGCGATGGAAACCAATGCCCATTCTTCTTATTGCATCTTGAGGCTCCTCATTATCTACATCACAAACATGAAATTGCGCCACTTGGGAGCCGTCATTCTCATCGAACCTCACATCACAAGATTATATGACTTTCCCGGAGGTTTTGTCATAGACTCTATAGGTGTGATATTCGGCGCCGTACCCAACAAAAACACCCTCTAAAGATTTAGATTCAAATTTAGACAAGCGAACACCTTTGATCTTATAGAAACACTTACAACCAAATACTCGGTAGTAGGAGACATTGGGCTTGTTGCCGGTGAGCATCTCATAAGATGTAAACTTCTTGCCTTTGCGAAAGAATAGCCGGTTTGATGAATGACACACCGTGGAGATTTCCTCAGCCCACAAGAAGAGTGGAGATTTAAACTCCGCCAACATAGACCTTGCCATATCCATGAGGGTCCGGTTCTTCCTTTCGGCTACACCATTTTGTTGAGGGGTATATGCAGCAGAATATTGATGACGAATTCCCTCTTCACTAAGAAACTCATTTAGGGTGTAGTTCTTGAACTCGGAGCCATTGTCACTCCTAACGGCTTGTTGGCGTTGAACTTCGCTGGAAAAGTCGATGACGGCTTGTTGGGTCTCATCCTTCGTCTTGAAGAAATAAACCCAAGTAAATCTTGAGTAGTCATCAACAATCACCAAGCAATATTTCTTCCCACCAAGACTAGGATGTGGCACGGCACCAAAGAGTTCGACATGAAGTAGTTCCTAAATCCTCTTTGATGAAATGATAGTCTTGCTTGGATGGGGAGAATCATTGTAACATCCCAAGATTTTCAAAAATTTAAAAATTTGGAAAGATCAAAAACTTTTTGATGTTTAAGTTTTAAAACTCAAAATCATGCATGGAATTCAACATCATCATTGGTTTGTTGCATTTTAAAATAGTTGTTTTTGGCTTTTAAAACCAATTTGGGTTTTCATTTATTTTATTTTGACATAAAGGGTGCTAAGCAACCCTAGTCCTTTTTATTATTATTTTATTTTATTTTGTGGAAATAATATTTCCAAAATATTATATTTATATTATTATTTCTTAAAATTATTTTCTCAAATTATTTTGAAGAGTTTTGAATATGTTTAGATTCAATGTTTGAAAACAGAAAATAGAAAAGAAAAGGGAAAAAAAAGGGGGAACCGACCCAATTTGGGCCGACCCAACCATTTTGGCCCATGTAGGCCGACCTGGTCATCTTCCTGCTCGTGCACGAGGAGCACGTACGTGACCTGATCTCCATGGCTGTACCACTTCCTCTCCTCCTCCCATCAGTTCCAGTGATCGTTTGGCTTCGACTTAAATACGAAACTTGTTGGAAATTAAATAGGAAACCCATTCAGGGAAATAAAATCCCACTTAGATGTCTTAATCATCCAAATCGGATCGGTGCACCGAATGCCAAGTGTTGGCATGCCTCTCCGATCTCCCTTCTCAGGTCATATAAATAGAAACTGAGCGCGTCACGTTGAGTAGTTTGCTCTCCTCCACCACTTTCGTTCTCAAAATTTCTCCCGAGGAGCTCTGTATTTCCCATGCCAACCATGTCAACTTTAGCCCCCAAACCGAGTTCATCATCTGATCTTGTCATACACGGAGACCATCTCGTCAATTTCTCGCACCAGAAGTCTCCACGCATCGTGGTAAACCTCCAGGACATAGTGGTGCATCATTCCATTGATGTTGGTCACGCCTCAACCGAAGCCCGAGCAGCATCGCCGCCGCAGCCAAGATTCTGACGAGGTGAGACCTCGCCATGCTCCACGATGATGTCCTGCGTGATCTATGTGTCCTCCTTCACTCTCCCTAATTTTTCCATTTTTTCCCGCAGCACAACCATGGAGAACGAGGTCAACCGATCTCATCGGTGACCGACATCACCGCCATTCTTCTCCTCTTTCGGCGAGGCTAGTAACCTCCTGAGCCCGAGACCTTGTCGTGTCTCCTTCCCGTATTCACGCGAACCTCCTGGACATGACTCCGCGCCTCGAGAGACACCGAGACGACGAACGCAACATCGACCACTTCGTTTACCCCGCATCACGTTGACACCGTTCTCCTCGACACCGACAATTTTCATTTCTTTCGGTGAGCCTCCCATACATGTTCTAATCTTACCTATATATTATTCCCAATATATTAGATCAGACCACCCTATTATGCCCAAACATAATAATTTTGGCCATACAAATTTTCCCAAGTGTCAAAACTATGATCATAGCCGTGCTCCCGGTTACGGACAATTCTGAGCAGCTGAACAAGGATGTCAACTGAAGATCTCAACATTACAATTTCTCTAAGTTAAAACTTGATGGATGAACAAGAGTAGTTGAGACGGTGGTTTTCATGCCATGAAAGTCTCGTATAGTTGAAAATAAGTTTTACAAAGAGTTAGAAAAACGTTGGCTTTCTGCAAAATAGCCTTCACCTCCACCAGCCAAATATGCATATAGATATTAGGAGTCTGCCCTTATGAGTCCACAAGTATCACTTGCCAGATCCATTCTAATGGTTCTGACCAATTTTTGGCTGTAACCTACGTGTTGCAGGTTTTCTGACGACGAGTAAGGAAACGAATAAGGGTTTCGAGTCTGCAACCAACATGTTTGCCTGTGGCACATGAAGATGATGAGGCTCCATGCTATTTTAAGTTTTCCGCCGCTGAACTTTGTAACATGCTAGCCTTTGGCTATGCAATTTGTAATGTTTTATTCTTCTGGATCATTGATATAATAGATACTTGATGCAATTGCATGATATTACATCTTGAACTGTGGTGCTAGCTATTCGATCCAGGGACTAGCACAATAACACAGGGATCTTGGCCAATTTTAAAAAGGCAAGGTCGCTACAGATGGTATCAGAGCACTGTGTTGCCTGTAGGCTCGAAAACCTTAGGTTTGGATTAGGAATAGGAAAGTCCATACGAACAAATGTTATTTTCTATTGTCCAAAACTTTCCTAATATCCTTCTTGTAACCTTCTCACCTAATTTCTTTCTAAAATTATCTTATCTTATTTATAGATGACCATAACTCAGAAATGTTTCCGAAGATGTTGAAGATCAACATGACAATTATGAGAAGCCATCAAGTGCCGTGATCGAAGACTTCAAATTTTGACTTCACAACACCCAGAAGCACCTCGACGAACTCAAAGAAATAGAAGAGAATCTTGAAGCACTGAAGGAAGGGATAGACTAGTCCACCATTTTACCCGAATAACGTTATCGTAATGTTGTATTGACTTACCAAATTGTGGTATGGCAGTACTGTCATGTCTATTTTGAAAAACCTTTGTTGTGTTTAATTGTTATCCAAACTATAATTTCGAAAATTAAGTAGGAGAAGTTGTTTTTATCTCTATTGGTTGATTTACTGTTGTTTGATGCTTGCTAGATGTTGTTTGTAAGATGAATTGTCTTGATCTATTGTGTATGGGTATTAATACTCTCTCTTAGTATCCCTCTATCTCTACTTATCCATGCTAAACTAAACAGATGTCCCAGCCAAATTCCAACAACCCGGTGATACCTACACTACAACAGTTACTAGATGCACAGAAGAAGTTGAATCAGCTGATGACCCAAAACCAAGAAGACAACAAGGACATTCCAGCACCACCTCCATCTCAAGTGGATATGTTGATCAGATTCTTAAAGCTTCGACCAGAAAAGTTCTCAAGAACTGCAGAACCTATTTTGGCCGATGATTGGCTTCGTTTAGTGAATAAGGATTTAGTGACCATCGGATGCACAGATGCTGAGAAGGTTAGATTTGCGGCACATTTACTAGAAGGACCTGCAGTAGACTGGTTGGACAGCTACCAGAGCACACATCCCATTGAAGAGATGATATGGGAATTGTTCCAAGAAGGATTCCGTGCTGCACATATTTCATCTGGAGTGATGAAACTGAAGAGGGAAGAATTTTACGAGCTCCGACAAGACGATCGAGATGTTATAGAATACATGAATGAGTTCAATAATCTGGCGCGCTACGCACCGGATGATGTTGATACAGATACCAAGAGGAAAGAAAGGTTCCTAAATGGTTTGAATGACAAACTATCCATTTTATTGACAGTTGCCTATACCCCTAACTACCAGTCACTAGTTGACCAAGCTGTAGTCTTGGAAAGCAAACTGAATCAAGTTGCAAACAAGAAGCGAAATCTTAGTTTGGAAAAGCATCACTCAGAATCACAACGGGAATGGCACACTTCACATGACGAACGTGTTCATCTTGAGTTCAACTATCATGGAGACAATAACCACCATTGTCGTAATATTCATAGACATGACCTTCATAGAGAAAATGACCACCACATCGACAATGACCACCACATCAACCATGACCACCATAGCCCCGTCCATATTGAAGAAGTTTATGACATCGGAGATGAGCACATCATGGGAGAAAACAGTAGTCAGAACACCCACCCCAAACCCAACAGGAATGACCTCAGTCAGGTGGAGTGTTTCAAATGCAAGAAAATGGGACACTATTCTTGGGACTGTCCAGAAAAGAAGATTAGTATTGGGACCAAGCCAACTCAATTCCGAAAGGGACATGTGTTTTCTATAAACATGGAGAGAGTTCTCAAGAGACCAAACCCAGTTATTGAAGAATTGTTGATCAACTCATGTCCTGCACTAGTACTTCTCGATGCTGAGGCTACACATTCATTCATATCAAAAGACTTTGTGAGGAAAAATAAGATATCCTATCAAGGGATTAGAAGACCCATCAGAGTAAGCTCTACAGAAGGGAAGAGACCAGCAAACGCGGTATGCCAAAACATGACCTTGGAATTTGAGACACACAAATTTCCAAGCGAGTTGTTTGTGCTAGACTTGCATGGCTTTGATATAATCATAGGCAAGGACTGGATGTCCAGGTATGAAGGTCAGATAGATCATGCTAGTAAAACTGTCACACTCACCACACCAGAAAAGAAGCGGATCAGATATCAGTTTAAATCAAGAAGCAAAGAACCTAACTGAGTTTTCATGAGAAGTTTAGCCAAGAAGAAGGACCAGAGTCAATGGAAATGTTTTGAGGATGTAATAAATGCCAATAGTTATATGTAAGTGGAAGAATAAATACTGTGATGTAAGAGTGGTGTAATGTCGATGTAATAACCACAATTTGTGAGGATGAATGAAGCTTGTGGCGACTCTTGTACGCCAAACCTTTTATGAAAAATTATATATCGTTGTGAAGACTGCTCGATCTGCCAATGATGGAGACATAGGACTAAAACTGATGAGCTAAGACGACATGGAAGGCATGTTTCCAAGGATAAGAATCCCAAAACAAGCTTTAGCTTGTGAGCTAACATGTGCAGGAGTTTACGCAACCCAATAGTATTAAAGGAGCGATAGTTTAGTTCAGGTTGTCTTGCAGATGGGAAACTTTCTGTTAGACAAGTGAGGATGCCGAGAGATAGTTTACGTGATTTACCTATCTACATATTGAGGAAATGATACGGGTGCAGGATGGACTGATCACCATTCCTACTACTCATGTTATTCCCCTCACTATTTGGATTGGTAAATCTGAGTGACATACCTATAAGAGAGACGACGTGGATAAGCCTAAACCAACGGAATATTATAACCCTATGTGAGGCAAAAGTTGCCGAAATGTAAGATTTTCGATAAGGATAAACCCCAGCTCTCGTGAAGAAGAGATCCAACAATGAAAGTCTTGACCTACCATGAGAGTTTCGATAGAATTGACGCAGTGTTACACTGAACAATGTCAACCTAGAGAAGAAGAAAATTGCCGAAGACATCACATGGATGGAAGACATAATATTTCAAGCCATCTTGAAGAGACACCCACCTATTGGAAGTGAAGCTTATGCTATATGGATTTCAAACTATCAACCAAGGATGAAAAGAATTAACAAATGCTTAAGAAGAGCTGGTACATGCTATATATATGGAATAAGGATAATGAAGCATAACTCAAACAGTCGAAGATAAAAGTTGACCCAACAAGGATACAGGAATCGCCCGATGTGTGCACTGTTTGTAGTCAAGAATTCAAGACTGCCTACAAAAGTTTCTTTTAAGGGTGGTAGCCCACCCAGTTGCCTAAAACCCTGAGATCCGAACCCATCTTTCTTTCTAGCCTCCCCGAATCTCGGGGACAAGATTCCTTTTAAGGGTGGTAGTCTGTAACATCCCAAGATTTTCAAAAAATTAAAAATTTAGAAAGATCAAAAACTTTTTGATGTTTAAGTTTTAAAACTCAAAATCATGCATGTAATTCATCAACATCATTGGTTTGTTGGATTTTAAAATAGTTGTTTTGAGCTTTTAAAACAAATTTGGGTTTTAATTTATTTTATTTTGGCATAAAGGGTGCTAAGCAACCCTAGTCCTTTTTTTATTATTTTGATTTTATTTTGTGGAAATAATAGTTCCAAAATATTATATTTATATTATTATTTCTTAAAATTATTTTCTAAAATTATTTTGAAGAGTTTTGAATATGTTTAGATTCAATGTTTGAAAACAGAAAATACAAAAGAAAAGGGACAAAAAAAAAGGGGAACCGACCCAATTTGGGCCGACCTAGCCATTTTGGCCCATGTAGGCCGACCTGGTCGTTTTCCTGCTCGTGCACGAGGAGCACGTACGTGACCTGATCTCCATGGCTGTACCACTTCCTCTCCTCCTCCCATCAGTTCCAGTGATCGTTTGGCTTCGACTTAAATACGAAACTTGTTGGAAATTAAATAGGAAACCCATTCAGGGAAATAAATTCCCACTTAGATGTCTTAATCATCCAAATCGGTTCAGTGCACCGAATGCCAAGTGTTGGCATGCCTCTCCGATCTCCCTTCTCAGGTCATATAAATAGAAACTGAGCGCAGTCACGTTGAGTCATTTTCTCTCCTCCACCACTGTCGTTCTCAAAATTTCTCCCGAGGAGCTCTGTATCTCCCATGCCAACCACGTCAACTTTAGCCCCCAAACCGAGTTCATCATCAGATCTTGTCATACACGGAGACCCTCTCGCGAATTCCTCGCACCAGAAGACTCCACTCATCGAGGCAAACCTCCAGGACATGGTGATGCATCATTCCATTGACGTTGGTCACGCCTCAACCGAAGCCCGAGCAACATCGCCGCCGCAGCCAAGATTCTGACGAGGTGAGACCTCGCCATGCTTCACGATGATGTCCTGCGTGATCTATGTGTCCTCCTTCACTCTCCCTAATTTTTCCAAATTTTTTTCCCGCAGCACAACCATGGAGAACGAGGTCAACCGATCTCACCGGTGACCGACATCGCCGCCATTCTTCTCCTCTTCCGGCGAGGCTAGTAACCTCCTGAGCCCGAGACCTTGTCGTGCCTCCTTCCCGTATTCACGCAAACCTCCGGGACATGACTCCGCGCCTCAAGATACACCGAGACGACGAACGCAACATCGACCACTTCGTTTACCCCGCATCACGTTGACACCGTTCTCCTCGACACTGACAATTTTCGTTTCTTTCGGTGAGCCTCCCATACATGTTCTAATCTTACCTATATATTATTCCCAATATATTAGATCAGACCACCCTATTATGCCCAAACATAATAATTTTGGCCATACAAATTTTCCCAAGTGTCAAAACTATGATCATAGCCGTGTCCCCGGTTACGGACAATTCTGAGCAGCTGAACAAGGATGTCAACTGAAGATCTCAACATTCCAATTTCTCTAAGTTAAAACATGATGGATGAACAAGAGTAGTTGAGACGGTGGTTTTCATGTCATGAAAGTCTCGTATAGTTGAAAAGAAGTTTTACAAAGAGTTAGGAAAACGTTGGCTTTCTGCAAAATAGCCTTCACCTCCACCAGCCAAATATGCATATAGATATTAGGAGTCTGCCCTTATGAGTCCACAAGTATCACTTGCCAGATCCATTCTAATGGTTCTGACCAAATTTTGGCTGTAACCTACGTGTTGCAGGTTTTCTGACGACGAGTAAGGAAACGAATAAGGGTTTCGAGTCTGCAACCTACATGTTTGCCTGTGGCACATGAAGATAATGAGGCTCCATGCTATTTTAAGTTTTCCGCCGCTGAACTTTGTAACATGCTAGCCTTTGGGTATGCAATTTGTAATGTTTTATTCTTCTGGATCATTGATGTAATAGATACTTGACGCAATTGCATGATATTACATCTTGAACTGTGGTGCTAGCTATTCGATCTAGGGACTAGCACAATAATACAGGAATCTTGGCCAATTTTCAAAAGGCAAGGTCGTTACAGATGATATCAGAGCACTGTGTTGCCTGTAGGCTCGAGAACCTTAGGTTTGGATTAGGAATAGGAAAGACCATACGAAAAAATGTTATTTTCTATTGTCCAAAACTTTCCTAATATCCTTATTGTAACCTTCTCACCTAATTTCTTTCTAAAATTATCTTATCTTATTTATAGATGACCATAACTCAGAAATGTTTCCGAAGACGTTGAAGATCAACATGACAATTATGAGAAGCCATCAAGTGCCGTGATCGAAGACTTCAAATTTTGACTTCACAACACCCAGAAGCACCTCAACGAACTAAAAGAAATAGAAGAGAATCATGAAGCACTGAAGGAAGGGATAGACTAGACCACCATTTTACCCGAATAACGTTATCGTAATGTTGTATTGACTTACCAAATTGTGGTATGGCGGTACTGTCGTGTCTCTTTTGAAAAACCTTTGTTGTGTTTAATTGTTATCCTAACTATAATTTCGAAAATTAAGTAGGAGAAGTTGTTTTTATCTCTATTGGTTGATTTACTGTTGTTTGATGCTTGCTAGATGTTGTTTGTAAGATGAATTGTCTTGATCTATTGTGTATGGGTATTAATGCTCTCTCTTAGTATCCCTCTATCTCTACTTATCCATGCTAAACTAAACAGATGTCCCAGCCAAATTCCAACAACCCGGTGATACCTACACTACAACAGTTACTAGATGCATAGAAGAAGTTGAATCAGCTGATGACCCAAAACCAAGAAGAGAACAAGGACATTCCAGCACCACCTCCATCTCAAGTGGATATGTTGATTAGATTCTTAAAGCTTCAACCAGAAAAGTTCTCAAGAACTGCAGAACCTATTTTGGCCGATGATTGGCTTTGTTTAGTGAATAAGGATTTAGTGACCATCGGATGCACAGATGCTGAGAAGGTTAGATCTGCGGCACATTTACTAGAAGGACCTGCAGCAGACTGGTTGGACAGCTACCAGAGCACACATCCCATTGAAGAGATGACATGGGAATTGTTCCAAGAAGGATTCCGTGCTGCACATATTTCATCTGGAGTGATGAAACTGAAGAGGGAAAAATTTTACGAGCTCCGACAAGACGATCGAGATGTTATAGAATACATGAATGAGTTCAATAATCTGGCGCGCTACGCACCGGATGATGTTGATACAGATACCAAGAGGAAAGAAAGGTTCCTAAATGGTTTGAATGACAAACTATCCATTCTATTGACAGTTGCCTATACCCCTAACTACCAGTCACTGGTTGACCAAGCTGTAGTCTTGGAAAGCAAACTGAATCAAGTTGCAAACAAGAAGCGAAAGCTTAGTTTGGAAAAGCATCACTCAGAATCACAGCGGGAATGGCACACTTCACATGACGAACGTGTTCATCTTGAGTTCAACTATCATGGAGACAATAACCACCATTGTCGTAATATTCATAGACATGACCTTCATAGAGAAAATGACCACCACATCGACAATGACCACCACATCAACCATGACCACCATAGCCCCGTCCATATTGAAGAAGTTTATGACATCGGAGATGAGCACATCATGGGAGAGAACAGCAGTCAGAACACCCACCCCAAACCCAACAGGAATGACCTCAGTCAGGTGGAGTGTTTCAAATGCAAGAAAATGGGACACTATTCTTGGGACTGTCCAGAAAAGAAGATTAGTATTGGGACCAAGCCAACTCAATTTCGAAAGGGACATGTGTTTTCTATAAACATGGAGAGAGTTCTCAAGAGACCAAACCCAGTTATTGAAGAATTGTTGATCAACTCATGTCCTGCACTAGTACTTCTCGATGCTGAGGCTACACATTCATTCATATCAAAAGACTTTGTGAGGAAAAATAAGATATCCTATCAAGGGATTAGAAGACCCATCAGAGTAAGCTCTACAGAAGGGAAGAGACCAGCAAACGCGGTATGCCAAAACATGACCTTGGAATTTGAGACACACAAGTTTCCAAGCGAGTTGTTTGTGCTAGACTTGCAAGGCTTTGATATAATCATAGGCAAGGACTGGATGTCCAGGTATGAAGGTCAGATAGATCATGCTAGTAAAGCTGTCACACTCACCACACCAGAAAAGAAGCGGATCAGATATCAGTTTAAATCAAGAAGCAAAGAAACCAACTGAGTTTTCATAAGAAGTTTAGCCAAGCTCAATGTCACCACGGGCAATGTGACCACGAATAAAATGATGACGAATCTCTATATGCTTCGTTCTTGAGTGTTGCACCGGGATGTGACCAATCTTGATTGCACTTTCATTGTCACACAAAAGAGGCACTTTGTCAAAATTGACACCGTATTACTTTAAAGTTTGCCTCATCCATAACAATTGAGTGCATGCACTAGCGGCCGCCACATACTCGGCTTCGGCTGAGGATAGAGATACACAATTTTGCTTCTTAGAAGACCAACTTACCAAGGACCTACCAAGAAATTGGTATGCCCCGGAAGTTGATTTCCTATCATCCTTGCAACCGGCCCAATCCGAATCCGTGTATCCGGCAAGAGAGAAATTAGTGCCCTTTGGGTACCACAAACCAAACCTTGGGGTATAAACCAAATATCGAAGGATTCTATTGACTGCCTTCAAGTGGATTTCTTTAGGAGCCGCTTGATACCTTGCACACACCCCTACACTCAACACAATATCGGGTCTAGATGCACAAACATAAAGCAAAGAACAAATCATAGAGCGGTAAAGTTTTTTATCAACAACAATACCCTTTGGGTTAAGTTGAAGATGGCATTTGGTGTCCATAGGAAACCGCTTCTCCTTAGCATTTTGCATATTGAACCTCTTGAGCATGTCTTGGGTATATTTGGCTTGAGAGATGAAAGTCCCTTCATTCAATTGCTTGATCTCAAATCCAAGAAAGAACTTCAATTCGCCCATCATGGACATCTCGAACCTATCGGTCATAAGCTTTGAAAATTCATCATTGAAAGTTTTGTTAGATGAGCCAAATATAATATCATCAACATAAAGTTGGCATATGAAAAGCTCCCCTTTAACCCTCTTAGTAAAGAGAGTGGGATCGATTTTCCCAACCTCAAATCCACGGTCTACTAGAAGCTCTCTAAGGTGCTCATACCACGCACGTGGAGCTTGCTTAAGTCCATAGAGTGCCTTATCGAGCTTGTAGATATGGTTAGGGAACTTGGGATCCTCGAAACCCGGTGGTTGCTTAACATATAACAACTCCTTTAAAGGACCATTAAGAAAGGCACTTTTCACATCCATTTGTTGCAATTTAAAGTTATGATGTGATGCATATGCAAGAAGGATACGGATGGACTCAAGGCGAGCCACGGGTGCATAAGTCTCTCCAAAATCAATGCCTTCAACTTGAGAGTATCCTTGTGCAACCAATCTTGCCTTGTTCCTCACAACCATTCCATGCTCATCTTGCTTGTTCTTGAATATCCACTTAGTGCCTATAATATTGCGACACTCCTTTGGCTTCTCAACTAAATTCCACACCTTGTTGCGCTTGAAGTTATTGAGTTCATCATGCATAGCTTCCAACCAATCCAGATTTTCAAGAGGTTCAAACAGTTTCTTTGGTTCCACCATGGAAATGTGAGCTTGATGTTCACTAAAGCTTGCCAATTGTCTTCTTGTGGTAACATTGTGATCTAGGTCACCAAGGATTGCTTCTAGCTTGAGACCCTTTATCTCAAAATCTCTTGCAACTCTTGCTTTACGATGGTCTTCGATATCTCTACTGCATCTTGGAGGTATCTCTTGATCATTTTGATCATTTGAGTCCCCGTCTTGACCGGAATGTTGACCTTGATCATCATTATGCACATCTTCAACAATAGAAGGAGAGGGTTGATCTTGGTCTTGACCTTGGCTAGCATCAATAATTGGAGAACTTGGTTATTGCATAGCAACTTGGTCAACTTGAGGAGGGTCTTGAACTTGTTCTTGGGTTGGTGCATCATTTGCTTCAATAGTGGGTGCCGGTTCAACTTGTGATGGTGATGAAGTTTCCACATGAGTGGAGCTTGGACTTGCTTGAGGAGGGTCACAATGGATCTCAACGGGGCAATGGAAACCAATGCCCATTCTTCTTATTGCATCTTGAGGCTCCTCATTATTTACATCACAAACATGAAATTGCGCCACTTGGGAGCCGTCATTCCCATCGAACCTCAAATCACAAGATTGTATGACTTTCCCGGAGGTTTTGTCATAGACTCTATAGGTGTGATATTCGGCGCCGTACCCAACAAAAACACCCTCTAAAGATTTAGATTCAAATTTAGACAAGCGAACACCTTTGATCTTATCGAAACACTTACAACCAAATACTCGGTAGTAGGAGACATTGGGCTTGTTGCCGGTGAGCATCTCATAAGATGTAAACTTCTTGCCTTTGCGAAAGAATAGCCGGTTTGATGAATGACACGCCGTGGAGATTTCCTCAGCCCACAAGAAGAGTGGAGATTTAAACTCCGCCAACATAGACCTTGCCATATCCATGAGGGTCCGGTTCTTCCTTTCGGCTACACCATTTTGTTGAGGGGTATATGCAGCAGAATATTGATGACGAATTCCCTCTTCACTAAGAAACTCATTTAGGGTGTAGTTCTTGAACTCGGAGCCATTGTCACTCCTAATAGCTAATATGGGGACATTGTGTTGGCGTTGAACTTCGTTGGAAAAGTCGATGACGGCTTGTTGGGTCTCATCCTTCGTCTTGAAGAAATAAACCCAAGTAAATCTTGAGTAGTCATCAACAATCACCAAGCAATATTTCTTCCCACCAAGACTAGGATGTGGCACGGCACCAAAGAGTTCGACATGAAGTAGTTCCAAAATCCTCTTTGATGAAATGATAGTCTTGCTTGGATGGGGAGAATCATGCATCTTTCCTTCAACACAAGCCCTACAAAGACGATCTCTAGAAAAAGAAACATTGTCTTTTAGTCCAAGAATGTGGCAACCCTTGTGAAGACTTTGCAAAGTTCCCATGTTGACATGGGACAAGCGGCGATGCCACAACCACCCCACGCCGGCCTTTCCGAATAGGCATATTGCTTGAGTGTTGGTTGACCCCGAAAAGTCCACCACAAACAACTCATTTTCAACATACCCAATGAACATGACCTTTAGAGTCTTGCTCCTCAAGAGTACCACCATATCAATAGTAAAATGGACATCAAAGTTCATCTTATTAAGTGCATGAACGAACATTAAATTGTAACCGAGGGACTTGACAAGCATGACATTTACAAGGGTGATATCCTTTGCAACTACCACCTTACCGAGACCCTTTACCTCTGCTTTTGATTTATCACCACAGGAGATGGATGCTTGATTTATATTTGGTCCCAACTCCGTCATAATCTCCTTGCTTCCGGTCATATGACTAGTGCATCCACTATCAACCACCCATTTAGACCCACCGGAAGCATAGTCCTATAAGAAATCATTGCTTGGTTTTAGGTACCCATCTTGCAATGGGTCCTCTTTGGTTAGCAATAAGAGTCTTTGGGACCCAAATAGCATGAGAAACATAACCATAATAAGGTCCAACATATTTTGCATAAACATCACCATAATAATCAACATATAGAATGTAGTGAGGGTTAGCATCTCCCGCAAAGTCACTACGAGTGGTCTTGCCCCTAGTGGCATTCCCACTCGCAGTGGGAGTCTTGGTTTGTGCGGGATTGGCCTTGTTGTTTCTCTTCTTCTTCTTTTCCTTGGCTACATAACCAAGACCCTCCTTCCCTTTGTGTTGCTTTTGCTCAACAACATGAGAAACAACCTTTCCTTTACCTTTGGGAATTGAGGTCTTGGCACTAGTGGCCTTGGCAAGCTCAACCTTCAACCTAGCATTTTCCTCAATAACATTTGCATGATCACATGAAGGAGTAGAAGTGCTAGGTGAGTTAGATTTAGAAAGATGAGTTTGAAGTTGCTCATGAGACTTGACTAGAAGAGAGTGAGTACTTTCCAAGGCCTTGTGAGCCTTGTCAAGTTTCTCCATATCCTCAAGAAGTCTAGCATTAGCAACCACAAATTCGGCTTTCTCCTTTTTAATCACTTTATATTTAGCAAAGACATGGTATCTATCCTTAATGATTTTAGCAATTATTTCATCATTTTATCATCAAGGGACTCAAGTCTTTCCTCAAGAGTAGTTCTATATTCACTCTCTTCTTCAAGAGAAGCATTCAAGGATGCTATGGTAAGAGAGTCCTCTCTCTCAATTTTGCCCTTGACCTCAAGAAGGTCTTCGGCGGCACCAAGTTGGCTCATGAGAGCCTCAACATGCTTCTTAGCTTCACCTTGCAAGTTAGCCACAACTGTATCGAAGGCAACAAGTTCTTTCTTAATCACAAGACTAGAGTTACCATCCATTTCATGCATAGTCTTGGGAGTAGAAGATGATACCTCGGTGACATGGGCCATGAGGCAACGAGCGGTGTTGATGGAGAGATTCTCATTGGGGGATTCAAAGAGAGAAGGTGATGGAGTTGAGACTATGGCCATAGTGGCCACCTCACGAGTGGGTTCATCTTGTTCTTCGGAATCATCAGAAGGATACTCTTCTTGAGTCATCAACACAATTCTTGGCACTTTCTTGAAGAATGGCTTCCTCTTGACAAATGGCTTCTTTTGTATCACCTTTGATTGATCCTTTGGGACAAGCCTTCCACCATGTTGTTCTCTATTCTCATCAGGACACTCTTTGGTGAAGTGATGCTTGTCATGCCAATTGTAACAAGTCTTTGTCCTTATAGCAAACTCCTTCTTCCCACTTGGATTGTTCCTTAGATCAACTTGAGACTTTGCCTTCGCCGGGTCACGCCAAAATGTTCTTGTGGCAAGATCCACGTGATCATGGTAGTCTTGTTCGAGATCATCGGGAAGAATGTTGCTTGGGCAAGCTTCAACTTCCACACTATCATCTAGGCACACCACTTTGGCCTTCAAAGCAAGTGAAGAACATTGTTTCATTCCCATGGCCCTAGCACGGTTGTCTAGAGCATTTTTGGTGGCAACCTTGGAAGCTTCCATCTCTTGCATAATTTATTAGGGGTCATTTCAAGGTAGTTGTGTCTTCCTTGTATGGCCTTCAAGTCAACGGGCTCGAATGGCATGAGAGCATTCACATACTTCCTTTTGACCCAAGCATCATCCGCATACTTTGCCCCAACATTATAAAAGGCTTGGGCAAGGGTCTTGAGTCTTCCATACATCTCTTCATGAGTTTCACACTCAAGCATATAGAATCCTTCGGTTTCATTGTTCAAAGCATCAAATCTATTCCTCTTCATGCTCTCATTTCCAAGGAATGCCTCAGAGAGATAATCCCAAGCTTCTTTGGCGGTGGTGAGATGTTGAATGTGATGAATATCCTTTTCACCAACGACAAGTTCAAGCATGTGTAGAGCAGTGGCATTGAGTTGAGCATCAACTACCTCTCTCCTTGTCAAGTTGTTTGGATCCACGGCCTTGTATCCCGCTTGAATGATCCTCAAAAGCTCGATAGAGGCACTGTTGACATGAGATCTCATTGAGTGTTGCCAACTAGTAAAAGCTAAAGCATTAAGCTTAGGTGGAGGACCTAAAGGGTTTATGCGAGGATGAGGGATAGGTGGGTCGGGAGAGTACAACAGGGGGACCTCATGGTACCCGGGCTTCCCACCTTCGGGTATGGTGCTAGATGCGGAGGGTTTCTTAAGATCGGCGTTTTCAACCCCTTTCTTTTTCTCTTTTTCCTCCTCGGTTTCACCGTCATTGGAGTTAGCGGAGTCCTCTAGTGGGATGGTCTCCGAAGGAACCTTGCCACTTGTGAGTTTCATGAGCAAGTCACGCATCTCAGCAAATTGGGTATCCATGGACGATTTCAATGATGTCTCCATCGTTTTGAGATCGGCCATGGATGCCGGAGTGGCTTGGTCCTTCTAGGAATCATCCTCACCTGTCATACTTCCCTTAGGCGGTTAAGCCCAACAAGAGAACCAAGGCTCTGATACCAATTGAAAGGATCGTATCACACCTAGAGGGGGGGGGGGTGAATAGGTGCTACTTCAATTTTATTACTTTTTCAAATTAGGCTTGACACAAAAAAGGTAAATTCTCTAATGGTAAATTTACCTATATGGCAAGCTAGCAACTAAGCAAGATACACGAAGTAAAGACGGTAAACAAGGATAGAGGTAACCGAAGGTGAAAGCACGCGGAGACACGGATGTATTCCCGAGTTCCTCCTTTTTAGGGGAGTACGTCTCGTTGGAGAGGTGTGAGCTACCACAAAGGTCAACTGAACCGCCACAAAGGCTTCACCTTCTTCTCCGATGAACCGCGCCACAAAGGTTTGGTTCACCTTCCACTATCGGAAACCTTCAAGGCAGATTCCGGAGCCTTTACAACAACGATCCGGGGCACAACCCACAATTGGATTGGGGGCTCCCGAACAGCTACAATCTGTCACAAAGACAATCAAGTAAGTACAACAATGAGCTAGGTTTTCCCAAGGGAAATCTCCTAGCAAAGGGGCCCTCAAGTGAATGAGGGGGAAATGTAAATCGGCTTGGTGAAGATGTAGATCCGGGCCTTCTCCTTCAATCCTCCAAAGATCAACGAGTTTGGGTGGAGGGATTGGGAGATCTAGTGATTCTTGAGCTTGCAATAATGGTGTTCTTCAATGTTGGGCGAGCTACTTGGTTGGAGGTAGGTGTAGGGGTATTTATACCCCTCCCACGAATGTAATCGTTGAAGACAGGGATACTGGATATTCCGACCTAAGTTAACACAGGAATGATGATGGGATTGATGAGAGTGTTCTTCTCCCTCAACAACGCCAACAAGTAATCTTGATACCCTGAAAAGGAAGATAATATATTAGGGATAGGTTGAGCCTCCAAGTGCAGAGTATGTAGAAGTGGTAGTTTTTCCCCAAGAAGGTGACTCGAGGGTTTAATATCGAACTCTCGAGGAATCAGTAGTGTGGGTTTTATCTTCTTGTCCTTCTCTAGCTTTCCTGCAAACAAAATAGATTGCTTTGTGCCCTCAACCTCACCAAGTGGTTGTCAAGCACAAGGTGTGAGAATGATATTAAGATGATAATGAATGCAAAACAGTAAATAAATATGCAATGGTGGTAAATAAGTATGCAAGGATGATAGTAGTGACGATGGATGGTATTTTTGGGGTTTTTATATGTGAATGCAAGAAGTAAAAGTGTTTTTGTATTTTCTGATTTTAAAATGGCTAAATGTAAAAGATGCTTAAAATTGGTTGGAAAAGTGTTTCTTATGATTAAAAATGGATTGGGGTTCATGGTTTCACACATGCACTCTCTCTTTAATATAGTGTGGCAAATGAGTAGACATAGATTTAACATATGAGATTGCAAACAAGGTTAATGACATGTTACTAATTATATGGGCATCACGTCCTAACATAGAGACCTTTTGATTATTAGTCTCACTTATACTCCACCAAGATGTGAACTAAATCATGCACCTTAGTAATTAAGATAACATCAGAGTATAGCTTTAAGATTAATGACAAGAAGTGAAAATAAACACATGATGGATCTAGTCTTAGGTAGAGGCATGTCACTCCTCCTACCCTACAACATGGTATTTTGGTTTATCCCTAGTGAGGTAACAAAGTAAGGTAAACACCCAATGGATCATGATATTAAGTTGTCAGCTTATCACTTCACCACCCCCGTTACTCCAACTAATGCGCACGTTCCCCCACACACGCTCTCATAAACATGCTTGTTCATAACAACGATACAAGAACGGGGTACATAATATGCATCTACTTTCATAACTGAAATATAACATTGCAATCTCAACATATATTAACTCATAGAAAGATCCACCACAAATGTAATACAACGGTGACCGTAATCATGTTCAGTAGCTCATACGGTGCTAATTAGTGAAGCTCAAGAGAGAGAGAGATACATATGCTACTGCCACAAACCCATAGTCCAGAGGTGGACTACTCCCTCTTCATCATGGAGACGGTGGAGATGTCGATGGAGAAGAAGGAGACCTCTCCGGCAGGGCTCCGCCGGAGTTTTCCCCCTCCAATCTGCAGCCTCCTAGTCTCTGTTTCTTGTTTCTCTTCTATGGCGGCTCTCCCTTCGGAGAATGTCGGGGGCTCTTTATATAGGTGTTTTTAGGTCACGAGGAAGCTTCTGGGCGAAGGATCGACGCAAACGGGGCCACGAGGGCCAATTGGGATAGGCCCACGCGGCTATAGTACCTGGCCGCGTGGGACCCCCCCTTTTGGTCCTCCGGCCTCCGTTCGTTGACTTCTTTCGCTCCTAAATCTTCTCCTTCCAAATAAATGACCCCCGTAAATTTATAGCTCATTATGACGTCGTTAAGGTCCTGAAACAAATAAGGAAAGAAATAGGGGTTTTCTGCCTGCGCAGGATTAATTCCATAAAAGGGATATCATCATAAATTATGAAAAATCATTAAATAACAGTAATATACCCCTTATATGATGCAAATATGATTGGAATATGACTATTATAGTGCAAAGTTCATGTATGCATTTTAGATGCATCAACATCCCCAAGCTTAACTCATGCTCGTCCTCGAGTACGAAAGTGATAAAACTAACATGAACTTTGCAATATAATAAAAACATGGATATAAAAGATGATTTCTACTGCTACAAAAAGTCAAATGATTGATTATTTCAAAGAAGTAGCAATACGCAAACAGTTTATAAAGTGATATCAAGTATTCAAATGAAAAGATGATCAATGATAGTTCACAAAGTGCAACATAAAAGATAATACTATGGACATTCTTACTTTTGCATACTTGTGGTCCATAGAGTGTAGAAAATCTGAATATAAAAGGTGGACACTTTGGAAATGATATATAAATAAGTAGAGGTAAAGCATGCATAAGTTTCATCTATCCTCCAAACTATTCTACTTAAGTTATTGAATGCAATGGTAATACTTGGTGTCAAGCTCTCATTCCCCTATCATAGCATCTTGAATGATTAAAGTTGAATGTGAAAGCAAATATGAGTAGTGGCCTTGATAAAGTAAAGGTTAGATGTCTCATGCCCCTTGAATACAAGTGCCTACACCATGATTACTCAACTTGGGAAACAAAGCAAGTTTAAGTTATCTATCATTGTAAGTAATAACGATATCATCAAGAGTCTCACTGGGGTACCTCTTGTCCCATGATATGGATCAAGCCCATATCAAAACAACAAGACAAACAAACATATTGAACAATCTCAACACCCTCTTTATTTACCACTTGATATAGCTTTTTATTGTAGGGTGTATCACAGAGGGTTCAAAATAGCATGTAAGTAAATTTCCACCATGAATGATGCATGGCTTAGATTAGCGGCCCAGGTTTCTCTCTAACCATTTATTAAAACTCATTTAAACTTAACTCTATTTCCACATTTATTTCGTCATGATAGGCATCCATAGACAAAAGTACATGATATCGACTAAACAAATGATGAAACATGTTGAAAGCTTTGCATGTGACAGCACATATGGGCTAACTCCCAACCTTAAACATTTATCAAGCCACTATCTTCATAATATTAATCACAATGCTTCATCTTTTTAAATGCAATAAAAGTAAAGTGTGCATCAAGTTCGCGAGAGCTTTTTAACCAACTTTTACCATTACAATAAATAACATCTTCATTTTATTTTAGAGGTATAGATAACACAAATAACATGATAAACATACTTGGAATAGCATAAAGCTAATAGGTAGATATGGTGGACTCACTGGAAAAACTTGGGCTGAAGGTGTTGGAAACAAGTTTTTACTTGTTGAAATTTTTGGGCTAGCAAAAGGGAGAAAGATGACCATCTAGATGCATGCATGAGTGTCCATAGAACTAACTAATTCATGTCAAGCAAAGTGAAATAACATACAGCATCAAAACATGAATAAAAGATAGCTCACGATAAAGCATTTGCAAATTATTACTCATAACGAAACTCATGAATCATGCAACTATATGTGTCATTAAAAATCAACTTAGACATCCCTTTTCCCAATACAATAAAAGCATGCAAGATATTTCAACCCAAATTTCCAGTAGCATTCTCATATATAAAAGATAGTGTGGTGGTCTCACAAAATAAAAATCAAAGCAAAACAAACTAAAAGACGCTCCAAGTTTATGCGATAAAGTGCAATGATAGAAAACTGAAGTTAGACGTGTGCAAACCGAGAGTGTTTTGGTTCAGTGGGGATGTTCACATCCCTAAGATTATGGTTTTCACCATCCTTGGATAACTCATGATGCATCTCCTCCAATCCCTGTGAAAAAACTTCAAAACACAATTTCTCCCATCTCTTTTCTGTGGGGTGATATTAGTAGAGATAAATAAACAAGTTTCTTTGCTGCATATAATCCATGGATTAAAATTCATATGAATGACCAGAGAATGTATAATGTTGTATGCCTACTCATAAACTCAATTGGATCAACTCAATAGTTCAAACTATGCATAAAACAATATGGGACAGAATCTGTCCAGAAAAATAGCAGCAGCAAAACGTATTTTTCTGTCCTACTTAAACTTGTCGAAAAAATCTGAAAAAATTCAGACATACTGTCGTGGGGTTGTCACGGCAAGTTCTTCCTCCGGGAAGATGAGTTCTGGGGCCATTGGTGATTGAAGTACGTGGGAACGATTAATCTCGTCGGGGAGCAAGGATTTACCCAGGTTCGGCCCCTCTGATTCGAGGTAAAGACCTACTTCCTGCTTCTATGTTATTGCTCTTGATTGTATCTCGATTACAGGGACCCGGCTCCTACAACTCAGGAGCCGGCGACTTCTCTCTGGTGGCTAGGGTTTCTCTCTACTGGTTGAAGCTTATCTCTTGGAACTCTCTCTCTAACTTGCTTATCGATCTAAAGTCCAGGACCCCGCTTATAAAGGCTGCTGGGTCTCTAGAATTACAGGCTACACCGAGTCATACTAGAACACGGAGTCCTACTCTACGTCTTCATCTTCCAAGTTTAGACTCCGGGTTGTACTTGGGCTCCTCTTTCGGGTGAGCCTCTTTCTCCACACGGGCCTTGGTCGGCTTGTCTTCAGCCCAGCCCATGTGACTTGTCTCGTGACTCGGCGTTGGCCTTCTTGGTCTTGGCGGGTCTACTTTCCGGGTCCATGGGCCTACCTATAAAGTATCCCCCCATCAGTAGCCCCCGAATTATCTTGGGCACAGCTTGGCGGCTTCTCTGACTTGTTGGTTCGACTTCCTGGGTCGACTCCTTCCACTTGAGCCACAGGCTCCAAAGTCGCTTGCTGCTAGCTCCAAGATGAATTCCTGCATAAAGACATAAAAAATATAAAGGATGAGTCTATACTCAGCCCTTGTTCAAGCCATCACCCTTGCCCCTGCACATGCTGGCCGGGTCTGTTGTGACTCTTGCGAACAAGGGCTGGACGATTCGACTTTCACTGCCACAGGACTCGCCACTCTGGGACAAGCCGGCTTCTTCCAATTCTGTGACTTTAACTTTTCTGCGCTGTGCCCTTTCTATCTGTTAACCACTGAGCTGCTAAATAGCGAAACGTTATCCACAGTTTACTGTGGACCTACACTGTAACTCTCTTAGGGTTTTACCCTCTCGATAAATACCGAAGGGTTAGGTTTAAAACCTCACTTTGCCCCTTCAGCTCAAAACCTCTCCTTTCCTCTTCGCGCCCATCTCTCCCCGCGCCCAGCATGCACCGCCCGCACGCCATGGCTCCCAAGCGCACAAAGACCACATCAAAGGCCAAGGCAACCTCGTCGAGCAGGACGGTGAACATCGCCGCCGCGGCCGCCGCCGCCGCAAAATCCTCTTCCAAACGGTCGATCTCCGCCGATTGGGGTGGATTTGTGGTCTCGGCGGAGCAATTGAAGACCCATAGGCTCTCAGGTTTGATTCCCTCTAGTGCTCAAGCTCGGGCCCCAGGGGATGAGATTGTTCCCTCTCCCGCTAAGGGTGAAGTAGTTGTCTTCGTGGAGCACCTGTTCCGCGGATTTTCTCCCCCCGGCGATCTTTTCTTCCGCCAGCTCCTCGAACTTTACGAGCTGCGGATTCACGATCTGGCTCCTAACTCCATTCTCACCCTTTCCAATTTCGTCGTTCTCTGTGAGGATTACCTCCAGATTAAGCCCGACATCAATCTCTGGCTTGAGCTCTTTTACTGCAACCCTCAGCCCGAGACCTCCGGGGGCCCTCTCTTACAGTGTGGCGCTGTAGCCCTCCAGCGTCGCCTAAATTCTGTCTTCCCTAAGCCAGTTTTCCCAAACCGCATCAAAGACTGGCAAAAAACCTTCTTTTATTGCAAGGACACCTCCCCTGCAAATGAGCCAAAACTTCCCTTGTTCTCTGAGGACCGCCTTCGGGCGACTCCTCTGATGAAAGCTAGGTGCCCAGAGGCCGACCGGCCAAGAGTCGAGTCTCTGATCACTCGCATCCGGGCCCTCTTGTCCCACAACTTAGAGAATATGGATCTTGTCCGCTGCTGGACGACCTGGAGAATCCAGCCACTGAGTCCTAGGACTCGGCTGATCTGCTCATATACCAGATGCGCTGGTGATGACCTCCGAGTTACGGAGCAGCTGTCTGATGGACCCGAACTTGGTCGACTCATCAAAAAGTTGACTGGGAAACCGGTGAAGGATCAAGCCCATTTCGGGCTCCAACCCTTCTGCTCGACCAACCCAGCTCCTGATGTAAGTATCACTCTCTACTTTATTTCAACCTTGATCTCACTTGTACTGCTTGCTGACTCATGTTTACTGACTCTATTGCAGCTCACCGACTCCTTCTGGAAGCCGGCCTCTGGAGCTGGTACTAAGAATAAAGCTGAAGCTGAAGCTGAGGCTGAAGAAGAGATCCCTGCCACAGATCAAACCACTGTGGCAGAAGACACTGATGATGCGGATGAGGAGTCCTCCCAGGGGGCTCCCGCTGATGATGATGCTGCCGATGAGGAGTCCTCGCCAGAGGCTCCAACTGAAAATGTTGATGAAGAGGAGTCCTCTCAGGAGGCTCCCATTGTGGAAGAAATTGATGATGATGAGTCCTCTCCAGAGGCTCCCACCACTAGGCAAACTGATACTGCCTCTGCTGTTGCTCAACCATCTCCATCTGCAGAGTCCTCTGCTAGGAGTCACTCCTCGTCCTCTCCAGCCTCAAACAATAATGGCTCTCGAGAGGCTGTTCCCAAGGTACCACTCTCACGAGTCCTTGGGTCCTCTCGCTCTCCCACTAAGCCTGAAGAACACATGCAGAGTGTTATCGCCGCCAGGAAGAGGAAGCTGCGTTCCGATGGGCCTGCAGATGCTCCTGAGCCTCTGCCAGTCTCACACCAGCGGAAATCGACCTCTCCTCCCCAAAAGGACGACTCTTACAACTCTGGGATGTCAATGCCTTCTTCGAACTCTCAGGCCCCTTTGGACCTGGAGACCAATATTGGGTAAGGTTCCTTTGCTTCTATACTTGTATTCAAATGACTTCTGCTTTTTTCTCTTTTCACTAATTCTGTTGCTGACTTCTATCTTTGCGTATTTCAGGGCTCGGCCTTGTTCTAAGGTAACTGATGGGGGGATACTTTACAGGTAGGCCCATGGACCCGGAAAGTAGACCCGCCAAGACCAAGAAGGCCAAAGCCGAGTCACGTATCAAGTCACATGGGCTGGGCTGGAGACAAGCCGACCAAGGCCCATGATGAAGAAAGGACCCGTCCGGAAGGAGTCCAAGTGCAACCCGGAGCCTTAACTTGGAAGACCAAGACGTAGAGTAGGACTCCGTGTCTATTATGACTCGGTGTAAATTGTAAGTCCAGAGACCCGGCAGCCTTTATAAGCGGGGTCCTGGACCTTAGATCGATAAGCTCAACCAATAGAGAACCTAGCCACAGAGAGAGTCGCCGGCTCCTAAGTTGTGGGAGCCGGGTCCTTGTAATCGAGATACATCAAGAGCAATAACATAGAAGCAGGAAGTAGGTCTTTACCTCGAATCAGAGGGGCCGAACCTGGGTAAATCCTTGTTCCTTGGCGAGATTAACCGTTCCACGTACTTCATCACCAATGGCCCCAGAACTCATCTTCCCGGAGGAAGAACTTGCCGTGACAACCCCACGACAGTTGGCGCCCACCGTGGGGCCTACGGTGACGAAAGGAGTTGAGATCGTTGGAGCTGCTCGTCGAGCTATGGAGAAACTCGCCATCGGGCGGGTCTACACTGATGAGCATGGAGAACAGAGATCGATGACTCAGGCTGGACCTCGGAGATGAACGAAGTCGACGAGGCTATCAGCTTGTCTTTGGAGGAATCAACGTGTTCGTCGGGATGGTGTGCGCGTCGGGTCTTCGCGCGAACTCGGCGGAGTCGGTACCAGAGCAACTGTTATCGTCGAGTCCGACGGCGAGGAGTCGGTCGGAACTTCAGAGGTCGGCATCATCGCCGAGTCTGAGGAACCCCTAGCTGAGGAACCAGGTGATGCAAGAGTCAGATTCAGATTATGATGCAGATTCAGAGTCCATCCTACCCTTGTTTGAAGATCGGCTTGGGTGGGATAGAGGAAGAGGATTATGAGGAGTCGCCAGTACGCGCTCGTGTTGTGGGAGTCTACATGTCTGGAAACACTGGGAATCAGTTTGATCCAACTCTTTGACAAAGGAGATTAATGCAAGTAATGCCGCAGAGAGGGCGGCCGAGTTAACCAACGCTCGTGCTGCGTTGGAAAGCAGCTAGTGATATCACAGAGGCAAACCGTAGACTAGAGCAGGCCCGAGTCCAAGATGAAGCTCAGGTCGTGCGGAGGCGCCGCGAGGAGCTTACTTCAATTCAGCATCGCCGAGCCAGGAGTCGCTTGCATGATGGAGTCCACATCAATCCAACCAATCTATTCACCACACCCAATGGTCCAGGCAGAGGAGCCGGACTAGGAGGCTCAGCGGCAGCAGGAGGCGCCGCAGGAGGAGCCGGAGGAGCACCACCACCACCACCACCACCACCCCCAGAAGGATCGGGAGGCAGCCGTGCAACGGACCACCGCCTGAAGGAGGAGTCGGAGGAGGAGCATCTGGTGGCTTAGGGTCACAGCCTAACAGATTTCATACTCCAGGGGACATTACTCTAATCCTATGGACAACGTTCATGCGGCGACTCTGAGATTGGAGAATATTGTGGTACCAGAGGGACCAGCAGGACAGGAGACTCGGAGGCTATCGAGTTACTGGACAGCTTTGACTCAGCAAGCTTTGTATCCAACTTTTCCAGATGCAAGTAGGCTACATTCAACACCTTTAACTCAGGTACGAGGAGTCGGCACGGCGAGTCCAACCCGGCAAACTCTACGAGTGCAAGGCGTCGTGAACTAGTGAGGAATCGTGCAAACATACCAACGCTTCACAAGCTCAGCTAGTGGTTGATGAAGCAAGGCAACGACGAGGAGAGAAGCAGCAAGAGCTCGGGAGGCAGAGAGGGACAGAGCGTTAGTGGGTGCAGCCAACCCGCCTCAGCCAACCCGGGTCCACGAGGAGGTGACTTCTCCTGGTGCTTCCCCAGCATTAACAGGACCAGAGTGTTTGTCGATGCCATCAGGTCCGAGTCCTTCCCAGCAGTTTCAAGGAGCCGCGCAAGGTTCCAAACTATGAGCCAACATGGACCCGACCTCTTGGTTGGGTACATACGAGATGGCGATGAGTATTCGCAATGCCACAGGTAATCTGTGTGCCAAGTTCATGTATCTTATGATGGAGGGAGCAGCCAAGGTGTGGATGCGCAACTTGCCTCCTAGGTCAATCAACTCTTGGGAGCAATTGAAGGCGGCTTTTATTCAGAATTTCCAAGGCACATGCAAGAAACTCAGCACCATCGAGGACCTGAGAGGTGTGTCCAGAGGAAGGGCGAGTCAGCAAGGCACTGGATGAAGCGAGTCTCAGAGATCATTAACTCCTCACAAGGACTCCCACCAGTTTCAGTGTTAATGGCGATGGAGAGAAATTGCAGTTACAATCCCTTGAGTTGGAAGCTAGGTCGTATGAAGGAGAGCCTGAATCAAGGTATTCCCCTTACGATTGGTGAGATCATGGCAGGTGCTAATAAGCACGCTGCCACAGACAAAACAAAGGATCAGGAGGAAGGAACTAAAGGACAAGGTGGCAATGGTCAGAATCAGAACCAGAATCAGAACCAGAATCAAGGTGTGCAAGAGGCCGTATGGAGACAACTCTGACCTAGTGGCCAACACAAACACTGGAGTCAGACGCAAGGACAATAATTCTGGTGGATACCAAGGCCGCACTCCAAGCACAGAGGAGGTCTTGAGATTCCATGCCCTAAACATGCCAAGAACGGTAGATGCGGTCATACCTTGGGACAGTGCGTAGATTTGCAGCGCGCCAGGTTCCAAGGGCCAGGAGGAGGTAACAACAATGGTGGATATAGAGGAAACAATGGAGCCGGAGGACCCGGCAATAACGGTGGAGGAGCCGGCAATAACCCAAACCAACCTCAAGGAGGAGGTCACCAGCAGGGCGGGTTCCAGCAGAACCCGAAGCAGCTCAATGATGGCAATGGTCAGTATTATGTCACAACTCGGCAGCACAACCCGAGTCGTGGCAGCTACCATGTCTTCACAACTAGTACGTCCAAGCGTTCCAAGAAGTTGAAAGTCAGAGCAGTTAATGCAGTAGAGCCGGCCCTTCCACAGTGGCTCAGGTGGTCAGAGCAAACCATCACATGGAGTCGGGCAGATCATCCTCCAAGAGTCGACGAGCCAGGGCAGCTAGCCTTGGTAGTGGCACCTCAAGTTGGGGGCTATACATTGAACAAAGTGCTTATGGATGGTGGAAGCAGTATCAACATCTTATATTACGACACATTCAAGAGGATGCAGCTGCAAGATAGACAGCTAATTCCAACAGAGACAGTGTTCCATGGGATAGTACCAGGGAAGTCGGCCAAGCCCATTGGTAAGATTTATCTTGAGGTTGCTTTTGGCACAGTGGAGAATTTTCGTTCAGAGATTATGCCCTTTGAGGTAGTGGACCTTAAGAGCCCATATCATGCTCTTTTTGGTCGACCTGCATATTTTAAGTTTATGGCCAGGCCATGTTATGTGTACTTGAAGCTCAAGATGCCAGGTCCAGCAGGTCATACAGTTAATGGCAGCAGACAGATGGCATTGGAGTGTGAGTTAGGTGATGCAGCTATGGCTGAGACAGCTTGTGCTCAAGAGGAGCTGAAGTTTTACAAGGCAAACGTGGACCCGGAGGACAACTCGGTCCTTAAGAAGCCGGCCACAGAGGAGAAGATGAAATTCAAGTCAGCTCAGGACACAAAGCAAGTCGACTTACCCCTGGTGACTCTTCCAAGCAGTTCACCATTGGGGCACACCTCTCTGATAAATAGGAAAGCGCGCTCGTCGAGTTCATCCGTGAGAACCGGGACGTCTTTGCATGGAAGCCATCTGACATGCCAGGAGTCCCGAGAGAACTCGCCGAGCACAGCTTACACGTTAATCCTAATGCAAGACCAGTTAAGCAGGGTCTGCGCAAGTTTCATGATGACAGGAGGAAAGCCATAGGAGAAGAGGTGGCTCGGCTCCTCGCAGCCGAGTTCATCAAGGAGGTCTTTCACCCAGAGTGGGTGGCCAATCCAGTGTTGGTACCAAAGAAGACAGGAGAGTTGCGGATGTGCATCGACTTCACGGGCCTGAACAAGCATTGCCCTAAGGACCCGTTTGCACTACCTCGCATAGACCAGATCATCGACTCCACAGCGGGGTCAGAGTTGCTTTGTTTCTTGGATGCATATTCAGGGTACCATCAGATCAGACTCAACATAGAGGATGAGCTGAAACGTCCTTCATCACGCCCTTTGGAGCATTTTGTTACACAACAATGCCCTTTGGACTCAAGAATGCAGGAGCTACATATCAGATGTATCAGAACTGTTTCAAAAAACAGATTGGAAGGAATATTCATGCTTATGTGGATGATGTAGTTGTCAAGTCTCAGAAAGCCGACTCTCTGATAGCAGACCTGACAGAAACGTTTGAGAACCTACGCAAGTATAAGATGAAGCTCAACCCGACCAAGTGTGTTTTTGGAGTCCCTGCTGGCAAACTCCTAGGCTTCATCGTTTCAGAGAGAGGCATTGAGGCAAATCCAGAGAAAATCAAGGCTATCCATAACTTGCAGAAGCCGACTTGTCTGAAGGACGTTCAAAAGCTCACTGGATGTGTGGCAGCTCTGAGCAGGTTTATTTCCAGACTCGGGGAGAAGGCGGGTCCTCTCTACCGACTCCTGAAGAAGTCAGACAAATTCCTATGGGATGAAGAAGCTGACCGTGCTTTTGAGGAGTTGAAGAAAACTTTGTCAACAGCACCAGTGCTTGCAGCTCCTACAGATAAGGAGCCCATGCTATTATATGTAGCTGCCAACGAGAGAGTTGTCAGTGCAGTAGTAGTTGTGGAACGTGCAGAGGAAGGAAAGGAGTACCCAGTGCAGAGACCTGTCTACTACATCAGTGAAGTCCTCACAGAGTCAAAGCAAAGGTACCCTCAGTGGCAGAAAAGTTTATGGAGTTTTTCTTGCAAGTAGAAAGCTCAAGCATTATTTCCAAGAGCATCCAATTAAGGTGGTGAGTTCAGCACCGCTGGCAGATATTATACGCAACAGAGAGGCAACAGGGCGAGTCGCCAAGTGGGCAATTGAGTTGGGTCCTTATCATATCACATATGAGCCAAGGACAGCGATCAAATCTCAAGCTTTGGTTGATTTTGTCAATGATTGGACAGATTTTACATCTTCACCAAGCACCCCTTGCACCAAGTATTGGACAATGCACTTTGATGGGTCCAGACAGTTGGAAGGCTCAGGAGCCGGCGTGGTGTTAACTCACCTAAAGGAGATAAGTTAGCATATGTCCTTCAGTTACACTTTGATTGCACCAACAACATGGCAGAGTATGAGGCTTTGCTACATGGCCTGCGTTTGGCCAAGGAGATGAACATCAAGCGTATCAGGTGCTTTGGAGACTCGGATCTCGTAGCTCAGCAAGTATCTGGAACTTGGGACTCGAAGGATGCAAACATGGCGGCTTATAGAAGAGCAGTCGAACAGATAGCCGGGTTCTTTTCTGGTTATCAAGTGGAGCATATTGACAGGCGCAAGAACGAGGCTGCTGATGCGTTATCACGACTCGGCTCTCGTCGAGAGAAAGTACCACCAAATGTGTTTTGGGAGCTCATCATCCTTCAGTCAAGTTGCCCACAGAGGAGGAGTTAGCTTTTCCAGACCCAGAGTCGTGTTGTGCAGCAGTACGAGCAATCCCAATGGACAGAGCCCTACCTAGCATATCTCCTGCGGGGTGAACTCCCAAAGGATGAAGTCAAGCGAAAGCAACTCATCAGGCGATGCAAGTCCTACAGTCATTGATGGCGAGTTATATAGAAGAGCGTTACTGGAGTCTACCAGAGATGTGTGTCTCCAGAAGAGGGCAAGCAAATATGCAAGAGATTCATGCAGGAGATTGTGGTCATCATGCATCCACTAGATCCTTGGTGTCAAAAGCTTTCAGACACGGGTTCTTTTGGTTGACAGCACATTTAGATGCAGAGAGGATAGTTCGAGTCTGTGATGGATGTCAAAGGTACGCAAGGCAAGACCACGTGCCAGCTCAAGAACTCAGAACCATCCCTATCACTTGGCCATTTGCAGTTTGGGGACTCGACATGGTGGGCCCTTTCTCAAAGTCGCCTTGTCAGAAGACCCATCTGCTAGTAGCAGTTGACAAGTTCACCAAGTGGGTGGAGGTGGAACCCGTCAGCAGAGTCGACGGTGCATCAGCTGTGAGATTCTTCAAGAAGATAGCAACACGTTTTGGGTATCCTCATAGCATCATTACAGACAATGGTACCAACTTATCAGTTGGGGAGATGGCCAAGTTTTGTGGTGAGAACAACATCAGACTCGACCTAGCCTCAGTGGCACATCCACAGTCCAATGGACAAGCAGAGAGGGCAAATCAGGAGTTGCTGAAGGGAATTAAGCCTCGGCTCCGAGTCCCTTTGCTAAGAGCCGCCGGGTCTTGGGTTGAGGAGTTACCAGCAGTACTTTGGAGCATCAGGACGACTCCTAACAGATCTACTGGCTTCACACCTTTCTTCATGGTGTATGGAGCAGAAGCTGTCTTGCCAAGGACTTGTTGCATTGTAGCGCCCTTGCTTAGAAAAGCAAGAACACATCGTGAAATATGCTATTCCCTGGATCGAGTATGGATAGCAATTCACAAATAGATGTAATACCATGCATCAATGTCAAATAATTATTACATCGCGAGATCCATAAATAAAATATTCTTTACAAATTGCATAGCCAAAGGCTAGCTTGAATGCAAAGTTTGGCAGCGGGAACATAGTAGCACAGAGAGCTTCATCATCTTCATGTGCCACTGGCATACATGTTGGTTGCAAGCTCGAAAGTAGACGTCCTCACGCGTCATCGTAAAAACCTGCAACATTAACGTTGCAGCCCAGAGAATTTGGGTCAATACCTTGTAACAGGCCGGCAAGTGAATACTATGGTGGATTATAAAATGGCAAGACTAAACTACATGCTTTATATGGCTGGTGGAGTTCAAGGCTATTGCGTAAAGCAAATTTTGTCCTACTTTTCATAAACATTGTATTCTCAACTTTTCAATATGAGACACACCCATGGAACGCATCCAAGGTCTCAATACCCGGGTTCACCCATCAAATTTTATTATGAAATTGGAATGAGGAGATTTTCCATCGACATCCTTGTCCAGCTGCTCAGAATTGTCCGTAACCGGGGACACGGCTATGATCATAGTTTTACACTCGAGAGGTTGTGCACTTTCACCACGAGACTCCATCAACCCATTCTGTCCTTGACCTTCTTGAAGTGAAAAGGAAGGTGAAGATGAAGACGAGACATTTGGGAAACAGTCCCCTGTTCCTCAGACAGACCCATACAAGACATTCATCCGCTGAGAACTGTCGGAATCAGGTTCCTAGAACTTACTTAGTCAAGGCAGAGCCATAATACCAAGTGGCTGCACTGGAAGCAATCTAAACTTGGAGTGACTTAAATCTCTTGTTCCTGGGTGGCCGTTCACAAGTGCACGTACTCAGTTAAAACCATGGAAATGGCCCTGAGCAGCCACTCAACTTTGACCACCAATAGAGCAAAACCAATTGCCACCCAGGTAGTTCATTACTTAGTAGAGTTTTTTATCCTTTCATACTACAATAAAACATTTCAGCATTGCAGTTCTAACTTCTACCAAGTGAATGGGTTCCTAAATCAACAGGAATAAAGGGTGATATACTAAAAGGTCTGCATAGCAATATAGTAGTACACCTATCATGCATACTACTGAAATAGTCTACCATGCAAATATAATAAATAGTAGGTCTTTCATGAAAGGGTGTATGCACTTGCCTTTTGGAATTTGTCGTAGCTCACACACTCTTTTTCAACGTAGCTCGTAGCTCTCCGTTTAATCTATACAATACAAACATTGGCAATAAGCAACAATACAACAATCAAAAGAACAACATAACAACAAACATAGATAGAAACAAACAAAACTAGGTTGGTGGTCCAAGTTCAACACATGATTCCATATGCAAAAAGAATCAATGCATTTAGGTTTGGGGTTTGCCTTTGGGTCAGGGGTTGGTCTGAAATCAAATTTGAATATTTCAAACTTGAATAGGTTGAAGGGTTGTTTCCAGGTTGTTGGGATTGGTCTTGATCAGAGTGATCACACAAAAGAGTTGGTCAAGAGTTTTAAAACATTTGAAACTATGGTTTACAAAACATTGACATTTAGATGGCCTTTGGCACACTTTCAAGTGTATGTTTCAAAAGGTGGTAGCTAGGCCTAGTTTTGGTCTTCTCTGGACAGAGACAACTATTTGAGGAAGTTTTCTAAAAGAAAACAAATTAAAGGATTTATAGAAATTAAACTATATCAGAAATACTCCAATTTGAGTCTCTGATTAAGAAATCTTTTTAAAACTATCAAAAATTTAATATAACAGTGGAATCATGTCATGCATGTTCCAAGGTTTCCAGAAATATTTTATTTGCAAAATTTGGACTTATAGATTTAAAACTATGCCAAATTTACTCAAATGACTCATTTGTAATTTGAATAAATTTGGGTTTGTCAAACTGAAAACTAGCAGAACCAAAAGATTCTACAAGTTCAGAGCTTTTCAAAAGATAAAGTTTGTTAAATTTGGCTAAAGGGTTAAAAAGATATGAAGGTTTGAATATGCAGGGACCTTTCTGCAAAACTGCTTATCCCCTTTTATTTTATTTCGGAAATAGAATTCCGAAACGGGGTGGCTCAGGCTCGGCTCACGGCTCGGCTCGGCTTAGCCGCGGCTCGGACTCGGCTCGGCTCGATCTAATCCTGGCCGTTGGTTTCAGATCGAACGGCTGTNAAATCCCGCTGGACTGGGGCGGCTGACGAGGCACACACGTGGCGCTGACGTGGCCGCCACATCGGCGTACCGGTTCGTATTAAAATCGATCTAATCCCGGCCGTCGGATGGAGATCGGGCGGTCCAGGGCTAGGGTTTCTCACCGGGCGGCGCGGTGGTCGCCGGAGCGAAGGGGATGGCGGCGCGCGGCTCTGGTCGTGGACGTCGACGACGTTCCGGCGTTCCCCCGGGGCTCGAGATGGCGACGACGGGGTGCGGCTCGACGTGGGGAGGTCGATGGAGGTGGCGGCGGCCTCTGGTGCGTCCTGTCGCGGCGTAGAGGAGTGGCCGGAGATGGTGCGGACGCCGGCGACCTCGGGTCGTGGATGTCCGCGTCGATTGGCTGCGGAAAAAAAATAACCGGAGGGGTCAGGGAGATGCGCAAGCGCATGGGGAAGAAGATGGAGGGGGTCTCGGGCTCGGGGGTGGGCTACCTTGGCCGGAAAACGCGAAATACGGCGGCGGACGAGCTCCACTCCGGCGAGCGATTTTGCGAGCCTGGCGGCGCGGTTCGAGGTGGGAGAGGAGGGAACGAAAGAGGGCGTCGAGGGCTTTATAGTGGTGGTGAGGGGGAGGTGATGGTGATCGGAAACGCTCGCAATCAACGCGAGAAGATCGACGGGCGTCGGGTCGAAACTGCCGTGGTAATGGTGCTTGAAGACGACCCCTGACAGGTGGGTCCCGCCTGTCAGGTTTTTCTCTTTTCTTTTCCTTTTTTTGTTTTCTTTTGTAACTTTTGATTTAGGCTCCAATCAACTCAAATAAATTTGTAAAAAATTTGTAAAATTTCCATAGTCAACATAGACTTTTAGGAACTATTTTTGGTCAAAACAAAATTACCAAAATACCCTTTTGGTCAAATTTGCCTTATATGGCTATTTGGGAAATTTCCAAATTAGGGTTTATAATTATCTCAAAATATTAATTAAAAACCAGAGGATAATATGAGTAATATCATTAAAAATGATAGCTCATTTTCAAAATAAAAATTAATTTAAGATAAAACATTTTTATAAAACAAAGCTTGCAAAAGTATTTAAATTATTTCCACAAATGAAATAGGGTTTATAATATCCCCATATTATATATTTTGAAACAATAAACCAAAGGGGGAAAATACTATTGAAAACCCCATTTAAATATTTTATTTCCAAGACTTTAAAAGTTGAGATTTGAAGATAAAGGGATATTTAATTTAAAAAAATAACTTTGAAGATGTCAAAACAATCTTCTATAAAGCTTTTCTTGATTTTTGGAGACTTTATTTAATTATTAATAAAAGTTTTAAATTTTTTGTGATTTTTACAACATTCCAAAATTTGGGATGTTACAAACCTACCACCCTTAAAAGGAATCTCGTCCCCGAGATTCGGAGAGGCTAGAAAGAAAGATGGGTTCGGATCTCAGGGTTTTAGACAACTGGGTGGGCTACCACCCTTAAAAGAAACTTTTGTAGGCAGTCTTGAACTCTTTCCTTCAGGCTAGGGTCCATCGGGTTAGTCTTTAGGTCTCACTGGAGTCAACTATATCTTACACTCATGAAGTGCTCCATCTCCAATAGGTGGGTGTCTCTTTAGATAACTTCGGATACCATTCTTTTTAATATGGCTTGACATATTACATCCTCATCCATGTGATGTCTCCGGAAATATTTCTTCTCTAGGCTGGCATCCTTTACTGCAAACAAAGCGTCAATTCTAACGAAACTCTCATGGTAGGTCAAAACTTTCATTGCAGAATCTCTTCTTCTTCTTCTTCTTCTTCAGGAGAGTTGTGGTTTATCCTCACCGAATATCTTACGTTTCGGCAACCTTTGCCTCACATAGGGTTATAATATTCCATTGGTTCAGGCTTATCCACGTCGTCTCTCTTATAGGTATGTCACTTAGATTTACCAATCCAAATAGTGAGGGGAATAACATGAGTAGTAGGAATGGTGATCAGTCCATCCTGCACCCGTATCATTTCCTCAATATGTAGATAGGTGAATCACGTAGTCTATCTCTTGGGCATCCTCACTTGTCTAGCAGAAAGTTTCCCATCTGCAAGACAACCTGAACTAAACTATCGCTCCTTCAATACTATGGGTTGCGAAAACTCCTACACACGTTAGCTCACAAGCTAAACTTTTCTGTTATCCTTCTCCTTGGGGAAACATGCTTTCCATGTCGTCTTAGCTTGTCCATTTCTGTGTCATGTCTTCATCCCTGATATGACGAACAGGCTTCGCAACAATATTTAATTTTCATAACAGTTTTGGCGTACTAGAGTCGCCACAAGCTTCATTCATCCTCACAAATTGTGGTTATTACATCGACATTACACCACTCTTACATCACAGTACTTATTCTTCCATTTACATATAACTATCGGCACTTATTACATCCTCAGAACATTTCCATTGACTCTGGTCCTTCTTCTTGGCTAAACTCCTCATGAAAACTCAGTTAGTTTCTTTGCTTCTTGATTTAAACTGATATCTGATTCGCTTCTTTTCTGGTGTGGTGAGTGTGATAGCTTTACTAGCATGATCTATCTGACCATCGTACCTGGACATCCAGTCCTTGCCTATGATTATATCCAAGCCTTGCAAGTCTAACACAAACAATTCACTTGGAAACTTGTGTGTCTCAATTTCCAAGGTCATGTTTTGGCATACCGCGTTTGCTGGCCTCTTCCTTTCTATAGAGCTCACTCTGATGGGTCTTCTAAGTCCTCGATTGGGTATCTTATTTCTACTCACAAAGTCTTTTGATATGAATGAATGTGTTGCTTCAGTATCAAGAAGTACCAATGCAGGATAGGAGTTGATCAACAATCCTTCAATCACTGGGTCTGGTTTCTTGAGAACTCTCTCCATGTTTGTGGAAAACACATGTCCCTTTCGGAACTGAATTGGCTTGGTCCCATACAAAACTTCTTTTCCGGACAGTTTCTGGAATAGTGTCCCATTTTCTTGCATTTGAAACACTCCACCTGACTGAAGTCCTTCTTATTTGATTTGGGGTCGGAATTTTGACTACTGTTTTCTCCCAAAATGTACTCATCTCCAAGGTCATAAACCTCTTCAGTATGGACGGGGCTATGGTGGTCATGGTTGATTTGATGGTCATTTACTCCCTGAAGGCCATATTCATCAATACCATGACAATGGTGGTTATTGTCTTCATGATGGTTGAACTCAAACTGAACATGTTCGCCATGGGAAGTGCAGCATTCATGATGTGGTTCTGAGTGATGCTTTTCCAATTCAAGCTTTCGCTTCTTGGTTGCAACTTGCTTCAGTTTGTTCTCCAAGACTATGGCTTGGTCAACCAGTGACTGGTAGTCAGGAGTATAGGCAACTGTCAATAGAATGGATATTTCGTCATTCATACCATTTAGAAACCTTTCTTTCCTCTTAGTATCTGTATCAACATCATCCGGTGCGTAGCGCGACAGATTATTGAACTCATTCATGTATTCTATTACATTTCGGTCGTCTTGTCGGAGATCGAGAAATTCTTCCCTCTTCAGTTTCATCACTCCAGATGAAATATGTGCAGCACGGAAACCATCTTGGAACAAATCCCATGTCATCTCTTCAATGGGATGTGTGATCTGGTAGCTCTCCCACCAGTCTGCTGCAGGTCCTTCTAGTAGATGTGCCGCAAATCTAACCTTTTCAGCATCTGTGCATCCGATGGTCACTAAATCCTTATTTACTGAACGTAACCAATCATCGGCCAAAATAGGTTCTGTAGTTCTTGAGAACTTTTCTGGTCGAAGCTTTAAGAATCTGATCAGCATATCCACTTGAGGTGGTTGAGGTGTTGGAATGTCCTTGTTGTCTTCTTGGTTTTGGGTCATCAGCTGATTCAACTTCTTCTGTGTATCTAGTAACTGTTGTAGTGTAGGTATCACCGGGTTGTTGGAATTTGGTTGGGACATCTGTTTAGTTTAGCATGGATGAGTAGAGATAGAGGGATACTAAGGGAAGTATTAATACCCATACACAGCAGATCAAGACAAATCATCTTACAAGCAACATCTAGCAAGCATCAATCAACAGTAAAACAACCAATAGAGATAAAAACAACTCCTCCTACTTAATTTTCGAAATTATAGTTTTGATAACAAACAAACACAACAAGGTTTTTCAAAATAGACATGATAGTACTGCCATACCACAATTTGGTAAGTCAATACAATATTACTATAACGTTACTAATAAAATGGTGGTCTAGTCTATCTCTTCCTTCAGTTCTTCAACATTATCTTCTATTTCTTTGAGTTCGTCGAGGTACTTCAGGGTGTTGTGAAGTCAAAATTGAAGTCTTCGATCAAGGCGCTTGATGGCTTCTCATAATTGTCACGTTGATCTTCAACGTCTTCGGAAGCATTTCTGAGTTATGGTCTATAAGATAAGATAACTTATAAAGCAATTAGTTGAGAAGGTTACAAGAAGATATTAGGAAAGATTTAGACAAGGAGAAAATAACTTTTGTTCCTATGGTCATTCTTATTTCTAATCCAAACCTAAGGTTTTCGAGCCTACAGGCAACATTGCGCTCTGATACCATCTATAGCGACCTTGCCTTTTAAATAGGCCAAGATCCCTGTGTTCTGTGCTAGTCCCTGGATCGACTAGCTAGCACCACAGTTCAAGATGTAATATCATGCAAATGCGTCAAATATCTATTACATCGAAGATCCAGAAAAGTAATTCATTACAACTTGCATAGCCAAAGGCTAGCATTTTACAAAGTTCAGCAGCGGAAAACATAAATAGCATGGAGCCTCATCATCTTCATGTGCAACAGGCAAACATGTTGGTTGCAAACTCGAAACCTCTAGCGTTCCTTACTCATCGTCAGACGGACCTGCAAGGATAAAAGCGTTCCAGCCAAAAATTGGTCAGAACCATTGGAATGGATCTGGCAAGTGATACTTGTGGACTCATAAGGGCAGACTCCTAATATCTATATGCATATTTGGCTGGTGGAGTTGAAGGCTATTTTGCAGAAAGCCAACTTTTTCCTAACTCTTTGTAAAACTTCTTTTCAACTATACGAGACTTTCATGGCATGAAAACCACCGTCTCAACTACTCTTGTTGACCCATCAAATTTTAATTTAGAGAAATTGGAATGTTGAGATCTTCAGTTGACATCCTTGTTCAGCTGCTCAGAAATGTCCGTAACCGGGGACACGTCTATGATCATAGTTTGACACTCTCGAGAGGTTGTGCACGTTCACCACTTGACTCAATCAACCCATTCTGTCCTTGACCCTCATGTAGTGAAAAGGAAAGGAGAAGATTGAGACGAGACCTTTGGGAAATGTTCCCCGGTTCCTCTGGGCAGACCCATACAAGAGAACATCCGCTGAGAACTGCCGGAATCGGGGCCTATAACTTACTTAGTCAAGGCAGAGCCATAATACCAAGTGGCTGCACTAGAAGCAAACTAAACTTGGAGCGACTTAAATCTCTTTGTTCCTGGGTGGCCGTTCCCAAGTGAACATCTCGAGTATAACCATGGAAATGGCCTCGAGAAGACACTCAACTCTGTCCGCCAAGCAATACCAATTGCCACCCAGGTGGTTCATTAACTTAGTAGAGTTTTTATCCTTTCATACTACAATAAAACTTTTGCATTGCATTTCTAACATCTACCAAGTTAATGGGTACCTAGACCAACAGGAATATGGGGTGTATACTAAACAGGTCTGCATAGCATAATAGTAATACTCTTATCATGCATACTACCGAAATAGCTAAAATGCATATAATAAAATAGTAGGACTTTTATGCTGGAGTATCACTTGCCTTTTGGAACTGGTCGTTGCTCACACACTCTTTTTCAACGTAGCTCGTAGCTCTCCGTTCAATCTATACAATACAAACATATGGCAATAAGCAACAATACAACAATCAAAAGAAACAAACATAACAACAAACATAGATAGAAATAAACATAACTAGGTTGGTGGTCCAAGTTTCAATACATGATCCCATATGCAAAAAGAATCAATGCATTAGGTTTGGGGTTTGCCATTTGGGTCAGGGGTTGGTCTGAAATCAAATTTGGATATTCCAAATTTGAATAGGTTGAAGGCTTGTTTCCAGGTTGTTGGGGTTGGTCTTGATCTCTCTGGACAGGGACAAGTATTTTAAGAAGTTTTCTAAAAGAAAACAATTTAAAAGGATTTATAGAAATTAAACTATACCAGAAATACTCCAATTTGAGTCTCTGATTAAGAAATATTTTTTTTAAACTAACAAAAATTAAATATAACAGTGGGATCATGTCATGCATGTTCCAAGGTTTCCAGAAATATTTTATTTGCAAAATTTGGACTTATAGATTTAAAACTATGCCAAATTACTCAAATGACTCATTTGAAATTTGAATAAATTTGGATTTGTCAAAACTGAAAACTAGCAGAACTAAAAGATTCTACAAGTTCAGAGCTTTTCAAAAAGACAAAGTTTGTTAAATTTGGCTAAAGGGGTAAAAAGTTATAATAGTTTTAAGTTGCAGGGGCCATTCTGTAAATAGGACATTTTTATTTTTAAATCGGAATTAACAGAAATTCCCGGCTGACTGGGCGGCTGACGAGGCACACACGTGGCGCTGACGTGGCCGCCACATCGGCGTACCGGTTCGTATTAAAATCGATCTAATCCCGGCCGTCGGATGGAGATCGGGCGGTCCAGGGCTAGGGTTTCTCACCGGGCGGCGCGGTGGTCGCCGGAGGCGAAGGGGATGGCGGCGCGCGGCTCTGGTCGTGGACGTCGACGACGTTCCGGCGTTCCCCGGGGCTCGAGATGGCGACGACGGGGTGCGGCTCGACGTGGGGAGGTCGATGGAGGTGGCGGCGGCCTCGGGTGCGTCCTGTCGCGGCGTAGAGGAGTGGCCGGAGATGGTGCGGACGCCGGCGACCTCGGGTCGTGGATGTCCGCGTCGATTGGCTGCGGAAAAAAATAACCGGAGGGGTCAGGGAGATGCGCAAGCGCATGGGGAAGAAGATGGAGGGGGTCTCGGGCTCGGGGGTGGGCTACCTTGGCCGGAAAACGCGAAATACGGCGGCGGACGAGCTCCACTCCGGCGAGCGATTTTGCGAGCCTGGCGGCGCGGTTCGAGGTGGGAGAGGAGGGGAACGAAAGAGGGCGTCGAGGGCTTTATAGTGGTGGTGAGGGGGAGGTGGATGGTGATCGGAAACGCTCGCAATCAACGCGAGAAGATCGACGGGCGTCGGGTCGAAACTGCCGTGGTAATGGAGCTTGAAGACGACCCCTGACAGGTGGGTCCCGCCTGTCAGGTTTTTCTCTTTTTCTTTTCCTTTTTCTGTTTTCTTTTGTAACTTTTGATTTAGGCCTCCAAATCAACTCAAATAAATTTGTAAAAATTTGTAAAATTTCCATTAGTCAACATAGACTTTTAGGAACTATTTTTGGTCAAAACAAAATTACCAAAATACCCTTTTGGTCAAATTTGCCTTATATGGCTATTTGGGAAATTTCCAAATTAGGGTTTATAATTATCTCAAAATATTTAATTAAAAACCAGAGGATAATATGAGTAATATCATTAAAAATGATAGCTCATTTTCAAAATAAAAATTAATTTAAGATAAAACATTTTTATAAAACAAAGCTTGCAAAAGTATTTAAATTATTTCCACAAATGAAATAGGGTTTATAATATCCCCATATTATATATTTTAAAACAATAAACCAAAGGGGGAAAATACTATTTGAAAACCCCATTTAAATATTTTATTTCCAAGACTTTAAAAGTTGAGATTTGAAGATAAAGGGATATTTAATTTAAAAAAATAACTTTGAAGATGTCAAAACAATCTTCTATAAAAGCTTTTCTTGATTTTTGGAGACTTTATTTAATTATTAATAAAAGTTTTAAATTTTTGTGATTTTTACAACATTCCAAAATTTGGGATGTTACACACGGACTGCACCACCCTCAACCAGTTCTTGCGGTCCCAACCTCCTACCTTCTCCGAAGCTAAGGAGCCGCTTGATGCGGATGATTGGCTTCGGGCGATCGAGCGCAAGTTTGCCGCTCTTCACGTTCCCGCGGCAGAACATGTCAACTTTGCCACTTACCTTCTGGAAGGAGCCGCCGGCTCCTGGTGGGAGAGCCACGTGGCAATGGTTGCCGCGGGCCATGTTGTCACTTGGGAGGAGTTCCGCACCGCCTTCCGTGCGGCATATATCCCCAAGCCTATCCTCGAGCTCAAGAGGCGGGAGTTCCTGGACCTAACCCAGGGACGCATGGACGTCCAGTCATATGGACGGGAGTTCAACCACCTCTCCCGTTACGCCCCTCGGGACGTGACGAATGATGAGGACAAGCAATATCTCTTCCGCAAGGGGCTCGCACCTCGCCTTCGATACGAGCTCCTACCCTTCAAGTTCACCTCCTACCAAGAGCTCTACAACCAGGCTCTCACCATGGAGCAAGGTAGGAAGGAGCTAGAGGCTTCTAAGAGGCCAGTTTCCACCGACCACCAGAGCTCCTCCTCATCTGAGGGCAAGAAGCGCAAGGTCTTCGTGCCTTTCAAGGCCGTGCCAAAGGCGCCCTTCGCGCCGAAGCCTACCGGGTACCTGCCACCTCCGCCTCGCCCAGCTACTTCGACCGTGGGTGCGGCTGGAGGCGGTTTTCGACCTCGACTACCTGCACCACCGGGGCTCACTTGCTTCGCGTGTGGCCAGCCGGGGCACTACTCCAGGGAGTGTCCCCAGAAGGCACCGGCTCCCTCAGCACCTGCACCAGCACCCTCTACCCCAGCCGCCAAGGCTACCACCATCAGTCGTGGCCGCCTGAACCACGTCTCGGCGGAAGGCGTTGAGGAGGACCCCGGAGTTCTTATGGGTACGCTTCAAATCAATACTTATCCAGCTTCAGTGCTATTTGATTCTGGAGCTTCGCATTCGTTCATATCCATATCATATGCACACAATCATCAAATACCGTTTGTGATGATGGATCCCCCGTTAGTAGTCAAGACACCGGGTTCTAGTTGGCGTACTAATTGGATATCTCCCGATGTTCAAATAGCCGTAGGGTCAGTTCCTTTTCCGTTCTCATTGATAGCCCTGAGGTCAGAGGGTATCGATGTTATCCTGGGCATGGATTGGTTAGTGAAATATCAGGCAAACCTGGATTGTGCTGCCAAGACTGTCACAGTGTTCCACCCAAGGTATGGGGAAGTGCGTTATTGGTCCCCAACTTCTGCAACTCCTTCCACAGTCACTCCTCTTTCACCGGAGATCAGTCTTTATTTCCTGGAAGGAATACCCCACCTTCTTCACTCAAGCCTAGAATCTCGGGACGAGATTCTTGTAAGGGGGGTAGATTTGTAACAGCCCTAGCTTGGTAATGAAAAATACGAAGAATTTTTCCACTTTTTGCATTCATGTTTGCATCATGGCATATCTTTAAATTGCTTGTGTTAACAAACCACAATTGGAAGAAAATTGTTAAAAGGGAAGCCCAACCTTCCCCAAACTATAACCTTTGAAATGTAAGCTGAGGTGTGACCATATGGTTCATCAAGTTCTCTAAGTTCACCTCAAGTGCTAAGAACCAAATGGAGGGTTTCCAATTTTGTTTCCAACTTATTTATGCCTCTAAATGTAGTTCATAGCCTTGGTCATTGGTAAGCCTTGTCATGGTGCTCAAAGGCTCAAGTAATTGTATGCGGAGCTGGTTTATCTGTTGGAGATGTTCCCAGAATTTTGGTGTATTTTCTGGAAATTGTTTCGCTATCCAAACAGAACGGACATTTCTGTTTTATTTCTGTCCACCGGAAGTACCGGTCTCCAAACCGGAACTACCGGTGCCCTGTCTTCCCTGTGGCGACAGTGGCGCACACTGTCGCCATGGCCGCCGCACACCCCGCGCCCCAGCCCACCTACCCCCCTAGGGTTAAGTGACCCCGCACGCCCGCACCTGCTCCCCCTCTCTCCCCTCTTTCGTTTTCCCCCACGCGCAGGAGCCCTGCCCTAACCCTAGCTCCTCCCTGACCGCCGCCATCCCGCCGGAGCCGCCGCGAAGACGCCGCCGCCTGGAGCATCCCCGTCCGAATCGAAGCGGCGGAGAAGATCCGCCGTGCCCTCCTCTCCGTCTCCGCCAACCGAATCGAGCCGGGACGCCGCAAATCGAGCTCGGCGTCCTCGTCTTCCCCGTGGCCGGTGTAGCCCCGCCGAGCACCTCACCGCCGTCCTCGACCTCCTCCTCCGCCGTTGCAAGCACCGACGAGTTGCTGGTGAGATGCTTTTCCTCCTGGGCGTCGTCGTTCTACTCCTCTCCCTCTCTAGCCCTGGGTCGCCGCCGCTCTGCTCACTCTCGCCGCCGGCCGCCGTCATGACCGTCGCTCCGGCGACCAATAGGTGGCGGCGCCGCTACCCTTTGGTTCGTCGTCGCCCCGCGCGTCCAATGCGCCCTGTTGCGCACCCTAGGAGCCACCCCGTGGCCGCGTGCGTGCACGACGCGCGCGTGCTCACCGCGCGCGCTCCCGCCATCGCCGCGCTTAAATTCACGACCGGAAGTAGCGTAGTTCCGGTAAACCGGAAGTAGAAGCGGTAGTTCCGCTATTTCCAGATTTCGGTACTGGATAGTTGCGTTCTTAAGCGGAAGTAGAACCGGAGGTGACACCGGAAGTACCGCTAAACCGGTACTACCGGCCACTTCACCGGAAGTACCGGAAATTCTCTATTTTCGGTACTGGATGTGTCGAACCACGCCCGGAACTGGAACCGGAAGTACCGGCAAACCGGAACTACCGGTCCAATTACCGGAACTTCCGGAAAACTGTGTTAAGTTTGTTTAAATCATAACTTGTTAACCGTTAAATCAAATCCGGTGAATGTTATATCAACTTAATCAGCATTTCATAATCTATCCAACTATGCTAATATCACATCATTATCACAACTACTTAATTGGATGTTCTTCATAATTTGATAAAAGGTGTTATTTTCAACTAATCAATTTAACTCGCTATTTATTCATCGGTGCTCCAAAAATTTATAAATAAAGTACCGAAATGATCGAAATGACAAACCCTATCTATTCTTGTCATGCTCATGCATATTTGAGCCACCTCTCTAATAATTTGATAAATTATAAGATTGTGGTCCCTAAGATAAATATGGGGTTGATCCCAAATAATTTTACTAATTATTTGGCTCCCCATTTAATTATGCCTCTAATTTATATAATAATATCCTTGCATCAACTTGACATGTCATCATGTGATTGAGCATTGCACCTTGTGTTCTTGTGATTTATGTGTGCCTTGTATTTCTTTTGGGTATCGATAGATTCCGGAGTCGAGGGTCTCTCTACTTACCCCGACGATCAGTACTTCACGACCGGGCAACAAGGCAAGAGATAACCTAACCTTCTTGGCATTCTAGCATCCTATGATTTTTATCAAATTATTTTATCCACCATAATATTGCATGCGGTTCAATGTCTTTTTGGTAAATATTAGAATATCCTATGAATGCATGTTCTTCCCCAAGCCAATCACATGTATCCCTACCTATGAAACCTAGGGTTGAAGTGTTGGCCGAGTTAAAGATATAATGGATGTATTTACCTGCTTAGCTATGCTTAGCCGTGCTTAATAGATGCTTTATGTCTGTTATTATTTCCATAATTGTTGATGTTGATGGAATGATTCGGGCATGGTGGATACTGGAGATGCTTAATTAAAATGCTAAGACGGTTTGGGTGAGTTGCCATCGGGGATGGTGTTTTGCCTCACTCTAGCCCCTAGGTGCGAGTTCTTTACCTCTTGAACCAAGACTAGCGTGCTGCCATTGGTGGGTGTATGGGCGCCTCGCTGACCGAATAATTTGTGAGTGGCTTGTCAAGGGTCCTCTAGTTTGCTATTTCCATTTGCGCGTATGTGGTGTGAGTGGAAAAAGGAACGAGGATGGTGGTGTTTAGGACGTGACGGTGGGGCAGGGCGCTGGGAGCGCTGAGCCTGTCCTTCCGCCACTGATGGTCCTTGAGTAAGCCTCATGCATTGTAAAGGTCTAACCGCGCCCGCTTGCCGGCCTTCCCCGGAAGAGGGCCACTCAGGTGAGCCGGACGGTACCAATGGGTAAAATAGTACACCCCTGCAGGGTTAATCTTTTCGAAAAGCCGTGTCCACGGTTATGGACAACTTGGGAATAGACGATAAGATCATAGAGAATCTCAACCTAATTGATATGGCAGCTAAAGGTTGCATTAATCAACGTGTGGTAAAGGTTCACTTCCTCGAGGGTGATTCGAGGGGGTGCCTTGGTGTAGAGGAGAGTGGTTGGTTACAAAAGGGTTCGATGAGAACCAATGATGACAAATGTTACTCTCTTACCCCTTTTTGAAAAGTATTCTGAGTAGACGAATGCCATGTGTCATTTATATTTCGGTTTATGAAAATTAGCTTTGGGCAAAAGAAATACATGTAAAGCTTTAGAGCCTCCGTCCGTCATTGGGCCTATATCGCCCTACTAATCTTGCGAGTACATCGTACTCAGTCTCTCTTTGCTGCCTCTATGATTTTGTATTTCAGAGGAGGACGACACCGAGCAACTAGGTGGGTTCTTCGTTGACGTCGACTACTAGTCTGGGGTTCCCAGGTGGCAGCTTGGGACCGTGGAACAAGCTGGCTGGGAAGATGTTATTGTAGGCCTCTTAGGCCATATTTTGCTTCTTGTTGTTAGACAACACTACCCGCTTCCGCTTGTTGAATTGTTGGATCTGAGATCCTTTTGCTTGTAATATTTGTATTCTTCTCGTTATAGGAGTTGCTATATGTTTTGTGTCGTAGAGTCATGCTTTGTGCCAGTTCTGTTCCACAAGTCTCGATCTTTGTTTTATACATTGATGGTTGTGCCAACGACATAGCCTCTCTGTATAATTCCGGGGTCGGGGCGCTACAGCTGGGCTGGAGACAAGCCGACCAAGTCCCGTGTGGAGAAGGGGGCTCGTCCCAAGAAGGAGTCCAAGTACAACCCGGAGTTCTAGTTTGGAAGGACAAAGCCTAGAGTAGGACTCCGTATATGAATAGAACTCGATACAGATTGTAAGTCTAGGGACCCGCCACCTTTATAAGGGGGGCCCTGGATCGTAGTGGAAGAAGTCAAGTCGAGTCAGAGAAACCCTAGCCACCAGAGAGAAGTCGCCGGCTCCTGAATTGTAGGAGCCGGGTCCTTGTAATCGAGATCTAGCAAAGAGCAATAACATAGAAGCAGGAAGTAGGTCTTTACCTCTAATCAGAGGGGCCGAACCTGGGTAAATCCTTGTTCCCTGGCGAGATTAACCGTTCCTACGTACTTCAATCACCGATGGCCCCAGAACTCATCTTCCCTGAGGAAGAACTTGCCGTGACAACCCCACGACAATAATCGAAAGAGCAAGATAACCACTTCGTCATTTCATCCCCCGCACAAAAATGCCGCTTCCCGGCTCTGGAGATCTCAATCCGGACACAGGACGACACGTAAAAGATCAAGCAAGTCAACAACATACAAATGCAAGAACAAAAGCGAGTGACATTCAACATCACAGATAAGGGCTTACAGTCGGAAGCGGATTACACAAGCAAAAGGAGGAAGTCCATAGGCGGACAACCTCGCCTACAGACCAAGCCGGCTACAAGATAACCTAAAGCTAAGCGGGAGGTGGAGTCATATCATCATCACTCTCCTCCCACTCCTTGAGGCACAAAGAGCCGTCGAAGACCTTGATGTAGAAGACCCTAGTCTGGCGCTTCAGCTGGAAGCGGAGGATGAAGGGAGGCTCCAGGCAGAAGAACTTAGCAAAAGCTTTCCAGCCGGAGAAGAACTCGGCCCGCCGGCGAACCTCCCCAGCTTCTTGGCTGACGATGACACGAGCAAGCACCTCCCAAGGCCCCTTACGAGCTCCAACCCGATGAAGAAGGAACCTGAAGGGGCCTTCCCCCTCCAGTGCATCGGTGACGGCCCGAGGAAGCTACTGGTGATGGGGTCGCAGCATGGAAAACATAAAATTTTCCTACACGGCAAGCGGAATAAACCCCGAGGATATAGATCTACGATATGAAGATAGCGAAGGTGAGATCCAATCTCTTACCCTTGAAGATCAACAAACGCGTTTTGTCGGTGCAGGGGTTGGCTAGTCAATCCCCGCAACTAGACTCGTCTAGTCGCGAGGAGATGTATTATCCTCGAGATCCAATCCGGTGAATTGCAGCAACGGGCAGCACCTCCGCGGCGTCCACACGTACGACTCGATGAATACGTCGACTCCTTGATCCCGCAAGCGAGAAGACGTGGCCTCGATGATCTCGGCAGCACGACGGTAGTGCCGGTGATGATGACGATCTCCGCGAGCAGGGCTTCGCCAAGCCAAGCAAGAGGAGAGGGAGAGGTGGAGGTGGCGCAGCAGCCCTTCTAGGAGAGGTGGTGCGGCATCTCTAGATGGAGGAGAGGCGGCGACATCCCTTCGGGGTAAGGGGTGGCGCGGCTAGGGTTTAGGGGTGGAGGGGTGGTGCGGCTAGGGTGTGTGGGGCGGCAGCCTCAAGGGTGTGCCGCACCCCTCCCTCCCCCCCTATTTATAGGTGGCGGCTAGGGCTAGGGAAGGGGCCGGCCGGCCCCCTCTTGCCTTGCCCCCCAAGTTGGAGTCCATCTAGGACTCCTCCTTGGGCCCCTTTACTAAAGGGTGGAGGGCCCAACTCCTAGTCCAACTAGGAGTGGGATTCCCCCCTTCCTATGCCGCATGCCCATGTGGGCCATTGGGTGGTGCGGCTGGCCCAAGTGGCCAGCAGCACCCCTTTGGTCCATGTGGGCCCCATACAATATGTGGTCCCACTTCTAGAACCTTCTAGAACATTCCGGAACCTTCCGGTACCCTATAAATAATTTCCGAAACTTTTCCGAAACCTCCGGAAACCACTTTCCATATATGAATCTTATTCTCCGGACTCCTCCGGAACTCCTCGTGACGTCCGGGATCTCATCCGAGACTCCAAATCACCATTCGTTCACTTCATCATTTAATTCATCGCAAAACCTAATTTCATCGGAACGTTAAGTGAGTGACCCTACGGGTTCGAGAATGCATAGACATGATCATATGAATAATTAATAGCGGGACCGGGATGCCCATATTAATTCCTATACACTCAACGAAAACCTTTTCTTGATTGAACCATGATGCCGGAGATTCAATCAATCTCATATATGATTCCCTTTGTCTCACGATATTTTACTTGCCCGAGATATAATGGTTGACATCCCCATGTCTAGTTTAATCTCGTTACCGGCAAGTTCTCTTTACTCGTCCATAATATAGGATCCCGGTAATTACAACCTAATCACATGTCTGCAGACTTTTGATGCTATATTACCGAGAAGGCCTGGAGATATATTCTCCGTCACATGGAGGGACAAATCCCACTCTTGATTCATATCACCCAACAACCCACCATCGGAGATACCTGAAAGCCACCTTTATAATCACCCAGTTACGAAGTGACGTTTGATGTCCACAAAGTATTCCTCCGGTGAACGGGAGTGATATAATCTCATGGTCTAAGGAAACTATATTTGGCATATTAAAAGTGTTGATAACAAAACTTCTGTGACACGATTAATTGCAACTCTTTATTTGGGTCATGTCCACCATACCATTACTCTTAATGATATGACTCCGTTATCAAGTGACTATAACAAGTCCATAGTTAGGAAACTCTAACTATCTCTCGATCAACGAACTAGTCCTGTAGAGGCTCACTAGGGACTCCGGGTGTTTATATTCCACACATGTATTATGTTTCCATTTAATACAATTATAGCATGGATAATAAACTATTATCATAAACGTGAATATGCTTAATAAACCATTTTATTATTGCCTCTAGGGCATATTCCCAACAGTCTCCCACTTGCACTAGAGTCAATAATCTAGTTTACATTTCCGCGATCCAACACCCATGAAGTCTCAGTGCTGATCATGTTTGCTCATGGAAGAGGTTCTGTCCGTGCTTGTACTTTACAACTCTTTATGTCCTTTGCAAAAATTGTAACTGTCACCCAATTTGACATTACTTTATCATCACATGATAAACTTCCTATCATCCCATGATAAAACTCATTATCATATAATGTATATAATATGTTTGGTTATAGAGTGACATATTCATATCCTTTTATGTCTATATGTATGATCAGTCAAATGGACTTTCTCATAACATATGCATTCGGAACTCACTCGATCTTGAAACAACTTTCTCAAACCAAAATATTATATCTCATTTCAATCCTTGAATTAATCATATACTCCTATATGTTGTAGACTTAACAAATCGACAGTGTAACTTTGCACTTCGATATTTCCGATCATGCTTTCGCTGCGCTGCTTTGACTCTAAAAGATCTCCAATTCAGTCTGGCTTTATGACTTCAACCAAGTCTACCACCTTCTAAATTCATCTCAATTTCATGAAAAATGACTCCTCATTCATCATGTTCTTACAACTAAGAACTTGGGTCATATACCGTCATATACAAACACATGGTTCTTATATGTTGAGACCTATGAACAATTCATATTGAATTCCAACATATCCTTCAACCATCAATTTTGTATTGAGTTCTCAATTCAATGTTTCACCTATATGTCACAATGAGAACGAACCGTTCTTCTCTTGTCTTATTTTGAACTCCTTCAAAAATATTTAGGTTAAACATCTGACTTTAATGTTTATCAAACTTATCTATCCTCCATAGATACATTCATCTACATGAATATTTGACGTTCAAACTAACTTCATAAGTTATGCATTGGTCCATGACAACATTTACAACATTTATGAAATCTTCATTTCATTCAAACATGATGTTGTAAACTCCCACTCAAATATACACCATACACATATTAAATTGTGAAGCCACTATGGCTCCCACTCAGAAATATGTTATCTTTATATTTGACCATGATTAACTAGTTCCCACTCAAACATATGTCACCACATATTTTGATTATGGAAATTAATTTCTGCTCTAACTTAATATATGTCACCACATATCTTAATTAGATCTCACTCAGTTTGTTATGCACTTTCTCGACACTTTGGACTCCTCCAAAATTCTTAACTCTTAAGATTCGAGAACTCGTATACGAAACGCCAGCACCTTGCCAGCTCTAAGTTTTATTTATTCCACGCAAACTCTTTTGCAAAATAAATATGTGAAACATTCTTTTCACAAAATCAAGCAACGATTACTTCATAATTCAAACTTAAAATAGAATGACTTTTAGTCACTTTCGTATTTAAAGTTTCTATTTCTTCTTTTGTAGTTTTGTAGGTATGTCTTGTTTCCCAAACATGACAAGTAAATTATGAATATTATTTTGCAACTTTTGACAAAATTCATATTCTTGAACCCTACTTCTCTTTAGACAAGCTAAACCAAAATTCAATGATCACCATCATTAAAACCTTTATGTGTCAAGCCTTAACCAACATAGCACTTTACATATGTGCCACTTGATACATAAACATGCAAGGTTTAAGCTTTCTAAATTTATTCCAACAATTCTTTTATCCATGAAACCATTTCACGATAAAACCACTAAAATACATAACACAACCAAACACATTGGTTTGTCCCTTTTAGTCTCACATTGTGGAATCTCTATTCATAATCTCATATGAATATTCTACAAAACTTCATTTGCTTTGGTTTTTAATTATCTCATAATTATTGAAACCACTATTTCACATAACTCATATGCGAAATGCAAATCATTAAATAGATCCTTTATTTAAAACAGAGTGTTATCAAAAATAAATCTAAATGATACAAATAAACCCTTAAAACCAAATCCCTTCTTTATGACCACATAATATCAAATATAATGTGACTACAATACTTTAGGTTTATCAAAACACTTTTGAATAATCTCTAAATATTGTAATTTGTGATAACACTTGTCACAAGTCTCCATACTAAACAATAACTCAAATATTTTGTCTCTTTTGATCAAATCGAAAAGACTCAATTATCTTGTTAACTCAATATCCTTTACTTCCAAGGTCTCATCATGACATGAATAAATACTCCTATTTACTTATTCACGATGAAGAACATGAAATAATGATGTCTCTTATTAACTGAAAAATATCCACCAACACTTGTGTTTATTCTCCAGTTACTCATGGCATTTTCAGAAAATGGCATTTTTAACCACACTACTTAGTGATGCGCATCAAGATGCTCTTCAGCACTAATAGTACAATTAAAACAAATCTTATCATTAAGTATAGGATATTTTTAGCATGTCTTTATTTTATAAGTGTTTAACTAATTATAGTTTAAATCTAGCAAAGGACAATAATCTCATGAAAACAGAACAACCACTTGTCTTTAACATGAATGACCGTCTCACAAACCGAGACACACTAATTTAAGATCACACTTAATTCGATTACAAAAATCATTCAAATCCTCTAATTTAAAACGATAAATGTAGAAGTGAAATGACGCCAGCATCAACTCCTTGATTGCCATCTTCCCGCGAAATCCACTCAGTCCCTCCATGCACTTCTCAAACGGCTGGCCCTGTTTTCATAAAACAGCACAAGTATCAAATACTTAGCTCACCACAAGTGTAAATGGGACATTTAAACATTTATAACTAGTATATCAAAATATACCTTCTGCGTTGACTACTTCTCCTGCTATGGGTTCCACTTGAACTTGACGCAGCCGGGAAATAAACTCATAGAAAGTGATCGAATCCCTTCCCATGATATAGTTCCTGACATAATCCTTATAGCTGGGGGGAAGCGAGCGCAGCACCCCATCTATTGCCATCTCGTCAGTTATTTCATGGTTCCAAACATCCACCATAGTATAATACAGCCGGTGCATCTTACTTAGGTGTTGTTCCAAGCAAGTGTTTTCTTCCATCTTAGTTGAAAGAAAATCATCCAAGCATTCAAACCTTGCAACTCTAACTTGTGCTATGAACCTTCTTTTCAGCTCATCGACAATCTCCATTGCGCTCAAGTTTCCAAATTGTCTACCAAGGTTAGAATCCATGAAGGTGCATATCAGCCACTCGACTCTCAAGTAGGTGGTCTTTTGATCGTACCACTCCATATACCCTTCATAGTCAGCAGTAACATCAGGGCGTTTTTCTAAAGGTTCATCTATCACGTAGAGCTCGCCATTGGTGTGTAGGGCTTCTCTCAGACGCATGTACCACTCAGCAAAGTTTGACCCATCGAGACGCAGCTCCTCAGCAAGAAACATACTACTGTAGTCGCCCATGATCTACAAGGATTTTGCAAAGACATTTTAGGACACTTGTTTATGACAATTTTAGTTCAACTTAATCAAATTAATATATGAACTCCCACTAAACTCAACATCTCTCTGGTTTGTTTAGTGACACACGATCCAAATCCACTACACCACAACCGATCATCACGTGAGGTAATGTAGCTTCAATGGTGAACAACTCAGTGTTGATCATATCATTTATATGACTCGTGTTTAACCTTTCGGTTCCGTGTTCCCGAGGCCATGTCTGTACATGCTAGGCTCGTCAAGACAACCGTAGTATTTTCGCATGTGCAAACTGGCTTGCACCCGTTGTATGTGAACATTGAATCTATCACACCCGATCATCACGTGATGCTTCGAAACGACGAACTTTCGCAACGGCGCATACTAGGGGAGAACACTTAATTATCTTGATATTAACATGAGAGATCACCTTATCATGCTACCGTCGCGATCACATCTAAGCATAACAATAAGGTGCATAAAAGGGATTAACATCACATGCAATTCAAAATTGTGATATGATATGGCCTTTCTTCATATGCTTTTGATCTCCATCTATAAAGCACCGGCATGATCTCCATCTCCGGCATGATCTCCATCATCTTGGCGCCATCACCATGGTTGTCCACCAACTATTGCAACTACAACTAATGCTACTCTTAGCAATAAAGTAAAGCAATTACATGGTGATTCATTGACACGCAGGTCACATAAAATAAAAGACAACCATATGGCTCCTGCCGGTTGCCGTACTCGTCGACATGCAAGTCGCGAAATATTACAAACATGATCATTGCATACATTATCACAAATCACATTGGCCATATCACATCACTTGACCCCCTCTGCAAAAACAAGTTAGACGTCTTCTACTTTGTTTATGCAAATTTTACGTGGCTTGGGTCAACGAGATAGAACCGTTCTAATCTACGCAAAAACCACAACGGTGATATAATAGTTGCTTATTTACTCATCCTTTTGAAAGGCCTTCCATTGAAAATTGCATCCTCACTAAAGCAAGAGAAACAGACACCCGCCAGCCACTTATGAAAAACAAGTTGCATGTGAGTCGTGGAACCGGTCTCTCGTGCGTGGACGAGTAAGGTTGGTCCGGGCCGCTTCAATCTCACAATACCGCAAAGATGCAAAGTGCACGCGAGAAGGTAGCAATATAAAACATCAACGCCCACAACTCCTTGTGTTCTAATCGCACCAACATCTACGAATAGATCTAGGCTCTGATACCACTGATGGGGTCGCAGCATGGAAAACAAAAAAATTTCCTACGCGGCAAGCGGAATAAACCCCAAGGATCTAGATCTACGAGATGAAGATAGCGAAGGTGAGATCCAATCTCTTACCCTTGAAGATCAACAAACACGTTTTGTCGGTGCAGGGGTTGGCTAGTCGATCCCCACAACTAGACTCGTCTAGTCGCGAGGAGATGTATTATCCTCGAGATCCAATCCGGTGAAGTGCAGCAATGGGCAGCACCTCCGTGGCGTCCACATGTACGGCTCGATGAAGACGTCGACTCCTTGATCCCGCAAGCGAGAAGACGTGGCCTTGATGATCTCAGCAGCACGACGGTAGTGCCGGTGATGATGACGATCTCCGCGAGCAGGGCTTCGCCAAGCCAAGCAAGAGGAGAGGGAGAGGTGGAGGTGGCGCAGCAGCCCTTCTAGGAGAGGTGGTGCGGCAGATCTAGATGGAGGAGAGGCGGCGGCATCCCTTCGGGGTAAGGGGTGGCGCGGCTAGGGTTTAGGGGTGGAGGGGTGGTGCGGCTAGGGTGTGTGGGGCGGCAGCCTCAAGGGTGTGCCGCACCCCTCCCTCCCCCCCTATTTATAGGTGGCGGCTAGGGCTAGGGCAGGGGCCGGCCGGCCCCCTCTTGCCTTGCCCCCCAAGTTGGAGTCCATCTAGGACTCCTCCTTGGGCCCCTTTACAAAAGGGTGGAGGGCCCAACTCCTAGTCCAACTAGGAGTGGGATTCCCCCCTTCCTATGCCGCATGCCCATGTGGGCCATTGGGTGGTGCGGCTGGCCCAAGTGGCCAGCAGCACCCCTTTGGTCCATGTGGGCCCCATACAATATGTGGTCCCACTTCTAGAACCTTCTAGAACATTCCGGAACCTTCCGGTACCCTATAAATAATTTCCGGAACTTTTCCGAAACCTCCGGAAACCACTTTCCATATATGAATCTTATTCTCCGGACTCCTTCGGAACTCCTCGTGACGTCCGGGATCTCATCCGAGACTCCGAATCACCATTCGTTCACTTCATCATTTAATTCATCGCAAAACCTAATTTCATCGGAACGTTAAGTGTGTGACCCTACGGGTTCGAGAATGCATAGACATGATCATATCAATAATTAATAGCGGGACCGGGATGCCCATATTAATTCCTATACACTCAACGAAAACCTTTTCTCGATTGAACCACGATGCCGGAGATTCAATCAATCTCATATATGATTCCCTTTGTCTCACGATATTTTACTTGCCCGAGATATAATGGTTGACATCCCCATGTCTAGTTTAATCTCGTTACCGGCAAGTTCTCTTTACTCGTCCATAATATAGTATCCCGGTGATTACAACCTAATCACATGTCTGCAGACTTTTGATGCTATATTACCGAGAAGGCCTGGAGATATCTTCTCCGTCACATGGAGGGACAAATCCCACTCTTGATTCATATCACCCAACAACCCACCATCGGAGATACCTGAAAGCCACCTTTATAATCACCCAGTTACTAAGTGACGTTTGATGTCCACAAAGTATTCCTCCGGTGAACGGGAGTGATATAATCTCATGGTCTAAGGAAACTATATTTGGCATATTAAAAGCGTTGACAACAAAACTTCTGTGACACGATTAATTGCAACTCTTTATTTGGGTCATGTCCACCATACCATTACTCTTAATGATATGACTCCGTTATCAAGTGACTATAACAAGTCCATAGTTAGGAAACTCTAACTATCTCTCGATCAACGAACTAGTCCTGTAGAGGCTCACTAGGGACTCCGGGTGTTTATATTCCACACATGTATTATGTTTCCATTTAATACAATTATAGCATGGATAATAAACTATTATCATAAACGTGAATATGCTTAATAAACCATTTTATTATTGCCTCTAGGGCATATTCCCAACAACTGGATGCGCTGGATGGGCTCGTACAACGTCAAGATGAACTCTGAAATGGGGAACTCGTCCCAATAACCACCTACCAGAGACTCTGAGCGAGCAGGAGAGGAGCTCCGGTTAACCCCAGTCACCGCCACGGCGGCATCTCCACCGCCGCCGCGTCCAACCTTCGGCGGCCGGCCCCTGCCGCGCTTTGCTGCCACATTGGAGGATTCTCCAGTGTCCTTCTTCGGCGGACGACCCCGACCGCGCTTAGCCACAACGGGAGAATCCACCCCGATCTCTCTCTTCGGCGCCATGCCTGGATGAAGAGGGGCGAAGTGGAAGAGAAGATGAATCAAGAAAAGTGCACCCGCACCGTTACTTATAAGGCAACACGAAGGTAGCCCAACCATCAACGCCCCGTCTCCAAGCGACACGTGGCCACCAACGCAAAGGACGGCGAAGCCGAGGAGGCAAAAAGTAGAGCGCAGGAATCAAACCAAAGCAAATTCGACACGCGGCCATTGCATGGAGCAAGACGGCAAGGAAACCCGGGGGCTGCGCAGCCGCCGAGCCGGCTCCGCAGACCCGGACGAATCAAACAACCCGAGCCATGGACTCGGGGGCTGCACGCCATCAAGGCGGTAAAAAATATATACCCGGGGGCTGCGCAGCCGTCGAGCCGGCTCCGCAGACCCGGACGAATCAAACACCCCGAGTCACGGACTCGGGGGCTGCACACCATCAAGGCGGTAAAAAATATACCCGGGGGCTGCGCAGCCGCCGAGCTGGCTCCGCAGACCCGGACGAATCAAACACCCCGAGCCACGGACTCGGGGGCTGCACGCCATCAAGGCGGTAAAAAATATATACCCGGGGGCTGCGCAGCCGCCGAGCCGGCTCCGTAGACCCAGACGAATCAAACATCCGAGTCACGGACTCGGGGGCTGCACGCCATCAAGGCGGTAAAAAATATACCCGAGGGCTGCGCAGCTGCCGAGCCGGCTCCGCAGACCCGGACGAATCAAACACCCCGAGTCACGGACTCGGGGGCTGCACGCCATCAAGGCGGTAAAAAATATACCCGGGGGCTGCGCAGCCGCCGAGCCGGTTCCGCAGACCCGGATGAATCAAACACCCCGAGCCACGGACTCGGGGGCTGCACGCCATCAAGGCGGTAAAAAATATATACCCGGGGGCTGCGCAGCCGCCAAGCCGGCTCCGCGCACCCGGACGATCACCTACTCCACCCCGGCCAAGAGCCCGGGGGCTGCGCGTCATCAAGGCGTCGAAAACCATTCCCGGGGGCTGCGCAGCCGCCAAGCCGGCTCCGCACACCCGGACGACCAACTACTACACCCCAAGTCAGAGACTCGGAGGCTGCACGTCATTAAGGCGACGGAAGAAAGCGCAAGATTAACAAAAGACATAAAATTTCGACCCGGCTCGATACTCAAGCCGGCCCAAAATTCGGGGGCTAGACATGGTGATTATCATCACCAAGACGAACACAAATTCTGGCACGAAGGCCCAACAAGTGCAAAGACAACGCTCCAAAAGGCAGCAATTAATAACAAAGGAACAAATCCACATTACGACGAGTAGCAGATCAAATTAGTCGAAACAACAACTCCTACAAATACGCTCGGCATCCCGGGGAGAAGGCAAATCAGGGAAGCGTAGCAGCAGTGTCGCCGGGTTCGGCACCTTCAGTCGGCTGCACAGTTGTGGAAGGCTCAGCAGGCACCAGCTGCGTCAAGTCCACCGCCTTGGCAATCCGCCCTGAAGCCATGAGGATCTCTGGGCGCAAGCTCGCAAGGGACATTCCTGTGCGGAAGCCACCCACCAGCATACCCATCTGCACATTCGGATACCAAGACTTCACCAAGGCCAACGCCATGTCGGTGCCTCCTCGTGCCGCCATCTCCACTTGCTCGTTGATGCCGCCTGGTGCCCCTTCAAGCCGGATGGACAGGTCGTGGAGAGCAGTTGGCAAGGGAGCATCCAGCCACAAGTTCTCGAGGACGCCGTCGGCCGCTTCCTTCAGCAGTTTGAACTCTCGGCAAAATTGGAGAAGACGGGAGGAAGCAGACGGTGCAGCCCCAGCGGCAGCACCAGAAGACTCTGGCCGTTAGTGCGCCGAGGCAACATCTTTCTGGACCTGCGCATCCGCCTCAGGATAAAAGCCTGCATTTCAAGCCGGTGAGACCGAGTAGAAGATTCCAAGCAAGAGATAAAAGAGAAGGAGACATCGCGTACCTAGGATAAGCTCGTTTACACGCTCAACCTCCTTAATCAGACCGCCCACCAGCTGCTCATGCTCGAGTTCATGCGCCTTGGCCGCCTGGACGACCAGGTCATTGGCGTCGATGCACTCCTTCAGCTGGCGCCTCAGTTCATCCCCATTCTTCCGGAGGGACTCGACCTCGCCCTGCCTCCGCAGCTCAGCTTCCTGCAGCCTCTTAACCTCCTCTCCCAGCCGGACGACCTCCAGGCGGCGCTCCTCCAACACCTTCTCTGTCGCGTGGAGATCGGCTTCGACCTGTGCACGGGCAGCATCCTTCTTCTTCAGCTGGGAATTATGTGTGCTGAGAGGAACCGAGGCCGCCAGCTGCCTCTCCAAACCGGCACGGGAGGTGGCGTCGCCTGAAGAGGCCGAGTTGTCACCAAATCAAGCCGCACAAGAAGAAGACAAGGTACCAAGGTGGAAAAATACGACCGAGAAGGGAGACCGAACCTTTCGCCGCCTCAAGCTCCCGCTTGAGCATCGTCGCCTCCTTGGCCGCCTCGGCGAAAGCATGTTCTATCGAGGAGCGGAGCAGCGTGATGTTGGCCAGCTGCTCCTTAGCTTTTTGCTCCACCAATGCGGCGAGGGGGAATTCCCCCGATGCGTCGGGCCGAGCCGGCACCGGCCCGGAGTACGGAGGAGTGCACACCAAAGTCGACTGACGAGGGCCAGGGAGCGAAGCCGTTGCCCCCATGATGGCCTTGTCCTTGGCCGTCTCGACCATAGACGAGGAAGGAGTGGGGAAGGCATAGTTTCCGGCCCCGGCACCCAGCCAAGGAGCTGTCTTGAAAGCATCCACCGTCGCCTCGGCACCACCACCAGAAACTGGAGGGTCGAAATCGACCACAAGGGGAGCTGCATCTGCCGACACCCGGCTGTCCGGCTCCACGTCCGCCCTCGCCTTCGCCACCTCCGGAGGCGGACCAGCCGCCTGCGCCGCCGAGGCCTCAAGGGCGGGCTCCGAAGCAGGCTTGACCACCGCGCTAGTCGCTGCCACATCAATCGAGAGTGGCTCCCTGCATAACGACGAAAGCATCACCACAAGAAGCACGGACTACAGAAATTTCAGCCTCAACGCGAAGATTTACCCGTCGCGCGTGCCCAGCTCCTCCGGCTTCCTCCTCCTCAAACGCTTCGGTGGAGGAGCAGGCATGTCGTCGGGCATGCGCTTCACGCCACCGAAGGGCACCTCCGCGCCCTTCACGGGAACGACAAGGTCGTCAGCCGGCCGCTTCGCGGAAGCCGGCATCACTTCAACCTCGACACCAGGCTCCGTGGTCTTCCCGGCATTCGCGTCCGCTCCCGCCTTCCCCTCGACTTCCCTCGAATCCATCAGCTGCTCCACAGTCACACCAGCGTCAAAAGCATTCCGGGCCAAATCCGCCTGCGCCATATGAGCGTAAAACTCATTTTCCAAATCACCGGGATTCAAGTCATAAATGAAGTCACCACCAGAAGTGTGACCAATCACCTCAGCACTGGCTCCATCGGCAGGAACATCCGCCCGCTCCCCCATCCTAGCATCGACCTCGGCCCTGATGTCGGCCACGATTGCATCCGTCTGCTCCTCCGCCGTGAGTTTCCCAGCGGGCGTCAAGCCGACTGTGGTCGGCCGACTGGACGCCAAAGAAAGCTTCTTTGCGGGGAGCGCACCCCGCTTCATGAACGATCCACCTCGCCTGCGGATGCTCTCGCCCGCGTCCGAGTTGGCGGCGCCTTCGACTGCCTCTCCTTTACAATCTGGGGGGAGAGCACCGACCGAGCCTTCCGGACGCTCGCCTCCAGCGCCTTCGTTCTGCGGCTGGACACGCCCGGCTTGGAGGCTGGCACGAAAGAAGAACCCTCAGAGTCTGGATCGGAGCTACTGGAGAGATCGACAAACACTTGCACGCCACCGCCGCTGGATTGTTCGGCGAAACCGGGCGCGGGAGACTTACCACGGGGAGCCGGAGCTGGCGCCACTTCACCGCGCTCCAAGCCCGGGCCCCCGCGGGCGGCCCGGTCAGAATCAGAGTCGGCCGCGGCGGGGCTCGCCACGGCGCGACCACCATCGCCATCATCCTCGACACTGGCACCAGCGGCGCCATCAGACGACTCCGTGGAGTCATCATGCCTGACCGACCGCTTCCCCGCGTCGGACGCGACGGGGGAATCGTCGTCTGCCTCAGCATCCGAGGCGGTCTCTTCGTCGTCCGCCTCATCGTCGGAGGCACTTTCTTCATCAGGGGCCATCTGCTCCTCAAGGAGGGGACCGGGCCGTTCCTCCCCGAAGACGGCGTCAAGGTCTTCAGCCCTCTGATGCTCGCAAATCTGCAAAGACACGCCAGTCAGATCAATTCCCCAGCCGACTCGAAGAAACTCAAGACAAGAAACGGCGAAAGAAACTAACCACAGGAGCGCGCCGCGCGCGAGAGAATGGCTCCACGCCGAACCGCCAATTCCGCTTGATCCCATCGGTAATCACCTGGCCGGCCCAGCGGCGCAGCTCATTTAACTCCAGGACCTCCGTGCAAGCCCGGGTGGGATCCCGGAGACCCGAATTGAAGCACATCTTGTGCGCCCGAGCCTGCAGCGGGTACACCTATCGGGCCAGCCAGGCCAGCGTCAAGTCCCTGGAGGTCAGCCCGCCCGCGATCAGGTCCTTCATCCGAGCCGTCACAGCCGCCTCCAGACCTTCATCAACAGGCGTCTTACGGTTCCAGGACTGTCGGCGGGCAGTAAGTTCACGAACCGAGGAAGCCCAATCCGGTCCTACGCCGTGAGGTTCCGGACATAGAAGTAGCTACTCTGCCACTTCTTGACAGATTCAAGTAGATGAACTTTGGGGAAGAGAACATTCTTCGTGGATACGGAGACGCCTCCACACTCCCGCAACCTCTTGTCGCAAGTCTGGGCGCGGAGGAAGAAGAACATCCCAAATAGCTCCATGCAAGGCCAGAGGCCCAGATACGCCTCGCAGAGGGTGACGAAGCAGGAGAGCAGCATAATGCTGTTCACCCCCAGGTGGTGAAGCTGCAAGCCGTAAAAGTCGAGGAACTGTCGGAGGAAGGGGCTCACCGGCAATGCCAACCCCCTCGCCAGATGCGAGGAGAACACCACAGACTCGTTCGCCGCCGCGACCGGTGAAATCTCATCATCGTCAGGAACACGGGTCCCGACCTCCTCTTTCCGGCCAATGAGCATTCCGCTGCGGAGCCTCTTGAGCACCTGTACCGTCCCCCCTCTTTCCTCTTTTAAAGCGGGAGCCATGGGCAAGATCGAGCCTCCGCACGACACATGGCGCGCGGTTACGGCCGAACCGCCCGCAAAGGATCCCACTAACAAACGGTTGTCACAGAAGATCCCGGTGATGAAGCTGAACCGCTCTGCCTCGATTCCCGGGAAGAGCCTCTAGACGGACAAGACGTGGAGGCGTGGTTGACGTAAGCCATGACCTGAACCCTCAAGCCTGCCATGCGATGCCGCCAAGGTCTTCAGTTCCGGCTCCGCACAGCCAAACAAGCCATCGTCAGCTTCAACAGTATGCAGCCAAGATCAAGGGAGCCCGTGGAGCATTCCCCGCACATGGGTTTCAACTTCATCTGGCTTCAGCTCCATCCGGATCCAGTTTCAGCCGGCACTATCTCCAACTTCAAACATCTCGACCGCGACAGCCAAGACAAGGGGAAGATCGCGAAGTCTTCCCAGCAAGCTAGCAAGACTCCACGATCTCGGGGGCTAGTGTTGGGGAGATGAACCCCGGATACCCCAAGGAGTCTCACTCCTTCAAACTCCTCACGCCGGCTGCACCACGCCGGCTGGATCACGCCGGCTGGATCGGGCCGCCTGCGTCCACCCGGACGCCAACGTCCGGCTTGACTGAAGCCGGACCAACCAACCCACAGCTCCGTACCAGTGGGCCAGCCCCACGTAACCTCTCCCAGTGAACAGTATTTCCTGTCGGGCGTTCTCTGTACAGAATCATGACAACGTGCTCCAGCCGGACCAGAGAGTAGTTGATGTCATAGGGCAACCTTGTAATTTCCTTGTAACCCAAAACCCTAGCCCGTTGCCTATATAAGGCGGGCTAGAGCCTCCTGCGTGAGGCAAAAGAAGAGAAGATAGAACACACACGCAAGCAAGCAGGATCATCGCCAACCTCCAGCCGGCCTGGACTTCCAGCCGACTGCCACCTGAAAACAGCTCCAGGAGCACCTTGTAGCCCGTACTCTGTGATCAAGCAATAAGAAACAAGAAGAGCAGGACGTAGGGGTGTTACCTCCACAAGAGGGCCCTGAACCTGGGTACATCGCGTGTGTTTGCGTGCTTGTTACCCAATCCCGCGCGAGCGCCATCGTTGCCTTGTCCCACACTTCTTTCCATCCTTGATGGATATGCCGTGCAACCCACCACGACAAGCATAGTGAAGAGGAAATATCTATATATTCAATTATATTATTATTGTTCAGAGTGTCCACTAGTGAAAGTATGATCCCTAGGCCTTATTTCCAAGCACCGTTTACACCTTTGTCTTGTCCTCTTGCATTGAAGAGGATTGGGACACTTTCACATTCTTGTTTTGTTACATTGAACTTCCATCCATTAAATCAACCATCTTGTTCTTTAAACTTGTTTAGTGCATAATCAACTAAAACTTATGACACTTTAGTTGTAGGGAATAGATAACTTTTCCTTTTTGCTCCTGCGGATCGATACCCTTCTTCCACATTGAGAGGTGCTATGTAGCGCCCCGACCCCAGAACTATACAGTGAAACGTTGTGTAACCGGTCATGCTACACAATCGAGGGTTACTGGGTTTACCAATCCCAGGCCAAAACTCATTGGCAGGTGTGCTCAGAATGGATCATCGGCACACAACACCTCGATCATGCCATAAGCTCAGACATCGCTTTCATGTATAGTAAAGAGACCGAGACTTGTGGAACAACTGGCACATTGCAGACTCTACGACACAAAAGCTTATAGCAACTCATATAAGAGAAGATACAAATATTACACACAAAAGGATCACAGATCCAACAATTCATCAAGCGGAAGCGGGTAGTGTTGTCTAACAACAAGATGCAAATATATGGCCTAAGAGGCCTACAAATAAAAGATCCCAGCCAGCTTGTTCCACGGTCCCAAGCTGCCACCTGGGAACCCCGGACTACAGGTCGACGTCCACGAAGAACCCACCTAGCTGCTCGGTGTCGTCCTCCTCTGAAATACAAATATGAAGGCAGCAAAGAGAGACTGAGTACGACGTACTCGCAAGTTTAGTAGGGCGATATAGGCCCAATGATTGACGGAGGCTCTAAAGCTGTATATGTAGCTATTTTTGCATAAATCTAATTTTCATAAACAAGACATAAATGACACATGGCACCGTCTATTCAAAATATTTTTCATAAAAGGGGTAAGAGGGTAACATCTCATCTTCGGTTCTCAACGAACCTACTTGTAACCAACACCTCTATCATCTCCGCCAAAGGCACTCCCTCGAATCACCCTCGAGGAAATGAACCTTTACACACACGTTGATTATGCAGCCTTTAGCTGCCATATCAATTAGGTTAAGGTTCTCTATGGTCTTATCGTATATTCCCAAGTTGTCCATAACCGCGGACACGACTTTTCGAAAAGATTAAACCCTGCAGGGGTGTACTAATTTATCCATTGGTACCGTCCGACTCACCTGATTGGCCCTCTTCCGGGGAAGGCCGGCGAGCAGGCGCGGTTAAACCTTTACCTCGCGTGAGACTATCCAAGAGTCATATGTGGCCACAGGGCAAGTTTCCCCAGCCTATTTCAGCCCCTGCCCCATCGCCACGTCCTAAACACAAATCCTCATCAACATCATCTTTTCCACTCACACGCCAAATGGAAAACCGAACTAGAGGACCCTTGGATACGCCCGCACAAGTTATTCAGTTAGTAAGGCGCCCATACAGCCACCAATGGCAGCACGCTCGTCTTGGTTCAAGAGGTAAATAACTCACACCTAGGGGCAAGAGTGAGGCAAAACACCATCCCCGATGACAACTCACCCAAGCCTTTTTAGCATTTTAATTTAGCACCCCACATATCAACAATTATGGAATTAAACAACGGACATAACTCGCATTTAACTAAGCATCGCTAAGCATACGAATACAACAATTAAAACCTTGTCTCCGGCCAACACATCAACACTATGGTTCATAGGTAGGGACACATGTGATTGGCTCGGGGAAAAACATGCATTCATAGGATACTCTATGTCTTGATCAAAAATAACATTTGAATCGCATGGAATATTATGGTGGATAAAATAAGTTGATAAAATCATAGGATGCTAGATGCCAAGAAGGTTAGGTTATCTCTTGCCTTGCTGCCGGGGCGTGTAGTACGGCTCGTCGAGGTAGGTAGGGGTGAACTCAACTCCGAAATCTATCGATACCCAAAAGAGATACAAAGAACAAATAAATCACACGAACACAAGGTGCAATGCGCAATCACATGATGACATGTCAAATTGATGCAAAGATACCATCATATAAGTTTAATAGCAAAATTAAACGGAGAGCCAAATAATTAGTGCAATTATTTGGAAGCAACCCCATATTTATCTTAGTGACCACATTAATTATAACTTATTACATATTTATAGAAGTGGCTCAAAGATGCATGATCATGACATGAATGTTTAGGTTTTGTTCTTCGGATCATTTTGGTACCTCATTTGTAATTTTCGGAGCACCGATGAATACATGGCGAATTTAATAATTAATTGAATTTAATTATTTTAAACAAATTATGAATAACATTAATTAAATATTTGTGATCATGATTTGATAATTGCATGGTTTGATAGCCTTTGAAGTGTGGATCACATTGATATTTTATTCATAATTTTTGGATCAATATTTATCGAAATATGATTTTTCCCAATTTAGGTCTCATTTTTACCATTTTAGGAATTCTTAAATAAAGGATAAATTATTTCCTCAAAAGGGCATGGCAATGTTACCAAATGATAGGTAATGTTTTTCTAAACAATTTGGTATTTGATTTCTCATATTTATGGCAAAATTCATTTAGTTATGAATTATTCAACTTTGTTTATTTTCCTAAAAAGGTAAAAGGAATTTCCAGACAGGCCGGCCTTATGCCGGCCAGGCCGGGTGATGACCCGAGGCCTCCGGCCTTTGGCCGGCCCAGGCTGCGAGGCCGGGCACCTGCCTGAAGAGGCCGGCCTCGTGCCGGCCCAAGCTAGCCCCAGGCCGGGTGCCCAGGCCGGGCACTGGCCCGAAGCGTCCGGCCCCAGGCCCGTCGAGCAGCGGCCAGGCCGGGCTAGCAGGGCACGTCGGCACCGGCGGCGACCGGACGACGAACGGTGGTGAGAGAGGACGAGAGGGAGAGGGGAGAGGGCCAAAAGGGAGCGGAGCTCACCCTGAGCTCGTAGGCGAGTTCAGCGCGGCGAGGGGGTGGCCAGCGGCGAAGGAATCGGGCCGGTGGAGCTCGGCCGGGTGCGGAAGGTGTCGAGGATGCCGGCGTCGATACCGGCGTCCTCGGCTCGATTGCTTCGTCGATACCCGGCGGAGGTTTTCGCCCGCGTCGATCTGCACGGGGCAGCCCCAAGCGGCGGCGGAAATCTCGTCAAGCGAGGCGGTGACTGCGGGAGCTCGGAGGGGAAAGAAACGAACGGAGAGAGGAGGAATGAGCAGGGGAGGGAGCAGGGCGTCTCGGGGCGTGCTCCTTTGACCACCAGGGGCCACGACGGCAAGGGTGAAGGGAGCACGCCGGCATGGGCGAGCTGCGGAGGTGGCGGCATGGCGCCAGTGCCATGGCCGCCACTGTGCGGGAAAAGGATTTTTCCCAGAAAACCCCCTGGTGATTTTTGAATTAATTGCAAAAAGGTCCACAGCAAGCTTTGGCGATTAAATTGAGGCACCAGGACATTTTTATAAAATGTGAAAAATTCATGTAGGATTCATTTGACCTTTAGAACCTCCACAAAAATTGGTGAGGCAAAATAAAATGTTTTGGCCAACATTTGTTCACAGGGTTTAATTGAAGGCATTTTTTATATTTTCCAAAATTCATTTATTTGGAGTATTTAAACATTTCCAAAAATATTGAAAATATTCATGGAGGCCCTCACAATAATATTGAAGCTCCCCATGATTTTAGTTTGAATTTTTGGAAATCTTAACTTGGTTTCAAAAATAGAAATTAATTTGAACCAATTTGAAATCTCAAATTCATTTCTTATTTGACAATATTTAGAACTTGAGAATTGATTTCAAAAAGTAAACTTGGAACTTCCTAAACCATTTGGAAGTCCAAGCATGATTTGGTTTGCTAAGTTGAGCATTTGCATTGGTTTGGATGTTGGGAAGTTTGCCTCCCCATTTCAATTTGTTTCCAAGTGAAAGTTAGAACTAGCAACTGCATATGGATGCTATGATGCAAACATGAAAACAAAAGGTGGAAAAATTCTTCGTATTTTCATTACCAGGTTGGGGCTGTTACATGCTACAGTGATCCCCTGCTCTTGGGGGTTATCACCATGCACTTTCAATCTCCCCCATTTTGGTAATTGATGACAATCCCTTTTTAAGAGGGTTTATATAAAGAATAAAGCATCCTTGAAAGACAAACAAGCAAGGATGCAAGTGCGTTAAAGGCAAATGCAACAAAAGCATAAAACCCAAATTCCCTTAAACCCTCTAAACTTCTCCCCCATTGGGATCGATTGCCGAAATGGGAAGAAAATTTTAGAAGGCCAATATAATATGAGTTCCCCCATAAAGTGTGCATTTCTCAAGATATGAGTGAAATCAAATGCACATATCCAATGAAGAATATTTGAAGGAAATCAAACTATATTGAGGATCAAATATTGCAAATAAAAGAAATCATTCTAAACATCTCCACAAAGGAGATAGGCAATCAAAAGATCCAAAACAAGAATTCTAAATAAAAATGGAGAAGCTCCCCAATGTTCATGCACTATTGAGGAGTGCATAAATATGGAATCCTCACTCCCCCAAAATCATCTAGAACACGCAATAAGTGCAAGTGTGCATAAAGCAAAAGAAAATCATAGCACGTGCACCAAAGATATGGTTGAGCCATAAGAAGATACCAATTTATAAGACTCATCATAAGATAGGCCCAACCAAGATACAAAGAAGATTTTTCAAAAGAATATGTTCACAAGCCCAAGGATACCAATTGGAGACTAAAACCAATTGAAAAAACCAAGAGCTAGTGAAAACATTTAGCAAATAAAAATCAACATTCTCACCGTGATAAGCATGAAGACAAGGATCTTCAATAAAATGTGAGTGCGCAAAGATGCAAATAGAAATAAGAGAAGCACTCACGAGACAAATTTGGAGCCACCAAAGAATTATAGATGAAAAACAAGGTGGCTTGAGAGAAATAGGATACCAAATAAAAGGTGACCTCTCTCATATGTATATGTTTCTAAGTAGACAAATCGTTGATGATATACATGCACAAAGAAACTTGCACATATGAAATGGTAGATGAAGGGGAGACCACGGTATCCAAAAGGGAAGTCATGAATATATAAAATAGATTATTGCTTAGAAGCATAGCACATAGCTAAAATTTATCTCATTATATATAAATGAACTTCAAACACATCAAATGCATCACACATATCACTAAGGGAACAAGAGATAGTGGGGATGCTTTGAGATAGGCAACAAGTATCACAAATAACGAATATCAATTGAAGGAAAGGTGTTTGCAATTTCATCACAAATATCACAAAGATATACCAAGTGAAGGAAATAAGCCAAAACCACAACAATTGCAAATAATAGCTTTCATGCCAAGAAGCAACGAAAAACAAAATTGGTTGAATACAAGAAGAAAATGCATGGGATAGATACTTGTTACCGATATGACATTGGTGATGAAGAAGATGAGATTTTGACAATCATCATAGCTTGACTCTTATAATCACATGGTCAGAACACCTTCCTTATGGATGAGACAAGCCTCCAATGCATATCCATTGTAGCTAAAACAAAATTCAAGCACAAAATGGTTCCCAAACTCATTGGGTCCCATAGTAGTTAGATACACTACAATACATAGGGAGCACTCCACATAAATATGTGCATATATATATATATATATATATATATGAAATTGAATTTCATGCACATCTTAGCCGATTTAGGATTTGGTGGAGAATCCCCTATATATTGGAACTAGAAAGACAAACATGCCATATAATATATATATTAGAAAATATACATGCAAAGTCTTTCAAGAACCAAACGAGATACAATTTAGACGAAAACACCAAGTAAACCAAGAAGAGAGCACACTAATTGTGACACAAAAAGGTTGTCCAAATTATATCAAAATCCAAATCAACACATGATTGAGGAAAAATCAAATCAACATATGATTGATTCCAAAACACATCAATACATGAAGTGTGATATCAATAGGAATCGAATCAAAACAACACATGATCGATAAGACACCAATTGAAAATAAGATACCAACTAGGAGAAAAGATACCAAGAAGAGGATAATACTTGACCGAAATCAAGTAGAGTAAAATAAAGAAATAAGGTATCAAAACTCCCACAATAAGTATCAATTGAAACAAATATCAATGGAGGAGATATCAAATTCCAAGTGATACCAAAGCATAAGATAAAAAATCAAATGCCAATTGAACGGATCAAATATTGATAGATAGGATAGTGTTCTAAATAAAAAGGAATGCTCCCCCAAGATTCATGCATTATCTTTGATATTTGTATTTGAAATTTTGAATACAAAATGCACGCACAAGGAATCATTACTCTCCATATTTTATTTACAACACTAAACACTACCAATTGAAAATTGGGATCCATGCAAGAGGCAAAGAAGGCAATGGGAGTAAAACAAAAGCACTTGGCAATAAATAAGGCAATTCAACGCAAGAGACAATATGAGGACACTAGTAGGAAAAAGCCTATCAGTGGCAAACCTGTTTTCGCTATCGCTGGCGAACGTGCGGTTCGCCAGCGCTACTATCGCCAGTGGTAATAGCTTACCACTGGCGAACATCATGTTCGCCAGCGGTAACTAAGTTACCACTGGCGAACCACTGCCTTGTTCGCCAGCGGTAGCCTTCGTTACCACTGGCGCACCACAGTTGTGTTCGCCAGCGCTATCTTTTTCAGGTTTTAAAAAAAATGGCGGCGTTCTCCGGTCGCGTCCACGTCGCCGCTGGAGAGGATGGAGTCCACGTTGACGAAGATGGCGGCATTGCTCTTGGCTCGCGGTCGTCGGTGCGATGAGGACAGCGGCGTGCTCCTGGATCGCCCCGCAGTCCAACGCGGCGACGACGGCGATGTTCTCCTGGCTTGCCTCGGCGTCCTATGTGACAAGACGGCGGCGCGGTTGAGCTGGTCGACGAGAGCACCACGCCACGCTCGGCACCGACGAGCGATGCATTAGAGAAAGAGAGAGGGACGGCGAGCAACGGGGCGCGTGCCACATCCGCTGCTTGGGCACAGCGACGCGGTTGAGCTCGCCGCTGTTGCTGGGTGTCACGGCAGCGCACGCCCGCCATGTCCGCACGCGGCGCAGGCCCTGCCTCGCCCGAGCTCCTCTCCTCCGGCCGGCCAACCTCCTCCTTGACTGCCTTGGTCGCCTGCCGCTCGACGTCGTCCCAGCCTGCGAAAAAGCTTCGCCGTGACGAGCTCCCTCCGCACCTCCCATCCCACTCAACGACGGCCCCACGCCCAAGCTCCCCCCGTCTCACCTCCCAAACATCTGCACGGAGCGTCGTAGCTGGAGCGTGCTTCGTGGCCCTCTCGGCCGCTGAGAGGAGGCGCGCGAGGGTGAGGAGGAGAGCAGCGGCCGACCGCGTGGTGGTGTGTGTGCGTGTTGGTGTGTGTGTGTGGTGGAGAAGAAGATAAGGGAGAGAGAGGGGAATTGAAGATAAGGGAGAGAAGGAGATAAGGGAGAGAGAGGCCGACCCGCGCCCGTGCATGTGTACGCATGCGGGAGTGTGAAAATTACCACTGGCAAACGCAACTTCCTGTCCGCCAGCGGAAAGTTAGCGCCGCTGGGTCGCACTTACCGCCGGCGAACGTGCATGTAGGTGCGCCAGCGGTACTATATTACCGCTGGCGAACATGGATATGTGTTCGCCACTGATAGTTTCCATCGTCGGGTCATTTTTGGGCTCACAAGTTTCACTGGCGAACACGATTTTTGTGGTTCGCCATCGGTATTTACCGCTGGCGAACACTTTTTATGGTTCGCCAACGGTAGCCTGGCGGCTATAAGCCTTTTCCTACTAGTGGGATGAACACAAATATTCTACCACAAATGTGAATATCAATTGTCCAAGGACAATGAGTATAAGGAAATATTTTCCCGATGAGTAGAGATATACAAGGTCATCCTCACAAGATAAAACATATGGCAAGGGATAAGAAATAAAACACCATATTTTAATAAAGTTTGTTGGTAGTTCCAACTATTCAAACCAACCGGCAAGGCCATGGTTAGAATAATGTGGAACAAATGGTTTCTCAAATAATATATAGAAATGCATATTAGAGAAAAACCATACCAAGCAAACTCACACAAACAAGAGCCAAAGGATAACCAAAATGAAAATTGCAACTTGTTCGAGCAAACATGCCACATAGGAATAAGATAAATTACAATATCAAATCTAAGTGGCAAACCTCAAATGTTCACATTTTATGGGATTGTAATATGCACATAGCTTATTACTCCCCCATAATGTGATAATTCATTTTATTAAGCAAGACGCAAATAAAACCATCTAGAGAAATTAATGGACATTGTAGAATTTGAATTTCTCATGAATATGACATACCACATAGTAACTAGATAATATTGAAATATCAATACTAGGTGGTGTGCCTCATGTACACACATTTTTAGGTTTGTGAAGTGCACAAAGCATATCACTCCCCCAAGATGGGATAGTCCATTAATATCTCAAAGATCCAAAAGAAATCCACATAAGATCCAATAAAGGTCAACACACAAGTTACACATACATGATACAGAACTAACATACTTGTCTTGAATAACAAGACAAGTAAGAAAGTAGCATATCACATACAAGCACATGCTAGGAACAAAACTAACACATGCAAAGGAGCAAGCAACTTTCAATGTATATATAATGTAAATACAAGTTACCGCAAGTAGGAACATAGGATATGAGATATGGCAATATAATCCAATTGACTTGGCTTGATGAAATAATAATCATGAAGATCCCTTAATTCTTCAAAGATAGACAAGTATCCAATATCCTCCAAAACACCTATTGATCAAGTTGAAGCTTGTTGGTCCCCAACCAAGTTGGGTCCTAAAAGGTTAGTCACAATTGGCTTGGCAACCCAAATGGTTCTTTTCTTGACACCACTTTGAGTACCAACATATTTGGAAAACACATTGCCAACTCTATCCTTCCCAAGAGAATAAACATCATCAATTAAGATGGGGTTGGATAGGTTACCGATAGTGCATGAAGAAGCAAAGTGACCCTTACCACGGCAAAGGTAGAAACATCGACTCTTCTCTTTCTTCTTAATAGGCTCCTCAACTTGAGGAGCATTGACTTGAGTCTTCCTAGGAGGTGGCCATTTTTCAACTCGTGGTTGAGCATGAGATTGAACAAGAGTCCGCTTCCCTAGTTGCTTCTCACTAAGAGGCTTCTTCTTCATTGGGCAATCCCGAACATGGTGCCCTTCTAGCTTGCATTTGAAGCAAATGATCTTGGCCGGATTCTTGACTTGTACTTGGCCCTTCTTCTTATCAATCTTGGACTTATTCTTGTTGTTGGAGTTGAATACAAGTCCACTCTTGTCATTGGGGGATTGTTGCACACTCAACATGTTGTCAAGTGCACTCTTCCCTTCATGACGCTTTTCCAAGCCTTTCTTCATAGATGTGGCTTGGGCCCTGAGCTCTCCTCTTTTCTCTATATGGTTAGTGACAACACAAGTACTAGAGGAGGTAGATGCAACATTGTTAGAGCAACAAGGCAAAGAAAGTAATTCATCACAAGATGTGCCAACATTACGAGTGGATGAACTAGTAGGACTAGCACATGGGAATATAGCATTTTTAGATAAGGTTGTGCCATTGTCCACATGAGGCACACAAGATGTTACCTTGGTAGTGATAGCCTCATGAGCTAACTTTAGACTAGCATAGGATGCTAGAAGATCATCATTAGAGCTAGATAGCTTCTCATGACTTTCTTCCAATTTCCCATACTTGCTAGTTAGCAAATCAAGTTGAGCCCTTAGCTCAACATTCTCCTTCAAAATAGATGCTTCACAAGAGGTGGGGTTAGTAGCACAAGCATCATTAACATTAGGAATGGAAGAAGACAACTTTGCAAGCTCTTCCTTAAAGCTAGCATTTTCCTTTTTCGTGACTTTATATTTAGCATGAGCATGGTCGCGTTCTTTAATGAGTTTAGCAATTATTTCATTATGAGACTCCTTAATAGATTCGAGTTTCTCCTCAAGAGAAACCCAAGTCTCTTGCTCTTCCTCAAGAGTCACCTCTAAAGATGCTTTTTCATTCGCATCCTCTCTTCCAATCCTTCCTTTTTCTACAAGGCTTGCATCCAAAGCCTTAATGGTAAGCCTACGCTCAATTAGGGTTTCCATAATTTCAAAGAGGATAGCATGAGCATTTTTATTTTTAGGAAGGGCATTAAGAACCATTAGACCTTTCTTAAAGGATTCATCATCATCATCATCTTCTTCATCATTATTATCATTATCATTATCATCACTGTTTGAGGATTTAGCCATAAGGCAAAAGATGGTTGACGAAGAAGAACAATTAATTAAAGAACTACACAAGTTCACATCTTGTTCCATAGAAAATTGGGTTTACTCTACATTATTATTCATACAAGAGTTAGAGGGAACACAAGCATTTTTATCATGGCAACAAGATAAAGCAAGCATATCATCAAGAGATTTATCCAAGCAATTTTTGGATGATATGCAGGGACTATCAACACTAGCATGTATGACATTTATAGTGCTATGTGTGTTTAGGTCCAAAGATGAGGCATTGCAACAAGATAGAGATAAAGGATCATCTACAATGAGCTCACTATCAAAATTGCACAATCTATCACTAATCACCATCACATTAGTTTGTGGCTTACCACATTTTGGTGAAGTAGACGAAGTTGAGAACTCATTACGCCCGGAGGTGGAGGGAGAACAATCATCCTCAATAGTCATGGACTTTGAAAGTGCATGGTTGCCCCCATGTGTGGTTTTGGTAATTAATGACAATCTCTATGGACTAATGTGTGCTTCAAGTCATACTTGTAGTTTTGGTCCATAGCATTGCTTGATCTCCATTTGTTGGAGTCAAGGCTAAAAGAAGAAGATCATTTGTTGATAAATACCAAGGTGTTTCTCCATGAGCATGAATCGAGAGGAAGATCCCATGTAGCTCGTGGAGGATGGCGTCATGGTGATCGCCATCACAAGATAATGGCCAAGTGAAGACATGACAAAGAAGTGGTTCTCCCATATTGGTGTATGGGGGAGCAATATGTGAGTCTTCACCGAGCGGAGCGCGATCAAGAAAGGTGGTCCAACCTGAGAAGACAAAGATCGTCATCATCTAGCTCAAGTAGATTATGTGCAAGGCAAAGGTATGATCTTGATAGGTTTTCTATTTTACCGGTCTCATGATGTTAGTGAGAGATCGGATTATAGGATAGTTAACCGTACTATCAAGAGGGGCTCTCGACCGAGTATCTTGATCGTATCGTTCATGGAGAGCTCAAACCTTTGCATCATTGGCATCATCTTTATTGGTTCTTATTTGGATTTTATCCATGTGAGTGGTTAGTGCTTTTCATGCTCGTCATGACAAGCCCTACCTCATCAAAAGCAGATTTTATTTTCTTCTTCTTTTGTGTTTTCGGTGTTGGAGGTTTTCCGGTTTGTCTTTTATAAGAGAGGTCAAACTCTCTCCTTGTGGCTTCCTCCTCACATGATGGACTATGATGTTTCTCTGCATGATCTCGTAGAACTCTTCGTTGCGATTCCAACGAGCCCAAGATCATCGAAAACGGAGTCCGGATGATTAAGTTATGATTTTTCTCGTACCGGTTGTTCTGCAGTTTTTTTCTCCGGCGGTAGTACCGCCGCGGCAGCGGTAGTACCGCTACTCCTGGAGTGGAACTGCTACTGCACAGCAGTTGGTACCGTTGGTGGTACTGCTGCGCCGTTTTTGCGTACTGGCATCCCTCCGGTACCCCGGCGGTAGCAGCCACGTTCTACCGTTGGAAACTTCGTTTTCAGTCAAAAGGGCCCTAGAGGTAGTACCGCCCCAGCGGTAGTACCGCTAGCCCAGAGGTAGTACCGCTGTGCACGATTTCTGCACATAACGGTCAGATTTGGGGGGACCTATTTAAGGGGCCTTCTTCCCCAATGGTTCCCCAACTAAGGAAGCACGTTTTTCTCTCTCTCTCTCCCACCATTGTTGACCTTGGAAAGCTTGCCCCCCTCTCAATCCCTCCTATGAATCTTGCATATTTTTGAGGGAAAAGTGAGAGGAGATCTAGATCCACATTTCCACCAATCAATCTCTTCTCTAAGTGAGGGGAACCTAGTGGATTTAGTTCTTGGAGTTCTTTTGTAGTTCTCCTCTTTGTTCTTCCTCTCTTATTCGCCCATAAGCATTAGTTGCTTTTGGTGGGATTTGAGAGTGAAGGATTTGAGCACTTGTGCTCTTGCCATTGCATTTGGTGCATCGGTTTGTGCACCTCACGGTGATACGTGGGATTGAAGTTCGAGAAGCTTGTTACTCTTGGGTGCATTGTGTTCCCAAGAGCTTGTGCCTCTTGGGTGCATTGTGTACCCTAGATGGTTGGTGGTGCCGCGAAGACTTCGAGTTGTGAAGCTTTGGACAAGATTTGGGAGCCCCCGATTGAGTTGTGGGTGTATGCCCCAAGATCGTTGTAAAGGCTCCGGATTCCGCCTTGAAGGATTCCGATAGTGGAAGGTGAACCAAACCCTTGGGTGCGGTTCATCGGAGAATATGGTGACGCCTTTTGTGGCATCTGGAGTAGGCCTTTTTTGGCGAGCTCACACCCCTCCAACGAGACGTACTCCCTTAACAAGGAGGAACTCGGGAATACATCCTCGTCTCCGCGTGCCTCGGTTATTTCTATACCCGAGCTCTTTACTTATGCAATTTACATTGTGATAGCCTTTGTGCTTGATGTCATATATATTGCTATCACCTTGTTGTTATTTTGCTTAGCATAAGTTGTTGGTGCACATAGGTTATCCTAGTTTACTTAGGTTGTTGGCTTGTTAATTTAAACACCTTGTTTTATTCCGCAATTATAAAGCCTTAAACCGGAAAAGTTTTAATCGCCTATTCACCCCCCTCTAGGCGACATCGTTTGTTCTTTCAATTGGTATCAGAGCCTCGACTCTCTTTTTGGGCTTTACCTCCTAGAGAGTAAAGATGTCGTTTAGAGAATTAGTGCACTATCCCACTTTTATATTCGATGGCACAAATTTTAATGTTTGGAAAACTCATATGCTTAGTCTCTTACGGGTCTTGGACCTCAATATTGAGCTTATCTAAGATATAGGTTTTTCTCATCCAAAGGATTACGAAAGTATGGCTTTATAGGATGAGAAAAACTTATATCTAGATGCTCTAGCTTCTAATGAGTTTTGCAAATTTTTGAGTGTTGTAGTTTTTGAGTCAATCATGTCTCTCCGGAACGCTCATGAGCTTTGGACCAAGCTTCAAGATAAATATGGAGTGTCCAACACTATTGAGGATGATTGTTCTCCCTCCACCTCCGTCCGTGATGAGTTCTCATCTTCGTCTACTTCACCAAAATGTGGTAAGCCACAAACTAATGTGATGGTGAGTAGTGATAGGTGTTGCAATAATGATAGTGAGCTCATTGTTGATGATCTTTTATCTCTATCTTGTTGCAATGCCTCATCTTTGGACCTAAACACACATAGCACTATAAATGTCATACATTCTAGTGTTGATATTCCTTGTATATCATCCAAAAATTGCATGGATAAATCTCTTGATGATATGATTGCTTTAGCTTGTTGCCATGATAAAAATGCTTGTGTTCCCTCTAACTCTTGTATGCATAATAATGTAGAGGAAACCCAATGTGCTATGGAACAAGATGTGAACTTGAGTAGTTCATTAATTAATTGTTCATCTTCATCCACCACTTATTGCCTTATGGCTAAATCTTCAAATAGTAATGATGATGACAATAATGATAATGATGAAGAAGATGATGATGATGAATCCTTTCATAAGAAAGGTCTCACGGTTCTTAATGCCCTTCCTAAAAATAAAAATGCGCATGCTATCCTTTTTGAAATTATGGAAACCTTAATTGAGCGTGGGCTTACTATTAAGGCTTTAGAAGCAAGCCTTGTATAAAAAGGAAGGATTGAAAGAGAAGATGCTAATGAAAAAGCATCTTTAGAAAATGCCCTTGAGGAAGAGCATGAGACTCGGGTTTCTCTTGAAGAGCAACTTGAGAATATTGAGGATTCACATGATGCTATTATAGCTAAACTTATTGAAGAACGTGACCATGCCATTACCAAATATAAAATGCTTAAAAAGGAAAAGGTTGAATTTGGTGTTGGCAATGCTAGACTAATTGAGGATATAGAGAGACGTGACAAAGCTCAAAAGTCTTGGAATGTGAACACTCTCTCCTTATCTTGTCTCATGATCAACTCCAAACTCAACTATCTAAAAATGATGAGCTTGTTAAATCTTCTTCCATTCCTAATGTTAATGATGCTTGTGCTACTAACTCCATTTCTTGTGAAGCATCTATTTTGAAGGAGAATGTTGAGCTAATGGCTCAACTTGAGTTGCTAACTAGCAAGTATGGGAAGTTGGAAGAAAGTCATGAAAATCTATCTAGCTCTAATGATGATCTTCTAGCATCCTATGCTAGTCTAAAGTTAGCTCATGAGGCTATCACTACCAAGGTAACATCTTGTGAGCCTCATGTGGATAATAGCACAACTTTAACTAAAAATGCTATATTGCCATGTGCTAGTACTAGTAGTTCATCCACTCAAAATGTTGGTACATCATGTGATGAATTACTTTCCTTTCCTTGTTGCTATAACAATGAAGCTTCTACTTCCTCTAGTGCTTTTGTTGCCACTAACCATGTACAGGAAATAAAAGACCTCAAGGCCCATGTCGCTTCTTTGAAGAAAGGCTTGGAAAAGCGTCATGAAGGGAAGAGTGCACTTGAGAACATGATGACTGTGCAACAATCCCCCAATGACAAGAGTGGACTTGGATTCAACTCCAACCACAAGAACAAGTCCAAGATTGACAAGAAGAAGGGCCAAGAACAAGTCAAGAATTCGGCCAAGATTACTTGCTTCAAGTGCAAGATTGAAGGGCACCATGTTCGGGATAGCCCAATGAAGAAGAAGCCTCTTAGTGAGAAGCAACTAGGGAAGCGACCTCTTGTTCAATCTCATGCTCAACCACGAGTTGAACAACGGCCACCTCCTAAGAAGACTCGAGTCAATGCTTCTCAAGTGGAGAAGCCTATCAAGAAGAAAGAGAAGAGTCGATGTTGCTACCTTTGCCGCGGCAAGGGTCACTTTGCTTCTTCATGCACTATCGGTAACCTATCCAACCCCATCTTAATTGATGATGCTTATTCACTTAGAAAGGATAGAGTTGGCAATGTGTTTGCCAAATATGTGGGAACTCAAAGTGGTGTTAAGAAAAGTACCATTTGGGTTGCCAAGTCTATTGTGACTAACCTCTTAGGACCCAACTCGGTTGGGGACCAACAAGATTCAACTTGATCAATAGGTGTTGTTGGAGGACATTGGAGACTTGGCTACTTTTGAAGAATTAAGGGATCTTCACGGTTATATTTCCTTAAGCCAAGTCAATTGGAATATATTGCTCTATCTCATATCCAATGCTTCCTCCTTGCGGTAACTTGTATTTAATTCATATAAACATTGAAAGTTGCTTGCTCCCTTGCATGTATTAGTTATGTTCCTATCATGTGCTATTATATGTTGTGCCTTTTACTTACCTTTAGCAATCAAGTTTGTGTATGTTAATTTGCGCATCATATATGTGTAAACTTTGTGTTGAGCTTTATTGGATCTTGTGTTGATTTCAATTGGCTATTTTGAGATATTAATGGACTATCCCACTTTCCCACTTTGGGGGAGTGATATGCTTTGTGCACTTCACAATCCTTAAAATGTGTGTACATGAGGCACACCACCTAGTGTTGATATTTTAATATTATCTAGTTACTATGTGGTATGTCATATTCATGAGAAATTCGAATTCTACAATGTCCATTAATTTCTCTAGTTGGTTTTATTTGCATGTTGCTTAGAAAAAATGACTTATCACATTATGAGGGAGTAATAAGCTATGTGCATATTACAATCCCACAAAATGTGAACATTTGAGGTTTGCCACTTAGACTTGATATTGTAAATTATCTTATTCCTATGTGGCATGTTTGCTCGAACAAGTTCCAATTTTCAATTTGGTTATCTTTTGGCTTTTGCGTTGAATTGCCTTATTTATTGCCAAGTGTTTTTGTTGTTACTTCCACTGCCTTCCTTGCCTCTTGCATGGATCACAATTTTCAATTGGTAGTGCTTACTGTTGTAAATAAGATATGGAGAGTAATGATCCCTTGTACATGCATTTTGTATTCAAATACAAATATCAAAAATAATGCATGAATCTTGGGGGAGCATTCCTTTTTATTTAGAACACTATCCTATCTATCAATATTTGATCCTTTCAATTGGCATTTGATTTTTTATCTTATGCTTTGGTACCACTTGGAATTTGATATCTCCTCCATAGATATTTGTTTCAATTGATACTTATTGTGAGAGTTTTGATACCTTATTTCTTTATTTTACTTTACTTGATTTCGGTCAAGTATTATCCTCTTCTTGGTATCTTTTCTCCTAGTTGGTATCTTATTTTCAATTGGTGTCTTATCAATCATGTGTTGTTTTGATTCGATTCCTATTGATATCACACTTCTTGTGTTGATGTGTTTTGGAATCAATCATATGTTGCTTTGATTTGTCCTTGATCATGTGTTGACTTGGATTTTGATAAAATTTGGACAACCTTTTTGTGTCACACTTTGGTGTGCCCTCTTCTTGGTTTACTTGGTGTTTTTGTCCAAATTTATATTATTTTAGAATGCTTATCTTTCTTGATCCAATTGTAGCGCCCCGACCCCGGAATTATACAGAGAGGCTATGTAAGCAACACAACCATCAATGTATAAAACAAAGATCGAGACTTGTGGAACAGAACTGGCACAAAGCATGACTCTACGACACAAAACATTTATATGGCAACTCATATAACGAGGAGAATACAAATATTACAAGGCAAAAGGATCACAGATCCTACAATTCAACAAGCGGAAGCGAAGTAGCGTTGTCTAATACAACAAGAAGCAAATTATGGCCTAAGAGGCCTACAGATAAACATCACCCAAGCCAGCTTGTTCCACGGTCCCAAGCTGCCACCTGGGAACCCCAGACTAGTAGTCGACGTCAACGAAGAACCCACCTAACTGCTCGGTGTCGTCCTCCTCTGAATACAAATACATAGAGGCAGCAAAGAGAGACTGAGTACGATGTACTCGCAAGTTTAGTAGGGCGATATAGGCCCAATGACTGACGGAGGCTCTAAAGCTGTATAATGTAGTTCTTTTGCATAAAGCTAAATTTCATAAACCAAAACGCGAAAGACACCTGGCATTCGTCTACTCAGAATATTTTTATAAAAGGAGATAAGAGAGTAACATTTTCATCATTGGTTCTCATCGAACCCTTTTGTCGCCAACAACACTCATCTCCACCAAGGCACCCCCTCGAATCACCCTCGAGGAAGTGAACCTTTATCACACGTTGATTATGCAACCTTTAGCTGCCATATCAATTAGGTTAAGATTCTCTATGGTCTTATCGTCTATTCCCAAGTTGTCCATAACCGTGGACACGGCTTTTCGAAAAGATTAACCCTGCAGGGGTGTACTAATTTACCCATTGGTACCGTCTGGCTCACCTGAGTGGCCCTCTTCCGGGGAAGGCCAGCAAGCGGGCGCGGTTAGACCTTTACAATGCATGAGGCTTACTCAAGGACCATCAGTGGCGGAAGGACAGGTTCAGCGCTCCCAGCGCCCTGCCCCACCGTCACGTCCTAAACATCACCATCCTCGTTCCTTTTCCACTCACACCACACACGCGCAAATGGAAATAGCAAACTAGAGGACCCTTGACAAGCCCCTCACAAATTATTCGGTCGGTAAGGCGCCCATACACCCACCAATGGCAGCACGCTAGTCTTGGTTCAAGAGGTAAAGAACTCGCACCTAGGGGCTAGAGTGAGACAAAACACCATCCCCGATGGCAACTCACCCCAACCATCTTAGCATTTTAATTAAGCATCTCCGTTATCCACCATGCCCGAATCATTCCATCATCATTAATAATTTCTGGAATTAACAACGGACATAAAGCATTTACTTAAGCATGGCTAAGCATAGCTAAGCATATGAATACAAATAATTCTATCCTTATCTCGGCCAACACTTCAACCCTAGGTTTCATAGGTAGGGATACATGTGATTGGCTTGGGGAGAACATGCATTCATAGGATATTCTAATATTTACCAAAAGACATTTGAACCGCATGCAATATTATGGTGGATAAAATAATTTGATAGAGTCATAGGATGCTAGATGCCAAGAAGGTTAGGTTATCTCTTGCCTTGCTGCCCGGTAGTGAAGCACTGATCGTCGGGGTAGTTAGAGAGGCCCTCGACTCCGGAATCTATCGATACCCAAAAGAAATACAAAGCACACATAAATCACACGAACTCAAAATGCAATGCTCAATCACATGATGACATGTCCAATTGATGCAACCATATTATTATATAAATTAAAAGCAAATTTAAACGAGGGGCCAAATAATTTGTGCAATTATTGGAACCAACCCCATATTTATCTTAGTGACCACATTCTTCATAAATTATCAAATTATTATGGAAGTGGCTCAAGAATGCATGAACATGGCAATAAAGGGTAGGGTTCATCATTCCGATCATTTTGTTACTTTATTTGTAATTTTCGGAGCACCGATGAATAAATAGCAATTTAAATAATTAACGAGAATTTATTCTTTTAACCCAATTATGGATAACATCAAATAATATTTGTGATCATGATATGATAAGTGCATGGTTTGGTGGCATTTCGCATGTTGAACACATTGATATTTTATTTGTAATTTTTGGATTAAATTTGAATAGGTTATGAATTTCTCAAATTAGGCATCAATTTTACCCTTTTAGGGTTTCCTAATTACGGGGAAATTATTTTGCTCAAGAGGACATGATAAAGTTACCAACTGATAGGTTTTGTTTTGCTGAGCAATTTGATATTTAGTTTGCAATTTTTGAAGTAATATACAAAAAGATATTAAAGTTTTAATTTCATATTAACAATTCAAAAAGGGAAAAACTTTCCCTGGCAGGCCGGCCTCGAGCCAGCCAGGCCGGGGTGCAGGCCGGGCAGGGACCCGAGTGGCCCGGCCCAGAGCCGGCCCAGGCTGGGCAACCGGCCGGGCACCAGCCCGAGTGCTCCGGCCTCAGGCCGGCCCAAGCCTCGGTCAGGCCGGGCAGTGGGGCGCGGGTGCTGACGACGGTGTCGTCACCGGCGGCCGACGGCGACCAACGGCGGCGGGAGAGGGAAAAGGGGCGAGGGAGAGGGCCAAGAAGAAAAGGAGCTCACCCTGAGCACTATGGTGCCGACGGCGCGGCGAGGGAGTGGCCGGCGTTGCCGGATTTCGGCGGGAAGAAGGCCGGCGGGGAGGCGGCCGATGCGGCCAAGTCGAGGACGCGGCCGTCGACTACCGGCGATCTCGGCCCGATTCGGCCGGCGGGGAGGGGGAGAAGGACCAGGCGGAGCTCGCTGTGCTCTTGGCCTCGTGCGGGGAGGGCCAGGGCGACGGCGACGGCTCGGCACAACGGCGGCGATGGAGGAGCTCGGGGGAGAGGAAAATGGTGACCCCGATCCGGAAAGAAAGGAGAGGAACGGAGAGAGAAGAAGAAGGGGGGGCAGGTGAGCGTCTTCGACGTGGCCCTTGACCACCAGGGGGCAGCGGCAGGGCGGCATGGGCATCGCCGACGCGGCGGCATGGCGCCAGTGGAGCTGGCCACCGTGGAGGAGAGAGGGAAAGGAAAAATTACGAAGAGGTCCCTGGAATTTTTGAAATATTTGCAAACAAGCCCAGCAGTAGGGTTCATCCAATTAATTAGGGCACCAGGATATTTTCTAAAATTCCAGAAAAATTTATATAGGCTATAATTAACTCTCAGAAGCACCACAAAAATCTGTGAGGGCAAATAAATTAATTTGACCAACATTTGTTCATAGCTTTTAAAATGGTCAATTTTTGATAATTGCAAAAAGCCTCTAATTGGAGCAATTAGCCATTTCCAAAAATAGTGAAATTAAACATGGTGGCTCCCAACATAATAATGAAACACTCCATGAATTTAGTTTTGAAGGTTGGGGAGGCTCAACTAGGTTCCAAAGACAAGAACTGAATTTTTAGCCAAATTCAATTCTTAACTCCATTTTCTCATTTAACCAAAATTTGAAGTTGAGAAAAAGGTTTCAGAGATCAAGCTTGGAACTTTCTAAAACATTTGAAAGTCCAAGGAGGAGTGGGTTTGCTAAGTTGACATTACCTTAGGTGGAGGATTGGGGAAGGTTGGCTTCCCATTCCCATTGGTTTCCAAGTGCAAGTTTGAAATGGCATAATGCATATGGATGCTATGATGCAAACACGGAAACAAAAAGTGGAAAAATTCTTCGTATTTTCCATTTCCAAACTAGGGCTGTTACAACTCTACCCCCCTTACAGGAATCTCGTCCCGAGATTCTAGGCTTGAGTGAAAAAGGCGGGGTATTCCTGACGAAGACTAGTTTCTCGCTCCCATGTGGCTTCTTCCTCGGAATGGTTGGACCATTGAACTTTGAGAAACTTGATGGTCTTGTTGCGGGTTTTCCTCTCCGCTTCATCCAAGATGCGGATAGGATGCTCGCGATAGGTCAAGTCCTCCTGAATGTCCAATGCCTCATGATCAACCCCACGGATTGGATCCTTGAAGCACCAGGCGGAGTTGGGAAACATGGAACACATCATGTACATCCGGGAAGTTGGAGGGTAGCTCAAGTTGATAAGAAAGATCTCCTCGCTTGGCTAGGATGGTGAAAGGACCAACATAGCGAGGTGCCAATTTGCCCTTGATTCCGAAACGACGAACGCCTCGGAGAGGAGAAACTCGAAGATAGGCCTTGTCACCGATTTCATAGTGGACCTCTTGATGGTGCTTGTCATAATAGCTTTTCTGACGGGATTGAGCGGCTTTGAGATTTTCTCGAATGACACGGACTTTCTCTTCGGCTTCATTGATCACATCAGGACCGAAGAGTGACCTCTCCCCGGTTTCAGACCAATTGAGAGGAGTCCGGCACTTCCTCCCATATAGGACCTCGAAGGGAGCCATTTGCAAGCTGGCTTGATAGCTATTGTTGTAGGAGAACTCGGCGAGAGGGAGGTATTTTTCCCAACTCTTGCCGAAAGAGATGACACAAGCCCGAAGCATGTCCTCAAGAACTTGATTCACTCTTTCAGTTTGACCATCGGTTTGAGGGTGATAGGCGGTGCTGAAATTGAGACGGGTCCCAAGAGCCGTTTGGAAACTTTGCCAAAACTTGGACACAAATAGGCTTCCACGGTCAGAGATGATCCTTAAAGGAACCCCGTGCAAAGGAACAATCCGGGCCATATACAAGTCGGCAAGTTGGCTTGCTCGAATATCATCACGGACCGGAAGGAAATGGGCAACCTTTGACAAACGGTCGATGATGACCCAAATAGCATTGTTGCCCTTTTGTGATCTCGGGAAGCCGGTGATGAAATCCATACCAACTTCATCCCACTTCCACTCCGGAATGGCTATGGGACGAAGGGTACCAGCTGGCCTTTGATGTTCAGCCTTCACTCGGCGACAGACGTCGCATTCAGCCACATATTCGGCGATCTCGCGCTTCATGCAAGACCACCAGAATTGAGGGCGAAGATCCTGGTACATTTTTGTGCTACCCGGGTGAATAGAGATGGGTGACTCATGAGCTTCAGAAAGGATCAACTCCCTCAGATTTCCACTCTTGGGCACCACTAGACGGTCACCAAAATAGACCACTCCATGGTCATCAACCAAGAAACAATTGGCCTTTCCATTAGCGATCTTCTCTTTGATCTCAAGGATTTCAGGATCATTTTGTTGGGCGGCCTTGATATCATCCTCGAGAGTGGATTTGATCTCAAGGTTAGCTAGAAAACCAGAAGGAACAATTTCCAGATTCAATTTAGCAAATTCCTCGTGGAGAGCCGGTTGCGCCTTTTCAACCATCACGGTATTGCAATAGGCTTTGCGGCTCAGAGCGTCCGCCACGACATTTGCCTTGCCGGGCTGATAATTGAGGGTCACATCATAGTCCTTTATCAATTCCAGCCATCTCCTCTGCCTCAAGTTCAGATCCGGCTGGGTGAACAGATATTTCAGACTTTGGTGGTCGGAGTAGATCTCGCAACGGTTGCCCAAGAGGTAGGGCCTCCATTGCTTCAGAGCATGTACCACGGCGGCAAGCTCCAAATCATGAGTTGGATAATTTTGCTCGTGTGGCTTGAGTTGACGGGAAGCATAAGCGACCACATGGCCCTCTTGCATCAAGACACATCCCAAGCCTTGGAGAGATGCATCGCAATAGACGACGAAGTCCTTGGCGGTATCGGGAAGGACAAGTACCGGTGTGGTGGTGAGCTTGACCTTGAGGGTTTGGAAACTCTCTTCAGCCTTGTCTGACCACACGAATGGCTTGCCTTTCTTGAGGAGTTCAGTCAATGCCTTTGCTATTTTGGAGAAGCCCTCAATAAATCGACGGTAATAACCCGCCAATCCAAGGAAGCTTCGGATATCTTTGACGGATTTGGGAGTTGGCCAATCCAGGATTGCCTGAATCTTGTCGGGTATCACCGCTACTCCGGCAGCTGACACCACATGACCGAGAAAGATGAGCTCCTTCAGCCAAAACTCACATTTAGAGAACTTGGCATATAGACGGTGGTCTCGAAGCTTGGTCAAAACAAGTCGGAGATGCTCGGCATGTTCGTCTTCGGTCTTGGAGTACACAAGGATGTCATCGATGTAAATGATGACGAACTTGTCGAGGTACTCGTGGAAGATGGAGTTCATCAGCCTCATGAATGTAGCCGGAGCATTAGTGAGGCCGAAGGACATGACGGTGTACTCGTATAACCCGTAGCGGGTGGTGAAAGCGGTCTTCGGAATATCCTCCTTCCGGATTTTGATCTGATGGTAACCTGACCTCAGATCCATCTTGGAGAATACCGTTGCTCCAGCTAGTTGATCGAATAAGTCAGTTATGCGAGGAATTGGATACTTATTCTTGATGGTCACCGCATTAAGAGGGCGGTAGTCAACGACCAGTCGAGGAACATGTGTATCCCTCTTCTTGACAAAGATGACCGGGCAGCCCCAAGGTGAGCTACTCGGCCGGATGAATTCTTTTTCCAGCAGCTCATCAAGTTGCTTCTTCAATTCAGCTAGCTCTTCCGTTGGCATACGGTAGGGCGTCTTGGAAACTGGGGCGGTTCCCGGAACCAACTCAATCACAAACTCCTACGCTGCGATCGGGTGGCATGCCGGGCAATTCCTCCGGAAAGACATCGGGGAAATCACACACCACAGCGACTTCAGATATATCAGGCGGGGTGATTCCTTCCAGGAAATAAAGACTGATCTCCGGCGAGAGAGGAGTAGCCGCGGAAGGAGTTGCAGATGTTGGGGACCAATAACGCACTTCCCCATATCTTGGGTGGAACACTGTGACAGTCTTGGCAGCACAATCCAGGTTGGCCTGATATTTCACTAGCCAATCCATGCCCAGAATAACATCGATACCCTCTGACCTCAGGGCTATTAATGAGAACGGAAAAGGGACTGACCCTACGGCTATTTGAACATCGGGAGATATCCAATTGGTACGCCAACTAGAGCCGGGTGTCTTGACCACTAACGGAGGATCCATCATCACAAAAGGTATTTGATGGTTGTGTGCATATGCTATGGATATGAACGAATGCGAAGCTCCAGAATCAAATAGCACTGAAGCTGGATAAGTATTGATTTGAAGCGTACCCATAAGAACTCCGGGGTCCTCCTCAACGCCTTCAGCCGAGACGTGGTTCAGGCGGCCACGGCTGACGGTGGTAGCCTTGGCGGCTGGGGTAGAGGGTGCTGGTGCAGGTGCTGAGGTAGCCGGTGCCTTCTGGGGACACTCTCTGGAGTAGTGCCCCGGCTGGCCACAAGCGAAGCAAGTGACTCCCGGTGGTGCAGGCAGTCGAGGTCGAAAACCGCCTCCAGCCGCACCCAAAGTCGAAGTAGCGGGGCGAGGCGGAGGTGGCAGGTACCCGGTGGGCTTCGGCGCGAAGGGCGCCTTTGGCACGGCGCTGAAAGGCACGAAAACCTTTCGCTTCTTGCCCCCCGATGAGGAGGAGCTCTGGTGGTCGGTGGAAACGGGCCTCTTAGAAGCCTCTAGCTCCTTCCTACCTTGCTCCATGGTGAGAGCCTGGTTGTAAAGCTCTTGGTAGGAGGTGAACTTGAAAGGCAGGAGCTCGTATCGGAGACGAGGTGCGAGCCCCTTGCGGAAGAGGTATTGCTTGTCCTCATCATTCGTCACGTCCCGAGGGGCGTAACGGGAGAGGTGGTTGAACTCCCGTCCATAGGACTGGACGTCCATGCGTCCCTGGGTTAGGTCCAGGAACTCCCGCCTCTTGAGCTCAAGGATGGGCTTGGGGATGTACGCCGCACGGAAGGCGGTGCGGAACTCCTCCCATGTGACAACATGGCCCGCGGCGACCATGGCCACGTGGCTCTCCCACCAGGAGCCGGCGGCTCCTTCCAGAAGGTAGGTGGCGAAGTTGACATGTTCTGCCGCCGGAACGTGAAGAGCGGCGAACTTGCGCTCGATAGCCCGAAGCCAATCATCCGCATCAAGCGGCTCCTTAGCCTCGGAGAAAGTGGGAGGTTGGGACCGCAAGAACTGGTTGAGAGTGGTGCAGTCCGTGTTCCTCCTGGCCCCTTGCTGGACCAGCTGCTCGAGCAACCGCTCATTGCGTAGACGGTTTTGCTCGATAGCCATCATCACCTCCGCCATTGAGGGTGGCGGCGGTGGGTCAGGGCTGCTATGTTCCCCACGACGGGTAGGAGCCATTCTGAAGAATTGGAATAACAACAAGTTAGTAACCAATTCTGACAGTTAAGATAGATCATTGGTTGCTCCCAGATATAGATATTTAAGAAGCAATAAACACCAAAGACAGATTTTAGGCAACCACGGTGACATCACGTCATCGTGGCGATATCAAACGGATTTAACGGACTCGAGGCATAACTTGACGGTAAGAACCCCAACCCCGAGAACCTAAACCTCGACACCAAGCACAAAACAAATAGAGGTAAGAATCAGAGTAGAGCGAGTTGGATGAGAAGCAAAAAGAATCCTAAGAAGGTTTTCACAACTCATTTTTAGGTTGAAAATAATTTTCACTAGACTCGACATCGACCAAAAGAAAGGGTTTCCTACAGGCAGTCCTGCTCTGATACCAACTTGTAGCGCCCCGACCCCGGAATTATACAGAGAGGCTATGTAAGCAACACAACCATCAATGTATAAAACAAAGATCGAGACTTGTGGAACAGAACTGGCACAAAGCATGACTCTACGACACAAAACATTTATATGGCAACTCATATAACGAGGAGAATACAAATATTACAAGGCAAAAGGATCACAGATCCTACAATTCAACAAGCGGAAGCGAAGTAGCGTTGTCTAATACAACAAGAAGCAAATTATGGCCTAAGAGGCCTACAGATAAACATCACCCAAGCCAGCTTGTTCCACGGTCCCAAGCTGCCACCTGGGAACCCCAGACTAGTAGTCGACGTCAACGAAGAACCCACCTAACTGCTCGGTGTCGTCCTCCTCTGGAATACAAATACATAGAGGTAGCAAAGAGAGACTGAGTACGATGTACTCGCAAGTTTAGTAGGGCGATATAGGCCCAATGACTGACGGAGGCTCTAAAGCTGTATAATGTAGTTCTTTTGCATAAAGCTAAATTTCATAAACCAAAACGCGAAAGACACCTGGCATTCGTCTACTCAGAATATTTTTATAAATGGAGATAAGAGAGTAACATTTTCATCATTGGTTCTCATCGAACCCTTTTGTCGCCAACAACACTCATCTCCACCAAGGCACCCCCTCGAATCACCCTCGAGGAAGTGAACCTTTATCACACGTTGATTATGCAACCTTTAGCTGCCATATCAATTAGGTTAAGATTCTCTATGGTCTTATCGTCTATTCCCAAGTTGTCCATAACCGTGGACACGGCTTTTCGAAAAGATTAACCCTGCAGGGGTGTACTAATTTACCCATTGGTACCGTCCGGCTCACCTGAGTGGCCCTCTTCCGGGGAAGGCCGGCAAGCGGGCGCGGTTAGACCTTTACAATGCATGAGGCTTACTCAAGGACCATCAGTGGCGGAAGGACAGGTTCAGCGCTCCCAGCGCCCTGCCCCACCGTCACGTCCTAAACATCACCATCCTCGTTCCTTTTCCACTCACACCACACACGCGCAAATGGAAATAGCAAACTAGAGGACCCTTGACAAGCCCCTCACAAATTATTCGGTCGGTAAGGCGCCCATACACCCACCAATGGCAGCACGCTAGTCTTGGTTCAAGAGGTAAAGAACTCGCACCTAGGGGCTAGAGTGAGACAAAACACCATCCCCGATGGCAACTCACCCCAACCATCTTAGCATTTTAATTAAGCATCTCCGTTATACACCATGTCCGAATCATTCCATCATCATTAATAATTTCTGGAATTAACAACGGACATAAAGCATTTACTTAAGCATGGCTAAGCATAGCTAAGCATATGAATACAAATAATTCTATCCTTATCTCGGCCAACACTTCAACCCAAGGTTTCATGGTAGGGATACATGTGATTGGCTTGGGGAGAACATGCATTCATAGGATATTCTAATATTTACCAAAAGACATTTGAACCGCATGCAATATTATGGTGGATAAAATAATTTGATAGAGTCATAGGATGCTAGATGCCAAGAAGGTTAGGTTATCTCTTGCCTTGCTGCCCGGTAGTGAAGCACTGATCGTCGGGGTAGTTAGAGAGGCCCTCGACTCCGGAATCTATCGATACCCAAAAGAAATACAAAGCACACATAAATCACACGAACTCAAAATGCAATGCTCAATCACATGATGACATGTCCAATTGATGCAACCATATTATTATATAAATTAAAAGCAAATTTAAACGAGGGGCCAAATAATTTGTGCAATTATTTGGAACCAACCCCATATTTATCTTAGTGACCACATTCTTCATAAATTATCAAATTATTATGGAAGTGGCTCAAGAATGCATGAACATGGCAATAAAGGGTAGGGTTCGTCATTCCGATCATTTTGTTACTTTATTTGTAATTTTCGGAGCACCGATGAATAAATAGCAATTTAAATAATTAACGAGAATTTATTCTTTTAACCCAATTATGGATAACATCAAATAAATATTTGTGATCATGATATGATAAGTGCATGGTTTGATGGCATTTCGCATGTTGATCACATTGATATTTTATTTGTAATTTTTGGATTAAATTTGAATAGGTTATGAATTTCTCAAATTAGGCATCAATTTTACCCTTTTAGGGTTTCCTAATTATGGGGAAATTATTTTGCTCAAGAGGACATGATAAAGTTACCAACTGATAGGTTTTGTTTTGCTGAGCAATTTGATATTTAGTTTGCAATTTTTGAAGTAATATACAAAAAGATATTAAAGTTTTAATTTCATAATAACAATTCAAAAAGGGAAAAACTTTCCCTGGCAGGCCGGCCTCGAGCCAGCCAGGCCGGGGTGCAGGCCGGGCAGGGACCCGAGTGGCCCGGCCCAAAGCCGGCCCAGGCTGGGCAACCGGCCGGGCACCAACCCGAGGGCTCCGGCCTCAGGCCGGCCCAAGCCTCGGTCAGGCCGGGCAGTGGGGCGCGGGTGCTGACGACGGTGTCGTCACCGGCGGCCGACGGCGACCAACGGCGGCGGGAGAGGGAAAAGGGGCGAGGGAGAGGGCCAAGAAGAAAAGGAGCTCACCCTGAGCACTATGGTGCCGACGGCGCGGCGAGGGAGTGGCCGGCGTTGCCGGATTTCGGCGGGAAGAAGGCCGGCGGGGAGGCGGCCGATGCGGCCAAGTCGAGGACGCGGCCGTCGACTACCGGCGATCTCGGCCCGATTCGGCCGGCGGGGAGGGGGAGAAGGACCAGGCGGAGCTCGCTGTGCTCTTGGCCTCGTGCGGGGAGGGCCAGGGCGACGGCGACGGCTCGGCACAACGGCGGCGATGGAGGAGCTCGGGGGAGAGGAAAATGGTGACCCCGATCCGGAAAGAAAGGAGAGGAACGGAGAGAGAAGAAGAAGGGGGGGCAGGTGAGCGTCTTCGACGTGGCCCTTGACCACCAGGGGGCAGCGGCAGGGCGGCATGGGCATCGCCGACGCGGCGGCATGGCGCCAGTGGAGCTGGCCACCGTGGAGGAGAGAGGGAAAGGAAAAATAATACGAAGAGGTCCCTGGAATTTTTGAAATATTTGCAAACAAGCCCAGCAGTAGGGTTCATCCAATTAATTAGGGCACCAGGATATTTTCTAAAATTCCAGAAAAATTTATATAGGCTATAATTAACTCTCAGAAGCACCACAAAAATCTGTGAGGGCAAATAAATTAATTTGACCAACATTTGTTCATAGCTTTTAAAATGGTCAATTTTTGATAATTGCAAAAAGCCTCTAATTGGAGCAATTAGCCATTTCCAAAAATAGTGAAATTAAACATGGTGGCTCCCAACATAATAATGAAACACTCCATGAATTTAGTTTTGAAGGTTGGGGAGGCTCAACTAGGTTCCAAAGACAAGAACTGAATTTTTAGCCAAATTCAATTCTTAACTCCATTTTCTCATTTAACCAAAATTTGAAGTTGAGAAAAAGGTTTTAGAGATCAAGCTTGGAACTTTCTAAAACATTTGAAAGTCCAAGGAGGAGTGGGTTTGCTAAGTTGACATTACCTTAGGTGGAGGATTGGGGAAGGTTGGCTTCCCATTCCCATTGGTTTCCAAGTGCAAGTTTGAAATGGCATAATGCATATGGATGCTATGATGCAAACACAGAAACAAAAAGTGGAAAAATTCTTCGTATTTTCCATTTCCAAACTAGGGCTGTTACACCAATATATAGGGTATACTCCATCGAATCCTAAATCGGCTAAGATGTGCATGAAATTCAATTTCATATCTATATGCACATATTTATGTGGAGTATGTCCTATATATTGTAGTTTATCTAACTACTATGGGACCCAATGAGTTTGGGAACCATTTTGTGCTTGAATTTTGTTTTAGGTACAATGGAGATGCATTGGATGCTTGCCTCATTCATAATGAAGGTGTTCTCACCATGTGATTATTGGAGTCAAGCTTTGATGATAAATAAAATTCTCATCTTCTTCATCACCAATGTATCTCGGTAACAAGTATCTACCTCATGCATACTTTTCTATTCTCAACCTTGTGTAGGTTGCATCTTGGTATGAAAGCTTTTATGTGCGATTGTTGTGGTTTGCCCTTTTTTCCTTCACTTAGTACATCTTTGTGATATTGTTGATGAAAGTGCAAAAAACTTTTCTTCAATTGGTATTATTTCTTTGTGATACTTGTTTCCTATCTCAAAGCATCTTCACTATCTCTTGTTCCCTTAGTGATATGTGTGATGTCTTTGATATGTCTTGAAGTTCATTTATATACAATGAGATAAATTTGAGCTATGTGCTATGCTTTGAAGCAATAATCTCGTTTGTATATTTATGACTTCCTTTTGGATACCGTGTTCTCTTCTTCTCTAACCATTTTGTATGTACATGTTTCTTTGTGGATCTAAATCATCAATGATTTGTCTACTTAGAAACCTATACATATGAGAGAGGTCCCTTTTAATTGGTATCCTATTTCTTTTGAGTCACCTTGTTTATTATCTTTGATTCTTTCGTGACTTTGAAAAGAAAATTTCTCATGAGTGCTTGTCCTATTTCTATTTGCTTCTTTGCGCACTCAAGTTTTATTAAAGATCTTTGACTTTATGCTTACCATGGTGAGCATGTTGATTTTTATTGGCTAAATGTTCTCACTATCTTTTGGCTTTTTCAATTGGTTTTAGTTTCCAATTGATATCCTAAAGCTTGTGAACATATTCCTTTTGAAAACTCTTCTTTGTATCTTGGTTGGGCCTATCTTATGATGAGTCTTTTAAATTGGTATCTTCTTATGGCTCAACCATATCTTTGGTGCAAGTGCAATGAGTTGCTTTGCTTTATGCACACTTGGACTTGTTGCCTGTTCTAGATGATTTTGGGAGAGTGAGGATTCCATATTTGTGCACTCCACAATAGTGCATGAACATTGGGGAGCTTCTCCATTTTTATTTAGAACTCTTGTTTTGCATCTTTTGATTGCCTATCTCCTTTGTGGAGATGTTTAGAATGATTTCATCTTTTTGCAATCTTTGGATCCTCGATATAGTTTGATTTCCTCTAACTATTCATCATTGGATATGTGCATTTGATTTCACTCATATCTTGAGAAATGCACACATTTTTTAGGAACTCATATTATATTGGCCTTCTAAATTTTTCCTCCCATTTCGGCAGTCGATGCCAATGGGGGAGAAGTTTAGAGGGTTTAAGGAAATTTGGTTTTATGCTTTTGTTTGGTTCTTGAGAATTTGTCGTTAATGCGCTTGCATCCTTGCTTGTTTGTCTTGCAAGGTTGCTTAATTCTTTATATAAACCTTCTTAAAAAGGGATTGTCATCAATTACCAAAATGGGGGAGATTGAAAGTGCATGGTTGCCCCCATATGTGGTTTTGGTAATTAATGACAATCTCTATGGACTAATGTGTGCTTCAAGTCATACTTGTAGGTTTGGTCCATAGCATTGCTTGATCTCCATTTGTTGGAGTCAAGGCTAAAAGAAGAAGATCATTTGTTGATCAAGGCCAAGGTGTTTCTCCATGAGCATGAATCAAGAGGAAGATCCTATGTAGCTCGTGGAGGATGGCGTCATGGTGATCGCCAACACAAGATAATGGCCAAGTGAATACATGCCGAAGAAGTGGTTCTCCCATATTGGTGTATGGGGGAGCAATATGTGAGTCTTCACCGAGCGGAGCGCGATCAAGAAAGGTGGTCCAACTTCAGAAGGCAAAGATCGTCATCATCTAGCTCAAGTGGATTATGTGCAAGGCAAAGGTATGATCTTGATAGGGTTTCTATTTTACCGGTCTCATGATGTTAGTGAGAGATCGGATTATAGGATAGTTAACCGTACTATCAAGAGAGGCTCTCGACCGAGTATCTTGATCGTATCGTTCATGGAGAGCTCAAACCTTTGCATCATTGGTATCATCTTTATTGGTTCTTATTTGGCTTTTATCCATGTGAGTGGTTAGTGCTTTTCATGCTCGTCATGACAAGCCCTACCTCATCGAAAACAGATTTCATTTGCTTCTTCTTTTGTGTTTTCGGTGTTGGAGGTTTTCCGGTTTGTCTTTTATAAGAGAGTTCAAACTCTCTCCTTGTGGCTTCCTCCTCACATGATAGACTATGATGTTTCTCTGCATGATCTTGTAGAACTCTTCGTTGTGATTCCAACGAGCCCAAGATCATCGAAAACGGAGTCCGGATGATTAAGTTATGATTTTTCTTGTACTGGTTGTTCTGCAGTTTTTTGTCCGGCAGTAGTACCGCTGCGGCAGCGGTAGTACCGCTACTCCTGGAGTGGAACTGTTGCTGCACAATGGTTGGTACCGTTGGTGGTACCGCTGGTGGTACCGCTGCGCCGTTTTTGCGTACTGGTATCCCTCCGGTACCCCGGCGGTAGCAGCCACATTCTACCGTTGGAAACTTCATTTTAAGTCAAAAAGGGCCCCAGAGGTAGTACCGCTTGCGTAGAGGTAGTACCGCTAGCCCAGCGGTAGTACCGCTGTGCACGATTTCTACACATAACCGTCAGATTTCGGGGGACCTATTTAAGGGGCCTTCTTCCCCAATGGTTCCCCAACTAAGGGAGCACGTTTCTCTCTCTCTCTCTCCCACCATTGTTGACCTTGGAAAGCTTTCCCCCCTCTCAATCCCTCCTATGAATCTTGCATATTTTTTAGGGAAAAGTGAGAGGAGATCTAGATCCACATTTCCACCAATCAATCTCTCCTCTAATTGAGGGGAACCTAGTGGATCTAGGTCTTGGAGTTCTTTTGTGGTTCTCCTCTTTGTTCTTCCTCTCTTATTCCCCCATAAACATTTGTTGCTTTGTTGGAATTTGAGAGTGAAAGATTTGAGCACTTGTGCTCTTGCTCTTGCATTAGTTGCATCGGTTTGCTCTCTCCACGAAGATTCATGGAAGTTGAAGGTTGAGAAGCTTGTTACTCTTGGGTGCATTGTGTTCCCACGAGCTTATGCCTCTTGGGTGCATTGTGTACCCTAGACGGTTGGTGGTGCCGCGAAGACTTCGAGTTGTGATGCTTCGGACAAGATTTGGGAGCCCCCGATTGAGTTGTGGGTGTATGCCCAAGATCGTTGTAAAGTCTCCGGATTCCGCCTTGAAGGATTCCGATAGTGGAAGGTGAACCAAACCCTTGGGTGCGGTTCATCGAAGAATAGGGTGAGGCCTTTTGTGGCATATTGAGTAGGCCTTTTGTGGCGAGCTCACACCCCTCCAATGAGACGTACTCACTTAACAACGAGGAACTCGGGAATACATCCTCGTCTCCGCGTGCCTCGGTTATTTCTATACCCGAGCTCTTTACATATGCAATTTACATTGTGATAGCCTTTGTGCTTGATGTCATATATATTGCTATCACCTTGTTGTCATTTTGCTTAGCATAAATTGTTGGTGCACATAGGTGAACCTAGTATATTAGGTTGTTGGCTTGTTAATTTAAACACCTAGTTTTATTCCGCAATTATCAAGCCTTAAACTGGAAAAGTTTTAATCGCCTATTCACCCCCCCCCCCCTAGGCAACATCGTTTGTTCTTTCAGACTTGCCATATTTATTTTGAAGATTTGTCCACAATTCATAAGCGGTCCGGAGAGACATGATTGACTCAAAAACTACAACACTCAAAAATTTGCAAAACTCATTAGAAGCTAGAGCATCTAGATATAAGTTTTTCTCATCCTATAAAGCCATACTTTCGTAATCCTTTGGATGAGAAAAACCTATATCTTAGATAAGCTCAATATTGAGGTCCAAGACCCGTAAGAGACTAAGCATATGAGTTTTCCAAACATTAAAATTTGTGCCATCGAATATAAAAGTGGGATAGTGCACTAATTCTCTAAACGACATCTTTACTCTCTAGGAGGTAAAGCCCAAAAAGAGAGTCGAGGCTCTGATACCAATTGAAAGAACAAACGATGTCGCCTAGAGGGGGGTGAATAGGCGATTAAAACTTTTTCGGTTTAAGGCTTGATAATTGCGGAATAAAACTAGGTGTTTAAATTAACAAGCCAACAACCTAAGTAAACTAGGATCACCTATGTGCACCAACAACTTATGCTAAGCAAGACAAACAACAAGGTGATAGCAAGATATAAAACTTCAAGCACGAAGGCTATCACAATGTAAATTGCATAAGTAAAGAGCTCGGGTATAGAATAACCGAGGAACACGGAGACAAGGATGTATTCCCGAGTTCCTCCTTGTTAAGTGACTACGTCTCGTTGGAGGGTGTGAGCTCTCCACAAGAGGCCTACTCAAGATGCCACAAAAGGCCTCACCCTATTCTCCGATGAACCTCACCCCAAGGGTTAGTTTCACCTTCCACTATGGGAATCTTTCAAGGCGGAATCCGGAGCCTTTACACCACTAAGCTTGGGGCACACATCCACAACCGAATTGGAGGCTCCCAAGAATCACCACAACGCCGTCTAGGGTCCAATGACCCAAGAGTAACAACCTCACAATCTTCACTTCCACGAATCTTCGTGGAGAGAGCAAACTGATGCACCAAATGCAATGGCAAGAGCACAAGTGCTCAAATCCTTCACTCTCAAATTCCAACTAAGCAAAAAATGCTTTGGGGAGAATAAAAGAGAAAAAAAAAGAGGAGAACCACAAAAGAACTCCAAGATCTAGATCCACTAGGTTCCCCTCACTTAGAGGAGAGATTGATTGGTGGAAATATGGATCTAGATCTCCTCTCACTTTTCCCTCAAAGATATGCAAGAATCATGGGAGGGATTGAGAGGGAGGCAAGCTTTCTAAGGTCAACAATGGTGGGGGAGAGAGGGAAAACGTGCTGGAACAAGCTCTGGTCCCTTTGGGGAAGAAGGGGGGCCTTTTATAGGTCCCCACGAAAAAGAGCCGTTGCAAACTGCTTACACCGGAGACTCCGGTGCACCTCCGGACCAGGGTCTAGTACCGCACCGCGTTTTGGACGAAACATAAACTGCGCAGACCGGAGACTCCGGTCTAGGGCCGGAGACTCCGGCCTACAGAAAAACTGCAGAAACATCAACACGAAAACTAAGATATCTTTATCATCCGAACTCCGTTTTTGATGTTCTTGGGCTCGTTGGAATCGTAACGAAAAGCTCTACAAGAATATACGGATAAAAATCATATTCCAACAAGGTAGAATAAAACCAAAGGTAGAAAGGTAAAATCTTTCTATTATGAACAACCGGTAAATCCTCCAACATAAAAAAACCAACAAGTTTTTTTATCCGGACTCCGTTTTCTATGATCTTAGGCTTCTTTCAAAGATAATCACAAGCCCTATAATATCATGCAAATACACATCATATTCCATCATGTGAGGAGGAAACCACAAGAAGAGAGTTTGACCTCTCTTAGAAGAGAAAACCGGTAAAACCTCCAATATAAAAAAATGCAAGATGATATTCATGAGATCCGTTTTTGATGAACTAGAGCTTGGTATGAAGATGAACACAAGCTCTAAATTCTCACATAGATAAAAGCCAAATAACAACCAAGAAATATGATATGCCAAGAATGCAAAGGTCTGAGCTCTCCACAAGATGCGATCAAGTTACTTACTTGAGAGCCCCTCTTGATAGTAGGGTTATCTATCCTATAACCCGGTCTCTGAACTAACATCATGAGACTGGTAAAATAGAAAACCTATCAAAATCATACCTTTGCCTTGCGCATAATGCACTTGAGCTAGATGATGACGATCTTGACTCCCTCAAGTTGGACCACCTTTCTTGATTGTGCATGCTAGCACATGCTTGATGAAGACTTCTTCAACTTCTCCCCCATACATCATTATGGGACAGCCTTGCTAAGCTCCGTCTTCATGTATCCACTTGCACTTCATCTTCTTCTCTTGATGTATCTGATGGCTTGGTCATCATATACTCTTCTAGAGTCCAACACATGAACTCCAATCTTTTCCCATGGACAAGATCTATAAAGATATCTCAATGCAAACATTAGGCCATAGAGATTGTCATTAATTACCAAAACTACCAACACCACACATGGGGGCAACCATGCACTTTCAACACATCTAGACATAAACCAGCCCCCATTTTCATATTCAACATTTTACAAACTTCAACGAATTTGTACATGCGAGATGTGGACTTCTTCATGTACTTGACGGTTTTTCTTAGCTAGTTTATAAATGGCAGCAATGGTTGAAGGCCATCATTCACTACCAAATTGACTATATGTGCACAACAACAAACATGAAAATGATTGGGCTAGAAGCCTGGTACTTTCCTAGCAACGAACTTGGCCATCAAATTCTTCGTAGCCACATTATTCTAAGAAGCATTATCAAGTGTGAGAGAAATGACATTGTCCTCTATTTTCCATTCAGCCAGGCATTCCATTACCGCTTGAGCTATAACAACTCCAGAATGTGGTGGATCTAACTCAATAAAGTTTAGGACACGACATTGCATAACCCAATCAGCATCTATGTAATGAGCAACCAAAGCCATGTAGGAAAGTGTTTGGTTTGAAGTCCACAAGTCACATGTCAAACTGATATGCTCAACATCTCTAAGACTCTTCTTAAGAAGTTCCTTTTCAGATTCATAAACTTTTACGCACTCCTTTCTTATGGTCTTTCTACCAATAAACTTGTATTTTTGATTCATATGCCTCATCAAGATATTGAATCATTTGTGTTCTACCATTCTAAAAGGATGATCATGCACAATTACCATCTTAGCAATTATCTTGCGGGTTTCTTCATGATTATATTCAGTTTGAACAAATGTGAGTGATGAACCTCCCGGCTCAAAGTTAAGTGTGCCTTGACCTTGAATCTACCCCCTCAAGAAATCTTTGTAATCTGGACATAGCTTAGTATGCCTATTCAGACTAGTTGTTTGCCCGCCCTCTGTGTAAGCAAAAAATTACAAGCAGTAGTTGCACTTAGCCTTTTCTACATCCTCCCCTTCAGGTTTATCCATAGTAAAATGCTGCCAACACTTAGAAGTTTTACATCTGCCCCTCTTCTTTACTTTTGGCTTGGGAGACACTGGACAACCATTTCTTCTCTTCCATCTCTTTGGCTTGGGAGAAATACTGCCACCATCAACCGACACAACTTCATCCTTACTTCCAGAATAAACGGACACATGGGAAGGCAAACTCTCCGACATTTCGTCATCCATATCATACTCATCTTCCTCAAACTCGTACTCGGTGTTCTCCTATACAGAAACATGCAAATATAACACAATTAACAACTTGCTATCTAAAATAACTTTCTATCTAAAATATTCACTTTTTACATCATACAACTACAATCAGTTTTGACCAAGCAGTACAAATGTCAAGATTTTTAACATAGTAGGCAGGATCTGGAGCTGAAATACTCACTTTTTACATCATACAACTACAAGTCTACAATCAGTTTTGAACAAGGAGTACAAATGTCAAGTTTTAATCATAGTATGCAGGATCTGGAGCTGAAATACTCACCAATGGGGGGGTGGAGCTGCTGCAGGAGTACGCATGAGTGCAAGCGCACTGGAGCGTGGAGGCCTTCCCGACATGCGCGCCGGAACTGTGACGGACGCCGGCGAGGCTAACCTAGAGGCGGATGGACCAGGCCGCTTCTTCGCCACGGCCATCGACTCCAAGCTTGGCTGCTTCTCCATGGGGACGAGCTGCTGCAGTAGGGACGTGGACGGGGAGTCGGGGACGAGCATGAGCTGCGGCAGAGACGTGGACGTGGATGGGCGGATCGGCAGCGGCAGCAGGGATGGGGATGGGGGGAGGGGACGGGGGCGCCGCTGGCCCGCCTCTTCTCACTGTCCTCGCATCGGTTTGGGAATCGATAGAACCCTAGCTTGCCTGGTGTGGTGCGGTCATGCTGTTGAGACTAGGTGGGTTGAGAGTTGGGAGGGCAAGTCGGCCATTTTCTAGTTGGGCTGTTTTGGGCTGGATTAGACAAGCAGGAGACAACAAAGTTCAAATTTTAAGCGAGCTAAACAAGTACTCGCTGGCTTGGCTCGTTTAGCTCGAACTCGTTTAGTGAAAAATGTGCAAGCTCGGCTCGGCTCGTTTAATTCCGAGTTCGACACGAGTCACGACTTGCTCGTTTAACTCGCGAGTTTCGAGTTTAAATTCCAGGCCTATTCTCCATGCAAAAATGCAGTTTCACATCTAACTACTCAATCTCAAGATCATGCATAGCAACAATACTAAAGAATGTACGAATAGAACTATGCTTGACAACTGGGGAGAACACATCATTATAATCAACACCAGGAATCTGGCTGAACCCTTTAACTACTAACTGTAACAGCCCCAGATTGGCACCCTAAAATATGGGCCAAATTTTCACTTTTTGATTTGCATTGCATCATGGCATCCATTTAAATTGCTAATTTAAAATAAAGCAACACTTGGAAATTTAAAAACAAAGGAAGCAAAACCCTTCCTCAAATTTCCAAACTAAATGCATTGACCAAAATGGCCAAATCAAATGCAAAGCTCAAGTTGGCAAAATACATTATTCTTGAGTTTCCAAATTGTTCCGGAAGTTCCAAGAATATATTTTATACCTAATTTCCAAAGGCTAAATTCTTAACAAGCATCTAAATAAATTTGAGAATGCAATTTGGTTCAATTCAAATTATATTTTTGAAACCAAGTTAAACTCTCCAAAAATTCAAAATAAAATTATGGGGAGCTTCATTATTATAATATGAGCCTCCATAAATATTTTCATAATTTATTGAGTTGCTTAAGTCCTCCAAATAAATGAATTTGGGAAATTATTAAAATTTGCCTTATTTAAACCTTATGGCCAAATGTGGTGAAAACCTTTTTATTTTGCCACCCCAAATTTTGTGGAGTCTCTACCTGGCTAGGGGAGCCTACTCAAGTAATTTCATAATTTTAGAGAATGTTAAAATGCTCCAAATAAATGCATTTTGAAATTTATCAAAAATGACCCAAATGCAACCATATGGATAAATTTTGTATCTAAACAATTTATTTTGGAACAAAAAAATTTGTGGAGCTTACCCATGACATAGGGAGCCCACATGATTTTTTCCTTAATTTCTGAAAATGCTTAAGTGGCTCATTTAAATAGCTCAAACCTGTTGTTTTACAAAAATCAGAAAAAGGAAAGGAAAAGTTCAAAATTCTGACGCTGGGCCACCCCTGTTAGCTCCTCTCCCTCACCTCCTCACTGTGGCGCCATGCCTCCCTGGCACCATGCCGTCGACGCGCGCCTGCTCCCCTCGTGGTCGCTCTCCCCTGCTTGTGGATAAGGAGGCCCCCCTGCTGCCGAGCCTCTCTCCCCAGCTCACCTGCCCCTCCCCTTCCCTCCTCCCTCCGAACCCTAGATCGAGCCTCGGGTTCACCATGGATGCCGCCATCCCTTCCAAATCGCCGGCGACCGAGGACGCCTCGAAGAAAATGGACGCTGCCATCACCTCCGCCTCGACCTCATCTCCCTCTCCACCGGTGGAATCGGGCCCGGAGGCCCGGAGTCGACGCCCGCGTCCTCGTCTTCCCGACACCGGCCGACGCTTTCCCTCGCCGCCGCCGCCGAATCTGAGCTCCTCCGCCTCCGCCGAGAGCTCCGTCGCGCTCAGGGTGAGATGCTGGTCCTCTTGGACTTTTTCTTCCTCCCCCTCTCCTTCTGGTTCTCCCTAGGGTCGTAGGCCGACGCCGGCCGCCGTTTGTCGCCGACGAACTCGCCGCTTCGGAGACCAATCGGTCGTTGCGCCGCCCGTTTGTGGCTCCCTGTCATTAGGCATGTCGAACGTGCGCGTTAGGCCGCTCCCGCGCACGCTAGGTTGCCCTCCCCATCTGTGCCACCGCCGGTGATCACCGCGTCGGCGTGCCGGTCGTGGCATTTGATCAGCCACGTGCGCGTGGTCGCCCAGCCTGGCCTTGGCCTGGGCCGGCCGCTTTGGCCTCTCTCCCGGTCTGCGCCCCAGTATGGGCCGGCCAAAGGCCGGGCCTCTCGGGCTGGTGCCCGTCCTTTCTCCCAGCCTGGCCGGCCTGAGGCCGGCCCGTCTGGCCACACTGGTTTTCCTTTTTGGAAATTGAAAACAAATTCAAATATTTGATATCTTTTTGTAGAATGATCCAAAAATTGCAAGTCAAATATAAAATTGCTCAGAAAAACTTTTCCTATCATTTGGTAACATTGCCATGCCCTTTTGAATGAATAAATTTGCCTTTATTTAAGAATTCCTAAAATGGGTTAAATAATACCAAAATTGGGAAAATCATAATTCGTTAAATATTGATCCAAAAACTATGAATAAGATATCAATTTGATCAGTGCTTCAAATGCAACCAAACCATGCCAATATCACATCATGATCACAAATACTTATTTGATGCTATTCATAATTTGATTAAAAGAATTAAATTCCTTTAATTATTTAATTTGTTATTTATTCATCGGTGCTCCGAAAATTACAAATGAGGTACCAAAATGACCGGAAGAGCAAACCCTATCCATTCATGTCATGTTCATGCATATTGAGCCACTTCTCTAATAATGTGATGATTTATAAGTAATGTGGTCATTAAGATAAATATGGAGTTGTGTCAAAATAATTGCACTTATTATTTGGAACCCCATTTAAATTTGTTAAATAAATTAAATGATAATATATTTGCATCAATTTGACATGTCATCATGTGATTGCGCATTGCACCTGGTGTTCGTGTGATTTATTTGTTCTTTGTGTTATTTTTGGGTATCGATAGATTCCGGAGTTGAGGTCACCCCGACCTATCCCGACGAGCCGTACTACACATCCCGGCAGCAAGGCAAGAGATAACCTAACCTTCTTGGCATCTAGCATCCAATTGTTTTACAAACTTATTTTATCCACCATAATATTGCATGTGATTCAAATGTCTCTTTTGATCAAGATGTAGAGTATCCTATGAATGCATGTTTATCCCCTGAACCATCACATGCTTCCCCTCCTATAAACCCTAGGTTTGATGTGTTGGCCGGAGACAAAGATATAATTGTTGTTATATATGCTTAGCTATGCTTAGTCATGCTTAGTCAAATGATATATTTTTGTCCGATGATTTAATTCCATTATTATGAATGGTGGTGGAATGTTCGGACATGATGGTTACTTATGGTGGATAATTAATTTGCTAAAAGGCTTGGATGAGTTGCCATCGGGGATGGTGTTTTGCCTAATTCTTGCCGCCTAGGATGAGAGTGCTTTTAGCTAGAACCAAGAACCGAGCGTGCTGCCATTGGTGGGTGTATGGGCGCCTTACTAACTGAATAACTTGTGCGGGCGTATCCAAGGGTCCTCTAGTTCGGTTTTCCATTTGCGTGTGAGTGGAAAAGATGATGTTGATGAGGATTTGTGTTTAGGACGTGGCGATGGGGCAGGGGCTGAAATAGGCTGGGTAAACTTGCCCTGTGGCCACAGATGACTCTTGGATAGTCTCATGCGAGGTAAAGGTTTAACCGCGCCCGCTCGCCGGCCTTCCCCGGAAGAGGGTCAATCAGGTGAGCCGGACGGTACCAATGGGTAAAATAGTACACCCCTGCAGGGTAAATCTTTTCGAAAAGCCATGTTCGCGGTTATGGACAAACTCTTGGGAAAGGCGGATTAGCTCATAGATAACATTAACCTAATTGATATGGCAGCTAAAGGTTGCATAATCAACTGGTGATAAAGGTTCATTTCCTCGAGGGTGATTCGAGGGAGTGCCTTTGGTGGAGATGAGTGGTTTGGCTACAAGAAGGTTCGTCGAGAACCGAAGATGAAATGTTACCCTCTTATCCCCTTTATGAAAAATATTCTGCATAGACGATGCCTTGTGTCTTTTTGAATCTTTTAAATGAAAATCTAGCTTTATGCAAAATAGCTACATTATTCAGCTTTAGAGCCTCCATCAGCATTGGGCCTATATCGCCCTACTAAACTTGCGAGTTACATCGTACTCAGTCTCTCTTTGCTGCCTTTATATTTGTATTTCAGAGGAGGACGACACCGAGCAGCTAGGTGGGTTCTTCGTGGACATCGACTAGTAGTCCGGGGTTCCCAGGTGGAAGCTTGGGACCGTGGAACAAGCTGGCTTGGGTGATGTTTATCTGTAGGCCTCTTAGGCCATAATTTGCATCTTGTTGTATTAGACAACGCTACTTCGCTTCCGCTTGATGAATTGATGGTCTGTGTCCTTTTGATGTGTATATTTGTATCTTCTCTTATATGAGTTGCTATATGCTTTTGTGTCGTAGAGTCTGCAATGTGCCAGTTGTTCCACAAGTCTCGGTCTCTTCACTATACGTGAAAGCGATGTCTGAGCTTATGGCATGATCGAGGTGTTGTGTGCCGATGATCCATTTCGAGCACACCTGCCAATGAGTTTTGGCCTGGGATTGGTAAACCCAGTAACCCTCGATTGTGTAGAATGACCGGTTACACAACGTTTCACTGTATAGTTCTGGGGTCGGGGCGCTACACTAACCTTGCCTTAAACCTTGGAGGCTCATTAGGAGATAAACCTTCATTTCTCTTAAAGATCCACTTGCATCGGACGGCCTTCTTTTGTTTAGGAAAGTGCACAACTTCCCATGTGCCATTTTTCTCAAGTGATTGCATCTCCTCATGCATCGCACCAATCCACTTGTCACTGTCAACCGAAGCAATAGCTTCAGTGTATGTCGCTGGTTCAGCATCATGCTCCACATGTTCAGCACAACTCAGAGCAAAGTAAACAACATCACATTCTTCAATTAAACGTGTGGGACGAACAATGTTTCTCTTTGGCTGATCAGCAGCAATGGATGGTTGCTGCAAAACAGGAGGTGAGGGTGGCACAATATCCTTCTCGTCAATTTCAGTTTCCTCCTCATTTAGGTGCTCCACCTGCACATGAACTTGTGATTCGTCCTCATTAGAAAAATCTGGCACAATGCCAGTAGGTAAACTATACATATTCATTAAACACAACACTCCTGCTGAAGAAAGTCTTTTTGGTTTCCGGATTCCACAACTTATATCCTTTCACTCCGTAACCATAACCAAGAAACAAGCACTTAACATCTCTAGGCTCTAATTTTCCATTATCAACATGAGCATAGGTAGTGCAACCAAAAACTTTCAATTGTGAATAATCAGCCGGCTCACCAGATCATACCTCAATAGGAGTTTTCTTGTCAAGTGGGATATGGTGACCTGTTGATCAAGTAGCAGGCGGTGTTGGCAGCCTCAGCCCAAAAAGCCTGTTCATGCGAGCGTTGGACAACATGCAACGAGCAGTGGAGATGATCGTCCTGTTCATCCGCTCGGCTACACCATTTTGCTGAGGCATGTACGGGATGGTGTGATGCCTGAAAATGCCTTTCTACGCACAATAATCATCAAAAGCATGCGAACAAAATTTGCCACCATTGTCAGTACGAAGCAAGTTCACCTTCCTCTCAGTTTTCCTTTCAATCATAACTTTCCACTCTTTAAAAGCAACAAAAGTATCATCTTTAGTTTTCAGGAAATAAGGCCAAACTCTTCTAGAGTAATCATCAATGATAGTAAGCATATAGCGAGCACCACCATAAGAGGGCTTACGTGAAGGCCCCCACAAATCAGCATGTACATAATCAAGTGTGCCTTTGGTGGTATGAACAAAAGCATTCAACTTAACTCTCTTATACTTACCAAACACGCAGTGTTCACAGAACGGCAACTTACTCATATTATAGTCCTTCAGAAGTTCTCTCTTGACCAATTCTGCCATACCAAGTTCACTCATGTGTCCAAGTCACTTATGCTAAAGGTTAGTTGTACTTGGATCATCATTAGTAACAACAACAACAGTACCAGACAAAGTGTTACCTCTAAGAATATATAACTTGGCAGAATTCATATCACCTATCATAAAAATAAGAGAACTTTTGATACCTTCAGGCGTTTATTCCCTCTGGTATACTTGTACCCGTCACAGTCAATGGTACTCAGCGAGATCAAATTTCTCGCCATGGATGGTATGTGTTTCACTCCCGTCAGCGTTCGTGTCATCCCATCATGGGTCTTGATCTGAACAGATCCAACGCCAACTTACATTTGTTGTCGTTCCCCACACGCACAAAATCTCTAGTCTGCACAGTCTCATAAGAAAACCAATCTTTGTTACAGCAAATATGAAACGAACAAGCAATATCAAGAATCCACTCATCATCATGGGTACCACATGGAGAAAAACAACTAAGCATTCACCATCAGAACTATTATCACCACCAACAACAACAACCTTACCATTATCATTACCATTAGATTTATTCTTCAGTTGGTAAGTACTGTTCCGTTTCTCCTTGTTCTGCACGTTCCAGCAATCATCAATGGTGTGATTGGTTTTCTTGCAATACCTGCAGAACTTATCTCGTCCTTTGGACTTTGAACGACCTCTGTCGCCCTTGCTCTTATCTCTGTTGTTGTTGTTGTAGTTGTTATCTCGATGCTCAGTCCTGCCTCGAACATGCAATGCATCACCCTTGGAGGACGATGTGTCAGACCGCACCATACCTTTCATCTTTTCCCTGATCTGCAGGGCCTCATATACTTCCGCCAGGGTTAGTGTATCACGGCTTAACAGTGGTATCTTGCAAAATTGTAAAGGAACTTGGCAGCGAACATAAGAGCAGAAGAGCTAAATCTTCATCCTCATATTTTACCTCCATCGACACTAGGTCGGCAACGATCTCCTTAAAGATCGACAAGTGGTTCATCACCGAACCACCTTCTTGAACAACTTCATCTTCACGTGCATCTTGCTGGTTAGATCCTTGGACATGCAGATCGATTCTAGCTTGAGCCACAACGCTGCCGTGAATTTCTCCTGCAGCACCTCTTGTAAGATATCATTAGATAGATGAAATTGAATTAATGACAAAGCCTTACGATCCTTGTGCTTTTCCTCGGGGTTCCACGACTCTGTGTCCTTTCCTCCGAATCCATCCAGCGCCTCATCAAGATCTGAAGCTTGCGATAGAATCGCACACATCTTGACTTGACAGAGAGAAAATCTCGTCTTCAGATCCAACAAAGGTAGACAAACTTCATCGATGCCATCGGAGAACCCTAATCTGAAACAGGGCTCTGATGCCACTTGTTAGGCAAAACAATGATAAAGTTAAGCAAGATCAAACCAACATTTTAACGAGGAAAACACTTTTCCAACAAAGGAAGAGAAAAAAACACAGGCGCCAACCAGCAATACTTCACTATTTCGGGTGAGGTTACAAACCACCGAGGTTTACAATGTGTGGCTTTTTTTATGCGGCTGCGATGTATTTATAGTGGCTCTTACGATTAGGTTGGTAGTACCATAAAGGAACTCCTATCGAAGAAAAAAAAGTCTGGATCGATCCACTCCTGGGATCGATGTGACCACCCTTGGTGTGGTCCTTTGTGTGGCCATGGTTCATCGATCCACTCATGGGATCCTATGTGGGGACTCTTGTGTGGTCCTCTTTGTGATCATGTTCCACGAAAGATCACAATAAATAACAGAGTCGTCCACGGATGGCGGGCTCCGGCAGGCAGCCGCCGCCGCTTGGACCTGATTGCCTCCTCCCGCCGGCGAGCAGTGCGGGTACAAGGGCGAGCTAGCTAGCTCAGGTATTGCGAAGCTTTGGACCTGATTGTGATTGGTTGATTGATTCTTCGAGACGATCTCTGCTCAAGAATTGCGCCAGAAATTGCTCAAAGAATCGAGGCGAGCTAGCTCAGGATGACCACGAGCGGTGCGGTACTGATTGGAGGACCTGATTGTTTTTTAATTTTATTTGTTTAAGGACTTTTCTGTAAAACTTTGGAGCTGTTGGTAATTCTAATTTCCAGACCCACGCCCTATTTTACAGCGTCTCATAAAGCGCTGTAGTAGTGCGCTGCATTTTAACGCATTTGAAAATGCCGTTGCGCGCGGTAAAACTGCTAAAGTGATGCTGTAAAATCCTTTTAGCGCGCGGCTCTAAGCACGGGACCCCGAAGAGGCAAAGAGGTTGTAGAGTTTGTTTTTCGGAGACGCTAGCCCACAGCAAGCCATCGTGGTTCAAGCCGGCAGCCGCATAATCGTACGCTCGCCGCTGGATCAGTTCGACTGTTCGAGTAGTAATTTCCAAATACACAAGCGAGAGATTGGTTTTCAGTGATAAACAACAGTTGCCCTGCACCCTGGTAAACAACGCAAACAACTCTTCGGTGCCGTCGTTTCCTGACCATAAAATCCAGTATCTCCCTCGGAAATAAATATAATTCAGCCTGTCTGCAGTGGAGAACTGGGATCACCACGCAAGAGCTCATCAATCGCCGAGTAAGCCATCCAGTCCTCGCCGGTCGGATTCCGGCGACGGCGACCTGCGGCTTGGCACGAAACTGGGGACGAATCAATGCCGCACGTCTCGATCCAGACCAATATTTTTTTGGAGGCAAGTTGTTCCCGGATATGATCCGGGATCAGGACCGCGAGCGCCGTCCCACCACCGTTCCACAGGAAACCAAAACCGTGTCTCGTATTCCCGCGCGCTTGGCCCCCGTTTCCTCGCATCCCAATCCAAATCCTGGTGTTTCCTGTCAATTTTTTAAAAAATCCAAATCCTTGCCTGTATAAATCGCGCCACCCCGCGCGTACGTCCTCAAGCCACTCACACTGCTTGATTCTTGCTGCAGTTACAGAATAGTAAGAAGAAGATCGTCTCTTTTTGACTGGAGGAAGAAGAAGCGAATTGAGATTGTATACGTTGAGGTTGATTGGCAATGGCAATGGGTGACCTGATTCCGGGGCTCCCCGAGGACGTGGCGCGAGAATGCCTGCTCCGGGTGGGGTTCCGCCAGCTCCCGGCGGCGCGCCGCACCTCGCGGCAGTGGAAGGCGGAGGTGGAGTCGCCGCTCTACGGCCGCCTCCGCCGGGCCAACGGCGTGTCCCGCCCGCTCCTCGCCCTCGCCCAGGCCATGCCCCCGCTCGCCGCCTCCGGCCCGGCCCGCAAGTACGCCGCCGCGCTCTCCAGCTCCTACCGGCTCGTGCTCCACGACCCGGCCGACGGTGTCTGGGCCACGCTGCCCCCGCTCCCCGGCGGCAGCGGCCTGCCGCTCTTCTGCCAGCTCGCCGCCGTGTCCTGCGGGGAGAGGAGGAAGCTGGTGGTGCTGGGCGGGTGGGACCCGGAGACGTGGACGCCGACGGACACGGTGCACGTGTACGACTTCCTGGACGGCGCGTGGCGGCGCGGTGCACCGATGCCTGGGCCGCGGCGGCGGTCCTTCTTCGCGTGCGCGGCGGGGGCGGGAGGGACGGTCTTCGTCGCCGGGGGCCACGACGAGGAGAAGAACGCGCTGCGGTCGGCGGCGTCCTACGACGCCGAGGCCGACGCGTGGGCGGCGCTGCCCGACATGGCGCTGGAGCGGGACGAGGCCAGGGGCGTCTGCGTCGGCGGCAGGTTCGTCGTGGTCGGCGGGTACCCGACGGAGGCGCAGGGCCGGTTCACCGGCACCGGCGAGGCGTTCGACGTGGCCGCCTGGGCGTGGGACCCGGTGCAGGACCGGATGGTGGAAGAGGGGGCGTGCCCGGGGACGTGCTGCGCCGCGCCGTCCGCCGCAGGCCCCATGTACATGCTCCGCGACGGCCACCTCGTGGCGCGGGACGACAGCGGCAACGCGTGGCGGTCGGTGGCGCGGGTACCGGAGGACGGGCGCGCGGCGACCGCTGTCGTGGCTATCGGAGATGGTCGCGTGGTCGTCGTTGGCGCCGGGCGCCACGGTGGTGAGCAGGCCCTGTACGTGCTGACCGACGAGAACGGGACGAATGGGGCGGCGCCGTTGTGGGCGCGCACCCTGGCACCGCCGGAGTTCGCCGGGCACGTGCAGGCCGCCTGTTGCGTTGAAGTATAACATGAAGTCACCGTATGTACAGAGTTGTATATAATATTATTGTACTAAGTAAATCTGAGTGTAATTGGCCTTTTTATAAAACAAAATGAAGTGAAATCCAAACCACGGGAGAAGAATTTGTAACCCGGGGTAGCCGTCGTTGTATATACTAGAACGTTGCAGCGGGTCTTTCTTAGTAAGAAATTTATTAAAACTCATGAAATTTGAAGTTGACTAAAAAAATATGCAAGATTTAGTTAATCATGGAAGTCAAGATGCTATAAATCTTAGACATCAAATATATGTGTAGTTTATAATTTAAAGATCGTTATGCTTTAAGGATGTATCTAATTGATACAGATAAGATTGTATCAACGGGTTGAAGAAGCGGGTGTTGTGGATGGCTTGCATGAAGATGACATGCACATTGCCGCATAATATTTTTAAAAACTATTTGAGTGAATACATATTGAAGGGCCCACAATTTCAAATAACGACTGTATAATTTCCATCATGAAAATAATTGGCAAAACGTTCACGGCAAAACTTATTTTGGTGTTCTACTTGCACATTATTTACTTGTATAACTACGTAGCGACATGGTGTGATCTTATCATTCGAAGATAAAAAATGATGTGAACAATTTGATGGGCTAAAAAAAGATGATGTGGATGCTTGCATATAGAGATAGAAAATAATTAATAAATGTTAGTGGGTGACATGGATAATTGATTGGCTAAAAGAGCAAGTGATGTGGATAACTTGCATGTGAAGATAGAAAAATATTAATTACACTTAGTGGGGTTTTATTTTATAAGAAGTATAGATTTTCTTTTCTACGGAAATGCAACGGCAGCATGGCGCACTGCCGAGCGAACGGATGACCGCTGCAGCGGTGGCTTTAGATGTGCCGTCCACAACAGCCACCATCCACCCATGGAAGATGGAAGGGAGTGTTCGTTGAGTAACTGTCAACAGCGGGACGGTCAATAGGCCGAGCTATCTTGGGCGCCATGTCGTGGGGGTATTGCTTCGTGCGCACATTAGTTTGTGCGACGGTAACGGCACGAGTGTTCGTGATAGACTTTGTTATTCATTAGAGGCCAACAAGCATGGGCGTACTCAGGAGATAAATATTGGTTTTGCGTCAATCGATGTGAAGGCGACCTTAGATTATCACCGGTAGCATACTGGGTGATCTCTCACTCTCAGACTATGTTCATAAAGAACAGATTCATCCAAGATGGAGCGTTGGCTTGCATGAAATCGTCCATGAGCTCAAATCGAAACATATGAAAGCAGTTATCCTCAAGCTAGATTTTGAAAAAACCTATGACCGGGTAAGTTGGGCCTTTCTACGTGAAGTGCTCACGCTCAAAGGCTTCAACTCAGGCTTTATCCATCGCATTCTTCAACTGGTCTCGGGTAGCCAAACATCGATCCTAATCAACGGAGAAATGGGCCCGTTCATTTGGAACAAACGTGAGGTTAGACAGGGAGACCCAATTTGTCCACTGCTCTTTGACTTCATTGCGGATGCCCTCGCAGCGATTTTAGATTCTGCCAACGGAGAGGGACATATTAAAGGTCTAGTGCCACACCTGATCCCGGGCGGCGTCACGCACCTCCAATACGCTGACGATGGCATCCTTCTAGTTCAGAACGATGCGACAACTATCTAGCCTAAAATTCATTCTCATATGCTTTGAGCTGCAGTCTGGAATTAAAGTCAATTTCTCTAAAAGCGAAGTGATAGTCATGGGGCTCACCCCAGAGGAGCAGGCCAGAGTGGCCAACCTCCTCAATTGCAAAGTTGGCTCCTTTCCGATGACCTATCTAGGACTCCCCATTGCGGACAGAGAAGATACCATTAGTGACATGGAAAGCTTGGTGGGACAGGTGGGCCACAGACTTGATCCCTTGTAGGGGAGACTCATGTCATTGGCAGCAAGGCTCACCCTCACCAACTCCTCCCTGGCTAGCCTTCCAATCTATACTATGAGCCTGTTTCTCATGGCAGAGGGCACTCATGCTGGCTTCGACAAACACATGTCGCGTTTCTTCTGGGAAGGAGTAGGAGAGAAGATAAAATACCACTGGGTTAACTGGCCGACAGTGTGCCGACCAAAATACCAAGGTGGACTAAGGATCATCAACTCACGTCTGCTTAACATTGCCCTCCTTACTAAGTGGATTTGGAGGATGTTCACCGAGGAGAACAATGACTTGTTGTGGCTAAGAATCATCAAAGCCAAATACCCTGGAGCTGCCAACATCTTCAACTCTTTCCCTCTTGGAGGATCTCCTTTCTAGCATAGTCTCCATAAAATTAAGGATTTTCTTTAAGCCGTGTGCTAAGTTCTCCTTAGGGAATGGTCGCCACATCCTTTTCTGGGGTGATTGGTGGACTGGTGCTGCTCCTCTCAAGGAGAGATTTCCTTCATCTTGGCAATCTGTTCAGTCCCGGATCTCTCTGTCGCCCACGCCCACAATGGTGTTGGGTGGCCTATTAGATTCAGGCAAACCTTTGGGGAGGCGGAATTGATCTAGTGGGATCAACTCTGGCAGAAGATTGAGGGTCTGTCCCCTAATGAGGAACCAAACAAGATTTTCTAGGCTCTCGAACCGTCTGGATCCTTTTCCAGCAAATCGCTGTACAAGAAACTCTACACTGGGACAGCCTCATCGATAGCCAAAGATATATGGAAAGCCAAAGTACCCTTGAAGATTAAAATCTTTACTTGGCAACTTGCACCTAACCGGTTCCTGTCGAGAGCCCAACTTCACAAAAGACAAGGTCCCTTAGATGGCAAGTGTGCCTTATGTGGCGGTGAGGAAGATGCTGACCATATTTTCTTTAATTGTGTGCTGGCAAAATTTATTCGGAGTGGTGTTCGTAGGATGTTTGGTGTTCAGTGGAACCCTACCTCTTTTGCCCACTTCTTCCATATTCTGCTTTCTTTGCCAAGCAAATCTCGTAGGCTTATTTGTTGCACAGAGCTGGGAGCTCTGGCAAATTTGCAACAAATTCTCAATAGAAGCTAAATTTTCTAAGCAACCTGCTGACTGCACTTTCAAAACACTTTTCCTTCTGCAGCATTGGCGCCAACTACAAAGACCTAGGGACCTTCCGGCGCTGGAGGAGATGGTGCAACAACTCAGAGAGGTTCTTGACGCATCCTTCATGCGCACTCAAGCTCCAAGCCACCCTTAGATGACCGTTGTTTGTTCATTTTACTGTGCCACCTATGGCCTATGTATTTTGCTGTGCCCAGCTATGTAAACTGGTACCCAGTAATCAAACTTCGCTGTAAAACACCCTCTAAGGGCTTTATTAAGTTAAAGTCGGACCTAAAAGGCCTGCTATCTAAAAAAAGCGACCTTAGATTAAACTTTGTAAACAATAGTTAACAACCTTAACTAAATCTTGTACAAAATAAAAAGTTGGATCTATGATGAATTGGCCAAGAGTAGGCAAAGAAACAAAGACAGTTTAGTGTTGTGGGCCTATGGCAGCAACCAAACACTCTACTAATAATAATGTTACGTCTGCCTTAGATTGAGATTTGACAACTTTGGATCGTACTCAAACAAGTGTAGTAAATAAAAGTTTGAGCTGCCTACTTACATATCGAGTTTGCGGTAAAAAGGAAATGGAAGATTGGACATTTATCCAAGAGTTGGGAAAATGAAGAACACATGTTATGAGACTTTTTTGGGTATTAATCTGATTTGACATGTGATGCATGCTTCCATTGTCAATTGTCAAGCTTTAGCTTGATCGCCAAGCGATTCTGCTATTGGTTTACTGCATGTAGAATCAAGAATCGTTCCATTTTCCTTCGTGTTCTCCAAGATGCTTGTTCTATCGTTCCTAAAACAAAGCATATGTCATCCACGTCCAAATCATTTCGGCACATCACTAAATCAAAAATAGGGGCAAATGATGAGCTCACACATGACGTAGGCCAGATATGCATAAAACATCTGACATACTAAAACAGAAACATCATGCGCAAAGGACAAATGTACAAACCTAGAATCAAGTCAATGACTCTGATAACACCATCTTAGCTTACTGAGTATGAATTGTGCATGGTGATAATATAACTGTAAGACACTGATCTCTAGTGATGGTAAGCTCCATGTAAAAGGTGGGAATTCGCAAAAAGTGAAAATGGCGGCTCCAACAAAATGTCACCAGGCATGGTCCATATATTCATCCATCTTAAATAATCTAAAGCAAGCAGATAAAACAGCACAAGGAAGACATGAAGGATCGCATGATGCAAACAGATCCAACAAGCTTGCTGCTTATTCTGAAGCTCGCGATGAAATCGGTCTATCGCACAGGTTGCTGGTTGTAGTGGTTCTTCTCTTTCTTCTTTGCAGCAGCAAGCTTTGCGCTCCTAGCAGCAGCCTCCATGGCAGCATGCTTGGCAGCAGCATCCACCTCTTTGCTCGACTTTTTCTTCTTCGATGCGGCCATCTTCTTCATCTTCTCCTTCACATCCACAGCAGTAGCTTCCTCTTCAGACTTTGCATCAGCTGCCCCTCCATGGTCCTTGCTGGGATCCACTTCACTGGGCTGCTCTTTAGAATTCTTCGATGGTTTCTCCTTCCTTGATTTCTTCTTTTTTGAAGTCCTGCTTTCTGAAGGTACATGAGGACCATTCTTAACCTCATTTCCATTCTGTTCGTCATGCTTTCCTGCAGCTGCAAAATACCAATATCAAAATACGCGTTAGTTTATTAAAGATTAAACAATAAAGCATTTAAACAGAAGATAACGAATGCTTGATTGATTTTGTACAAGTCACAGCATGATTGAATTGCATACACTTATTAGTGATATTAGCTTCTGTAGCATTTTCAGAAATCCCCAACTCGGCCAGAACAGCATCCAGTTCTGCAAGTTCTTTCTTCTTCAATTCCTTCTTTGAAAGTTGCTTTTCTGTGTCTTTAGAATGGACAGGCACTGGAGCAGATCTTTTAATCTCAGGTTCAGATGGTATATCAACTTCATGTCCATGCTCAGGTCCCTCTGGTTCATCATCACCCATGTAAACATCAAGACCATCATCTTCACTCTCAGTTTCCTGTAGTATAAATGCAGAGCTAAAATTAATTAAACCAGAGTAGATGCAAGGGGAAACTTTTACTGCATGTATCAACAGAGAACATCATAATGAAGAGTAGACACAGCTAGGCTATACATAGAGAAAGTAGATAGAAGCAGTTTTACACGGACACCCGCGTCTTTGTTTTTGGCCGTATCCGATACTCCAAATCTGTATTGGATTTTGACACCAGTGTATATTCCAAATGTTATTGGCCATGTCCAGAAAAATCATGCTGAATCAGAGACCGAATCCGAATCGGATTCCAACATCGTCCGTGTCCGAGTAACACTAGGAGACATCATTGTATGCCTTATCAGTCACTGAAACAGATTTTTCTCTAATCAAATCGCGCAAAACAAACAAAACAGAGCACAAAGAGCATACATAACCATTTTTTTCTGTTCTATAACTTCTGTTCCCATTCTCTTATCACTCTCTCATTATATCACAAATCTTGCTGGCCACGTGAATTGAAAAAAATCTAATTTCCTCTCTCCTTTTTTCGTATATATATGTAAATTTGTTATTTATTAGCCACACAGAACCTAATATTTTGATGTGCAACAATGGATCATTTCTAGACCACCTTACATATATGGTAAGTTGGTAACATTGCGCAATGACCTACTTTTCGTTAGATTGAGCATGGGATTAGCTAATTAATACACACAAAAAATGAACCTGTTGGCACAAACTGTATAAAAACTTTAAAAGTGATTCCTTATGATATAAGATTATATGAGCGCAACAATTGCAAGGACAACTTCATAAAGTCAAACACTCATGTACATAAAAATATGAATAGAAAGCCGACGAATATGAGTAACCAACACAAATTTGTGAGTAAAAAAGGCCAAGCATGGTGCCTGAAGAATTAGTGGTATTGTTAGTACGTAAAATGAGACATATATTGGCAAAGTAAACAAGAAATATAGGTGGACATTAATCATCATAAAAATCATTATGGTCTCCATGCTACACACCACTGAAATATTCAGTATCTGAATCGCACACATCACAAAACTTCCAGAAATGTCACATAGTGGAAAAAAAAATGTACAACAAACGGCTAGCGTCTACCTACCATGATCTTCACTGCTGCTTGGGCAAGGACCGTGAGGTGAACCTTACCCGAAAGGATGCGCATACAAAAGAGAGCACATCCATTCATCAAGCTGTTTGCCCATTATCATACCATGCATAAATATAGCAAGCCCATAACGGAGGGCACCTGATGTCCAATTCTCAAGATTCCAAGCTTTACCGTTTGGTCATTGAATAAACATCACAACTTGGCACCATCTCACTCCACCAGTTGTGGAAGCAAAGGACCACCACCAAGTAGTACTATATACTACTCTTCCCCACATCCTAAAGAACATGACCCCACTATCTAAAACAAGAATCAACAGAGAGTCACTAAAACCGCAACCTTCCACGAAACTGAATCTTTAGAGCATTCTGGAGTATTTATTTCTACCACGAATAAATCCGTTGCAACTCTCTCCAACCTAGATCACATCAAATCCCTGCGAAGCTCCTACCCCCTTCAACTTTCTGCAAGGAACATACATAGGTAGACGTGGAAGCGAAACGGGCACTGACCTCCTCGGCGCCGGGCTTGCCCTCCGCGTCGGCAGCGGCGGCGGTTCCCCAGACGGGACGCGGCGGGGCGGTGGTGGCGAAGTAGTCGTCGTCGTCGTCGTCCTCGACGTCGGCCCACGACTTGGACTTGAGCGGCGCGGGCGCCCAGAAGGCCTCTGGCGGCGGCGGCGCGTTCTCCTCCCCTGGCGCGGCGCCGGCCTTCTTGGTTGATCCTTTCCCCTTGCGCCCCGGAGCGGACGCCGCCGCCGCCGAAGAAGACGAAGACGACGACGCGGACGGCGGCTTCTTCTTCTTTCTCTTGAGCGCCTCGAGCGCGGCGAACACGTTGCCGCTGCCGATCCTCACGGCGGCCTCCGCGTCCCTCCGGCCGCCGCCTCCCGCCATGGCCGGGGCCGCGTATCCAGCGAGGGCTCGGTGCTGCAGTGGCCGGAACGGGAATGAGGAGCGGTCGGTGGGTCGGGTCGGGAGAGGGAGGCCGGGATTAGGGCAGGGAAGGAAGGATCGTTGTGAACGAGGCGGCGACGGAGGAGAGGAGAGGAGATGGAGAGGGGAAGGGAGAGAGTGAGGTGGTAACGCCAGGTGGAGGCCAGGGGAAGGTCCCGCGGCTCTCGGTGGAGTGTCAGTGTCAGTGTCAGTGGAGGAGGGTAGGTGGCAGGTTGGGTTGTGTTGTGGAGAAGTTCGTGCTGCCGGTCTGTTTTTTTTTTTTTCAAAAATGGCTTTGGGCTGAACTAATCATACCTCTTCGCGGAACTAATTTTAAATCTGGTCTCTGAGCTCGGTGTCAAATTGGTCAGCGCCGAATTTGTGCAACTCGGCGTCGGGATGAGCCAGCATCAAACCAGGATCGGCGCCAAATGGGTCGGCGCCGAACCCTTCGGCACATCTGGTGGAAAAATTGCTTAGCGCGGAGCTACTCAATGTCGGCGCCGGCCCATTTGACGCCGAGCCCAGAGGCTAAATTTGGATAATAGTTTCGTAAAGAAGTCACAGTATAATTAGTTTGAATAAAGGGCCAAATTTGACAAAAAAAAGTCTAGTCTGACTCATGAGGTTGGTCATTATTTAAGGAACGAGCAAACTATCTTCCGATCTTCATCTTCGTGTCCATTATAGAGTGTGACTCCTTTCTTATTGTATTGTGTTTGGAGTGATTTTTTCTTATTATTTGTTTGAGATTAAATTAAATAAACTACTCCCTCCGATCCATAATAAATGTCATAAAACTGCCACAATTATTATGCATCGGATCCTTCAATAAAATTGTAAAATTTTCTTGAGTCAAAGAGACTCGTAGCAAATTACACCTTATCGTCTATGCCTTAAACGATTAGTTCTAATCATTCAACATGGTTAGAAAGGGTGGCTGTACCCCCACCCTATAGAGTTCAGCACTGGTGTTTCTCATTTAGGCGGAATATTGTTTAGTAGGAGGCGACGTTCCTGTCGACAGCGAGGCGCTTATGACGACTTCGTCAATTTCAAGACTCGACCCGCCAGCTCAGTCTCTCGGAGGTGCTCATAGGGGTAGAGTGTGCGCGTGTGCGTTCATAGGGGTGAGTATGTGCACGTGTATGTGAGCGTCTACGTTTCTACTATATTTCGCAAAAAAAAAAAACCCAAACGACCGTGTAATATTTTTAAAATTGATTTTTTCCAAGTATTATTTGTAAAAGTTGTACATATTTTTTTTTATAGAAATCTTGAAACCAGGGGCGGCGGCACGGGGCTGTCTCTATGGCATTGGGTACAGGCGAACCCGACGAAAACTGATAAATTTCCTAGAAAATGTCTTCAGCTGGACATTAATTAGTGAAGCGAAACCATAATGTAATTGAGCTGGCCGCTCAGCCCAGTTGTGAATCTTTAGCATTAACCTTTCCTGGATCATATCACATGCGGTGTAACCAAATTTCAGTGATCGGCCACACTAGGGAAACGTCCATACCAGTTCATGTAAACAGAAAGGCCATCAAAACCAGCTCCAAAGCAACCGCAGCACAAAAAACACTGCTTATATCCATCTATAACTGCAGTCATCTTAAAACTGTTCTTTCCAATATCATAAGCCACAACCCAACCCCATCGTGCATGTTACAACGGCCAATAATAGTGGAATAAGGAAGATCAGGTACATACAAATACAACATTAGTAATGTACAAGTCTTCTGTTTTTTTATGTCAAACAAATGGAACAGCAAGCTCTCATGCCAGTTAATTATTGGCGCAGACAGCCCAATTCCTCGACCGATCATTTCTGGAGAGGTCTCGGCAGCCATGTTCAGTTCTGCCTCGGCATTTGTTTTTCAGTAAGGAACGATGATGGACTCGATGAGCTCCTGGAGTGGAGCCAGCTCCTTCTTGTCAATCAGACCGAATTCCTGCATCACAAGCCAATACATGTCAAATTTGCTGGTGCTCAACTGCATGGTCACTGTGAATGGCAAACTTGCAGCGTGTAAGCAAGAGACTTACGTTCGTAAACAGAATGAAGTGCTTGAAGCAGGTGTTAAGATGAGCCTCCTCCTTCAGGCTGACAATCTTCTGAAAATGTGAGTGATATATGTGGGCATAAACACGAAACAAGCGCTTGAAAATTGTGTTCACAACATCCTTGAAGTTGGGTGGAAATGGCGTGCCTGGACAAAGGAAATTAACCCAGATCAGGTAAACTTGATTGTTCCTGTAATAAGAAGCATTCCTGAGAAACTAAGAATGGTGCATGATACGAGCAACATACCAAGCTTCTGAGGAAATAAGGATTCATTGTCAAGCTGGCCTTCAATCCAATCCATTAGGTACTCCACGTATTTTGGTGCTGACACTTCT